>KZ308947.1:89144-256237 GCA_000376725.2 Ladona fulva
ATATATATATATATATATAGCCTGGTCTTTTCTTAGTGAATGCTGTGAAAGGTCTTCTTCGTTGAGACTTGGTGATGAACTTATGTAAAAATTGTTTCCTTTTTATAATTCCGGCACAGTGAAGAAAGCAATGGATAATTTTTTCACTCCTTCCCTTGCATAGTACTAAAACTTCCGCTTTTAAGCTCTATTAGACTCTGTGGAGGGTCCAAGAATAACAGGTTCTTGGAGTTTGGTTCCTTGGCATTATAGCTATAAATCTTTGGTATATATGTTTGTCTAATCTGATTGGTAATGAATAAATTTCAGAAAAAATTTCTAGTACACGCAATTAATGAAGAAACCTTGTTTATTATGATCATGAAATCAACTTTGAAAAGAAATTAGCTCTTTTTAATTTTTAGCAATAACATAAGCATCTTATGATCATAAATTAGGCACGGAATCTATAATCTCATTTGGTAAACCTCCCCATCAATTATGACGGGACTTAAGTTTATTTCTAAGCCCATATCAATCGAATGGAAAACTTATCGATGTTATAAATTTTTATAAATATCAAGCGTGATAGAATTTAAAATTTGAAAGATAAACAGAATGACTAAAATATGACTTCATCAAAGTTTACTGAACTTACAGTGAGGAATTTCTTTGTAGTATATCATATTTTCAGTGAAAATCCGTTTGTCCCCAAGAATGTTCCACTCTTTTCCTACGCTGATGAATATTTTGATTTTTAAGATTTTTCGCAATTTAATAATCGCAAACCGAAAGATTTTTATTTTATGTGGAATCGTCTTTGATGTCTTCAAATGCAATTGGGTCGCAAAATTATGTTCTTGTCTGCTCTGTCAACCTTACCCTTGACATTATAGACTGTGAATAGTTGTTAAATATGAACATTGAAAATCTTCTTCCTCTGCTTTCAACGGCCAAAGGAAGAGTCGGCAGTATTCCAAACGAAATAAAATATTTAGAAAAGTTTTTTCAAAATTATTTTTACTATGAAATTTATAATATTTTATGGTGTCATTCCACTATTTGCTATATTTATAACAACTAAAAATCTCATCTCATATTTTCAAAGGCTATAAATCATCTTATAATGACATATGTAAATTGTGATATTTTGTTTTGATAACTTCCGAATCGGATTTAATATAGAATGTCGTTCATTAATTCAAATAACTAATCGTCCCGCTCCTTCATTACAGAATTGATTCATCAGTTTCTTTAAAAAGTTCGCGTGGCGAGAAACAAACGCCAACAGCTCCTAAAACAGGGAAATAGAAAACAAAGGAATAACAAGTGTGAAAAACAGCGACACGACTGGGACTCGAACCCAGGTCTCCCACTTTCGGTTCGAGTCCCAGTCGTGTCGCTGTTTTTCACACTTGTTATTCCTTTGGGATTTTCGTAGGTTTTTAACCTACTAAGTTACCTTCCTTTCCTTTATCCTTGAAATAGAAAACATGTTAAAAATATGTTTCGTACAGAATTATTTCATAATCGCACAAGTCATTCTTCAGCCGTGAATTGCGGCCGGCAACAATCTGCATTATGATATGCATTGATAATTTAAAATGTTCTCGTATTTAAATGAAAGTAGCGAATTCCCCTAGTAGGTTTTATAAGGTGCCTCGATAGGCGAATTCCCCTATTCGTTGACGGCTCCTTTAATTTCTTTTGGGATTAATACAGCACAGTTTACCAGGAAACTAAATCATAGATATGTGGCACATTCTCTCTATGCTCTCACATATCTTACACTGATTTGCATATTTTCTGTCAACAACTTCGAGGGCCAACTCCTGTTTATTTTTTCTACACCACACGAATTGGAAGCTTCCGNGATATAAATGGATGTTTTTTGATTAAATAGACTAAAACGTTAAAACATTGCAAGAATGAGATGGAGTACACTATTTTTCGTCGAATGAAGCATGTGCGATGTATAACCGTTTACATATTATTGTCGTTAACCAAGCTCTTCTAGACATCAAGTTAACATCCCCGATTGCAAGCGGAATCATAGAATTGACTGTAAGTGACCAATTAAGATTAATAATACAGGTGAAATAATCTGCAATACCTAGCCGTGGATAGCATAATATAGATTAACTAAACAATATTTTGATAAGCTTATACTGCAACTATATGTATATTTTTCTTATCACTGTAGTGTATTTCCACGGTATATATCAACTAGGATTAATTAGTTTATGAACAGTAAACATTTTTTCGGTAATATATAAACATATATGAAGCGACTAAGATCGCATTTCACTATGAAACGAATTGGTTCATATTCAAAGGTAGTGAGAAATATGACTACTGGATTTTAATTTAAGAAAATGCTCTGTAGTTAATTTCATAGAAAAGAACAATTGCGTAAGAACGACCCGAGCAAAATAAGTGGAATGAGTATAAATGTAGTCGACTTAGTTGAATATCTAAATTGGGGCACACATATCCAAAAAATCTGCGGTAAAGTGACTAAAAAGGTCGGTTATTTAAAGCGATATGTAGGTAGATGCGATGTAAAGGTTAGATAGCGATGTAATTTCACCTTGTTTAGGCCGTAACTGGAATATGCGAGTATTTGGAATATGGGGGATGAAATTTGTACTAGTGAAATCGGGTTAAAAATACCACGATAAAAAACAAACGCTACGAAATTGCTTTTAAACGGATGGGGATCCTTGAAAGAAAGGAAATTATAAGCTAGATTGCGATTGCTTGATAAATTCAGAGAAAGTGCATGTGCAGAAGTCGTAATCGGTATTATAACCCCTTCTACCTCGCCCGATCTGACAATAAGCGTAAAATGAGAGAAAGAGGACAAGTCGTTTTATGGACTTATTCATTCCACGAACGATACGCGAAAGCAAGTTAAAGAGGTCGCTTGAATGCAAAGTGTTTACACCCCCTGCCACATGCCGAAAGGCGGCTTGTAGGGTATTAATGTAGATGAAGACGTAGAAAAGATAGTAGAAATGGTTGTAAGAGTAAATGTGGAAAGAATCCTAGTGGTGACTGATATAAACAGNGAACAAACACGGAAAAGTTCTCTTTAAATTTAAATGGATGATGAGGACATTCATCATAGAGAAATCCTTTATAAGAAAAAAACTCATATGTTGTCATTTACCTCTTTTATAAACCTTCTTGATCTATCATAGATGTATTTCGGTGTATAAGACCGGTGTATGGTTCAAACCGAAACTAATGTCCGGACGGTTCACCAGGGCCATTTTCATCCAGTCATCGCATCCAGGACTTTTCACCCAATAGTTATCCCAATCAACGTATATTTACGAAAGGAAATTTTCACCACATTGTATTTTCAAAAGTAGGTAGTGCATCAACAAGATAATGCTGTCAAATGAGAGAGATAGCAATCCTTTTTTTAAATTAACATTATTCACTTTGACAACTATGATTACAATTTACAAAATGCATTAACTTGTTCCAAGAAGGTTTACAGTGACAAGCAATACCGATTATGATGTAACTAATATCCCCGACGGATTTGTGCCAATCGGCATTACTCGCGAAATTAAACGGGAAGTATATTTATGCCTTCGATCATTAATAAATTGTCGGTGATGGCTCCCAATCGGCAGGGGAGTCAACTGTGCCTAGGTCCTGATAACTACCCCCGCAGAAAGGAGTCATCTCTACCGGAGAGTCATCTGCACTGGATTTCGTGCAAATCATATATTTTTTAAGTTATGCGCATTGCGATGATAATATAACCAGAATTTCATGTGAGCTATTAACAATACACTGTTCCATTTATTTATAATTCTCTCATTCCTTGCGAATGCCTCATGCATAAGGAGGTGTTTTTATATGAATACAAACAAATTGCAATAGTATTGGGTTACCCATCTAGAGATAATTTGTCACTTAGTCACTTTTATCGAGATCTATGTAGAGTTTTACAGTAACCTGTCACTTGCCTCAGTCTTATGGTTATAATAATGTTAAAGACACGGAGGGAGATAGTATAATCACGAAAATGACGGAAACTATTGGTTTGAATCCGATCACTCTCAGATATTAGAATAGATTTCCTGGGACTTTCTATCTCCTAGAAATACAATGTACTTTTGCTCAGCTCTGCATCAAATGGAATAGATAGCAGACGGAAAGACACATATTTCGCAATTAATTATAATTTTTCCTCTTCAGGTGACCCCTTAGCCTCCACCGGGTACTCGACATGGGCACGCGGAGAGCCAGTTATTTCCTACGAGAGGAACTGTGGATGTATGGACATAGAGGGTCTACTGGGTACACAATGCTGTAATTGCAACAGATGGTTTATTTGTGAATTTGAATAATCTAATGCGAATGGATCGAGTTTAATCAACTGCAGGAAAACCCTTGGGAATGCTCTTACCAAGAAAAATGAAGATTAACGAAAAGACGTTCTATCTAAAACGTAATGCGAGAATGAATTAAAAAAACTCATCATAATCATCATGAAAAAATAAGTAATAAACCAAATATAAACATTAATGTCACATTTTTAGTTATTATTATGATCAGGGAAGAAGCGTCAAAAGTAGAACTTCCAAATCGAGAGCAATTCATGCCGACCATTTGAAAATAACCGGAGCATGGAGAAAAAGAGACATAAACTTGAAAGGAATAGAAAATTGCACTATGATTTTTTTAAATATATTTTATGACTCAAAGTATTTTCTTTTGCGGGCATTGATGATAAGAAATGCTTTTTTTTTTAATGCCATTTGCGAGAGAGATGCCGAGGCGAGATTTTTATTCTTTAAGTCTTTAAAATGCAATTGGGTCGCAAAATTATGTTCTGCAGTCTTGTCAACTCTGTCAAGCTTACCCCTGACATTGCAGACTGTGAATAGTTGTTAAATATGAACTATGAAAATCATCTTCCTCTGCTTTAAATGGCCAAAGGAAGAGTTGGCAGCATTCCAAACGAAATAAAAATATTTGGAAAAGTTTCTTCAAAATTATTTTTACTATGAAATTTATAATATTTTATGGTGTCATTCCACTATTTGCGATATTTATAACAACTAAAAATTTCATCTCATATTTTCAAAGGCTATAAATCATCTTATAATGACATATGTATATTGTGATATTTTGTTTTGATAACTTCCGAATCGGATTTAATATAGAATGTCGTTCATTAATTCAAATAACTAATCGTCCCGCTCCTTCATTACAGAATTGATTCATCAGTTTCTTTAAAAAGTTCGCGTGGCGAGAAACAAATGCCAACTGCTCCTAAAACAAAGAAATAGAAAATATTCGCGAGAAAATTATGTTTCGTACAGAATTAATTCAGAATCTCTCAAGTCATTCTTCAGCCGTTAATTGCCACCTGCAACAATCTGCATTATTAATTCTATCATATTCGGCCGAACGTCGTGGAAGNTAACAGTAAGGAATAACAAGTGTGAAAAATAGCGACACGACTGGGACTCGAACCCAGGTCTCCCACTTTCGGTTCGAGTCCCAGTCGTGTCGCTGTTTTTCACACTTGTTATTCCTTTGGGATTTTCGTAGGTTTTTAACCTACTAAGTTACCTTCCTTTCCTTTATCCTTGAAATAGAAAACATGTTAAAAATATGTTTCGTACAGAATTATTTCATAATCGCACAAGTCATTCTTCAGCCGTGAATTGCGGCCGGCAACAATCTGCATTATGATATGCATTGATAATTTAAAATGTTCTCGTATTTAAATGAAAGTAGCGAATTCCCCTAGTAGGTTTTATAAGGTGCCTCGATAGGCGAATTCCCCTATTCGTTGACGGCTCCTTTAATTTCTTTTGGGATTAATACAGCACAGTTTACCAGGAAACTAAATCATAGATATGTGGCACATTCTCTCTATGCTCTCACATATCTTACACTGATTTGCATATTTTCTGTCAACAACTTCGAGGGCCAACTCCTGTTTATTTTTTCTACACCACACGAATTGGAAGCTTCCGTAGATATTTAACATATACCTCCTATCTGTATGCAAACGTGGGAAAGTACTCTTTAAATTTAAATGGATGATGAGGACATTCATCATAGAGAAATCCTTTAAAAGAAAAAAAAACTCATATGTTGTCATTTACCTCTTTCATAAACCTTCTTGTTCCATCATAGATGTATTCCGGTGAATAAGACCGGTGTATGGTTCAAACCGAAACTAATGTCCGGACGATTAAGTCATGGACGGTTCACCAGGGGCATTTTCACCCAGAGTCATCACATCAAAGACTTTTCACCCAATAGATATCTCAATCAAAGTATATTTACCAAAGGAAATTTTCACCACATTGTATTTTCAAAAGCGGGTAATACATCAACAAGATAATGCCGTCAAATGAGAGAGATAGCTATCCTTATTTTTAAATTAACATTATTCACTCTGACAACTATGAATACGCATTACAAAATGCATTAACTTCTTCCAAAAACGTTTTAGAGTGACAAGCAATACCGATTATGATGTAATTAATATCTCCGACGGATTTGTGCCAATCGACTCCCATCTTTATGCATATTTACAATGTAAGTAGTTGCAAACACAAAAGAAGCTTTTATAACGCGAAATTAAACGGGAGTATATTCATGCCATCGATCATTAATAAATTGTCGTTGATGGCTCCCAATCGGCAGGGGAGTCAGCTGTACCTAGGTCCTGATTACTACCCTCGCGGAAAGGAGTCATCTCTACCGGGGAGTCATCTGTACTGTTCATACTGGATTTAAGAAAGATGGTAGTAGAAGGATTTACAAAGTTCTTCGAAAGCTGAGGTCAGAGCCGCGCCGTCCTATGGGTGCAGGGGGTGCAAAGCAACCGGGCGGAGGCATCTCAGGGGCGGTATCAGAAGCGTAGCCAACCATTATTATCATTAAAACAACATTAATTGTTGTTTTCTATGTGATACACATGGCTTCTCTTGGAAAGATTATAATGTGAAATTAAAGATTAGCACACATATAAAGAATTAGGGATAGCTCAATACGAGAAGGGAATATTTTATGAGTGGATTTAATCGAAGTTATCTTTGTTGCAACACAATATTTATCAGAAACTTTCATATCTAGTTGCAAAAAAATAGATTTCGTGCAAATCATATAATTTTTAAGTTATGCGCATTGGGATGATAGTATAACTAGAAGGTCGTGTGAGCTATTAATAATACACTATTCCATTTGCTATTATTATGTCAGCATACGGGATTTGCATGATTAATTGTTACTGATGTTTTATGACCAATGTAAGCATGAGAACGAAATCATAAAACAATGATTTTTCAAATTATTACAAAATAATTCTTACCTGCAAATCAGGAAAATTATGGTTTCAGTATTTTATTTTAATGACGGCAAATGATGTTCGCACCCGGGCGGCAGATAGGCAGGGCGCGGCTCTGGTTGAGGTCATTATGCACATACGGGCCTCCACCACCAGGAATCGTACCCGGGTCCAATTTCATCAAGGTTGAACGCGTTACCCACATATTTATCCGTCCTTTTGCATTTTCATCAAGTGAAACAGAAGTTGAGTTTAATAAGCATATGCAACGGTGACTTCATAATCATAAACTTATCGCTACTACATTATCGCATGAAATCGTAGCCTTATATTTTTGCAGCATAAGTTGTTGCGATTCGGATCGATTAATTGCCAACATCGCATTTGTTTGAATAGGAGATAAAAACAGCTGATTGACAGTGAACTAAGATATTCGTCGTATTAGAGTGGCCGACAACTGAATGAGTGAAAGCCTATGGTTTACTCTCTTCCGGCGTTATTATAAACAATTCATTAATACTCGCCACCATCATATATCAGGGGCGCGTTTCACATAAGAGATTATGGGAGCGAAGGTCAAAGATGCCACTATCCGGACGGGTCATTTTAATTCTCTGAATCAGTTGAAGGTTATGACTTACTAGCTTATATGAATACTGGTCGTTAAATATGGATTTTTATTGCACACCCTACGATCGCTACTAAGCGGTCCTAAGCAATAAACTTCTGTTGCGAAACTAAATGTGTTTTCCTTTTCGCTTATACAATCGCTTCATAAATAAGATACAGTATTAACATGATAGACAATTAGCGAACGGGAATAGAAGTTTTAATGAAATGTAGCAGATGAAAAATATTACAAATTTAAGAAAATGCAACACGCCGAAAAACGGATTGCATGTAGAAGTTAATGAATGCTTAAAATCTCTATAATAAGCACCGTTAGTTAAACACCGTATATTTTGTTGGTAATAATTTTTTTTCCGATGTAAATAACTTCCGCAAGAAATATGTAAGAATCCGGATGACCTTCGTACTTCTCTAGTGTTTAGGTCGACCCTAGAAATTTTTCATTGAAGTTTTGGATTTAAAGTTCGGCTTATACACGAATGTATACGGTATTTATTTACCTTAATTACGAACATTATAAGAAATTAAAGTAAATGTTTTGATCATTCGTTTTTTTGATTATTTGTGACTCTCTCCCGGGTAATTTATGCAATTGTTATGTAGATGTAATCGAGAGTTCCCTGTATTCGTCAGTTATTCCGTAATTTATTGGATACCTATCTCTAAATTCTCGGTAGTGCAATGTGCATAATATGAATAATAATAACTCCATTGATCAAAACAGATACATCCATTTACAGTTATTTAGCAAATTATTATTATTTACAAACACAAACAACCATTCTCTAACCAGAAATACCGGCTACCCGGTACTCGAACCCGGGACCTTGTGGTTGGAGCCCTAGCAGACTTATCACTTAGCCACCTCGGCCGGCGTAGTTCTCGGTATTATACCGCAAAATGCGAAAAAAAAACGAAAGAATATGATAACATTTAGCTGTAGCCGTCGAATGAACCATATGCAATGGAAGTCCGTTCTCACTTACATATTTTAATGAACGAGAGTTAACCACTGCACTTTGTAAAATGGATAGTCTCATCATTGGCTACTGAGTTCAAAACCGCTTCTTAAGAGTGATAACTGTTTTCCAGTAGAACAATGTTTTTTATCTAAGATGACTATTGCTTTCTTATCTACGATTTGGAAATCTAACAAATTATACCGTAGAGGCGTTGCTTCCGTCATTCTTGACGGTAAGGGCAGCTAGTTTAAAAATAAAACAAGAAGTCGCTATGACATAAAAGGAACTTTATATCTATATTTATATCGATTTTCCATGATTATATAATCTCTCAATAAATAAGTTACAACAATCAATGGATCAATGGAACACATCAATGGGTGAAATGACATTGGTAATGACACAGCTGTACACATAAGTATCCGATCAATGGATACGAAACATAGCTAGGATATAAACACATCTTATTCACAACTTTACAATAAATACTATTAAATCTATTTAAGATATTTTATACACAATCACTGAGTTGTACTCCCCGCAAGTTTTGAGCAAAGCAAAACTTATAGAACACTTAATATACACACAGATTTCAAAGGTTTAAAATTTACACGTGAAACGAACACTCTCAAATACGAAAAAGGACGAATCATTTACATGATAAACATACAAGATGATTATGAATGGTAGATTTGGTTTGATAGCATTGCACAGGTTACATAACGCGAGACGCCTCCTTAGGATCTTTTGCCTGCAACAAATCGCCTTCTCTCAGTTTGTATACGGCGGGTAATTCCAGGCATGCATTTCTTCCTTAGAATGCCTATTCCTTTATACAGCATTGGTATTTATACATCGCGTTGCCATTTACTAAACGTGGCGCGAGGAGTTAAATGCTTTAGAATACGATCACTCTTAATATTTAAACGCGATATTTTAGCGGACGGAGGAAATAAATTCCTCCTCTAGGCGACGAACAGTTTTCAGCAGACCTCTTAAATTTAGATTGGATCTCCTAAAAGCGGCGGCGAAAAAAATTTCCTTCCCTTTTCCAATACAAAAGGCTTCCTTCAAAGAGTCTCCTCAGCTAGTCATTAATATTGATACGGCGTTGGGCGTCCCATGCCAAAGTTTCGTACGTCTTGTGTTTTAGAAACGAAAATATTTCGTAACCTCTCGCACATTGTTGACTTTCTCATTACCCATAAGGAGGACTCCTCTACATCCGTGAGAATCTCTTCCCAAACCTCAAGGAAACTTCTCAACTCTTTTGTCTATTCACAATTAGCGAGTCTCCGAGCGGTCATTAACAGCAAGCGAGCACTTCCTTTGTCTCATGGCTCGTCATTTCAAGTCCATTTACACCAGGGAAAGAGCCACGGCGAGACAAAACTCAACTATCAAGAAGACAATATGAGGTTTATACGAAGGAGAACCTGAGGGGGGCGCTGACAATCGCGCCGGAAGTGGAAAGAGTCTGTTGTCGATGTGCTGAGGGATGACGCCCTCTCTGGAGCACTGGACAAGAGGAGGAGCGTAGGCGGTGGGACGTCTCCTTCCAGCAGTACCCCACGGCGCGGGTTCCGTTTCCGGCTGTCCCAGAAGCAGCACTGGAGTGCCGCTTTCTCCCACCTCCACCCTCGCGAGATCCGCCTCCGAAGACGGCACCCTTATCCCAAGCGCGGCACATCCTCTGGTTGCTGTGACATCCACCGTCACCCCGATCATCCATGTCCCCGGTCTTCCGCAATCCCCCGTGGATGCAGCGGCTGCGGCTTCCAGACCTCTCGCGACTCCGGGATCGTGGACGGTGACGGCCGCCGCTGTAACGTGGAAGTCCACCTCTGCCGCGCCCGGCACGGATGGGGATGAGGATGCAGTTACCACCACGCCTTGCCGCCTCCAGTCGTTTCTGGGAGCGGCGTAGGCGTAGGAACCGGAGGCGGCGACGGTAAATGCCGGGGAAGTGCAGGCGGCGTCGGAGTAGAAGCGGTATTCCGCCGCGAACCTTCTTGGGGCCGCTGCTCTGAAGCGGAGGCGCCTCCGGAGGAAGAGTCCGGTGGATGGACGAGACTCGCATCGGGCAGAAGCCCAATCGCCGCCCCCGAGGAGTGCTGGAAGGCGGGGTCGGGCGTGGAGGTGCGGCGGAGAGCGGGGCGTGGCCCTGGACACCAAGCGGCAGATGTGGCAGCCTTCAGTCTGATGGAAACATGATTTGGGCATTAAAGAATCATCTGACATCTTGATGAGTAAATTCTTCACTCATGCAACCGTCTAGGGTCCAAACCGTTAAGACATCATCGCCACGGTGGTTTTTTTCCCCAAGGGATACTTATTTGATCCAATGTAGGATATCATGCATTACACAAACAAATCCAACGGTGATTTTTTCGTTCATGCAATTTATAGATTAGATCCATGCACTCATGCAACTTCCAATGGTAGAGCAATGCGACGAAGATAATCTTTTTCTAAAAACTTCTACAGGGCCCACTTCGTCATTAATGTTTGAAGTGGGCTTGGGCGAGAGGCTTTCACCTTAACGATTGCACTTTCAAACTTACGCTACTTAGAACTATTTCGTAACCTCAGGAGGATTCTCATCTTATTCAATGAATTTCAATATCGACTGACAGAGATTATACGAAAGATATAATAACTATCTAACTATAATATCTCGCTATAAGTCAGCGAACGTTGAATGAAGAATGACATAAATGGGTTCGACATAAAATAACTCATCAAACTTAGATTTTTTAAAGATATAAGACAGAATTTTCCCACGCTGAGATGTCCGCGTCTATGAACGAATAGAAAAACTGGTAATAAAATAAAACGGCTGTAAAATTTTGAACGCCCAATCTTTTCATCGTGTCTTCTATCGGAAAGCACACTTCAGCCGTACGCTGCATCGTAAACACGACATTAATCTAAACCAAGTTGATTCACTACCTTCTTTAGTGCATACTGAATAGCCTCCGAGGTATCTTTATGCAAGCAGGAGGTTGATTACTTCAGGAGAAAAGAGGTTTAAGAAAGGAGGGCCAGAGAAAATTCTACTTTTTCTATTCTGTCATTTTAATAACTCAGTTTCTTGAGGATCGCATATAAGAACATCAATACATCACGATATAAAGTATTCACACAAAATATATTATTTTTATCTTATAAACTCGTACATAAATCACCAACTAACAAAGCTGTAACTTTCACAAACGAACGACGACAACAATAACCATCCATATATAATCTTTAAAGTAATGTCGCTATACCTTTATAAAGACAGGGCAAAGGGAAAATATTATAAACTTTTAAAAACTGATCTTTCGTATTTATCGTACGAATACTTGCTTACGAATTTATTCATCAAAGCATAAAATGTAAAAGTCTCTCAAAAACTGCCAACTAGTAAATCGCTAATAATTGGTTACCATAGTAACTTCCGAAAAAACTCGCTGGAGACGATAAAAATGCAGGACGCTTTCATTGATTCATAATACATAGAATCGTAATGGTTGTCAGTCAGTAGACTGACCTTAAAATCTACGGAAAAAGATGAGCAGTGGCACAGCTGTGGTAATAAACAACACTTTGACGGAGAACTTTACGGTTTCGTTCGTCCAAAGCATTCTCTTTTGCATTTAAACTCTCCACGACCTAAAAAGCATGCGTGTCGACTCTCATAGTCAGTGAGAACACGCTTAAAAGACAGAAAGGAAGTCTAGAATGGTTCACGAATGGTAAGCAAAGGAAGAGGCTCAGGTCAGTGCATAGCAAACGGACGGGCGACCTTGCCCACAAGACATTGAGGGCGGCCAAATAAGATTTACTGCGAGGGCCATCGAGGAAAAGGGAAGGAGTTGCGAGCCCATGGGAGTTTTGTAAAAAAGGTAAGATCTTCGGAATGCAGTGGACGGCAAGTGCTTCCCAGTGCCGTAACTAAGCTCTTGGTGCACTGTGCAATATGCGAGAGTGGACTATATTTTTAACTTCCCGTTGAGAATCAACGGAAAAGAAAAATTGACAAATANTTCGATTTTTTAATTGTCTTTCGCACATATCTTATCGACTGGAGAGAACGGTGACAGGTGAGAAACTGAGGCTAGAAATCTTTGTTTTAAGGTAAATTAAATATCTGAATTATAATGAGAGTTCTTTCTAGGCCCGTGGGACTCTTAAAATACATCTATCGAAGATAAGGGCAATCATACAGAAAGCGTTTCGAGAAAGGGTGGGGTTAATTGTAGACGTACAAAGGCCTGAATCAGGAAATACGAGCAACATACAGCAAAATACAGCAACGAGCTGAATTGACAGGTAACTGTGCCTACGGACTTAGCTTTTGATTAATAGCCATGCATAGGTAACACATTTATTATACCGTACAAGTACTTTTGAAAGCTCAGTAACTTTCCTGTTTTGTAGTCATTGAAGATTTGCCATCGCGTTTAATATACATATTTTCATATTTTTTTACAGAAGTTAATTATTACTTCATCAAAAATTTTTCCACAATACTAAAGGCAATATCTAGCGGACTACCGCTCAACGACGAGGCATTTTCGCAGTACTCCCAGAGAACTGNTAAGGTAATATGATTATCATTGATTAAATGAATACCATCAATGCCGGTCTATGCTCTAGAGCGGTTAGGGCTAATAAGAATACTAATACACTCTAATAAGAATCTAAAACATCAAATATATTCCCTACCTGTTCCACATGCTGGAGTCTATTCTGTCATTTTAATAACTCAGTTTCTTGAGGATCGCATATAAGAACATCAATACATCACGATATAAAGTATTCACACAAAATATATTATTTTTATCTTATAAACTCGTACATAAATCACCAACTAACAAAGCTGTAACTTTCACAAACGAACGACGACAACAATAACCATCCATATATAATCTTTAAAGTAATGTCGCTATACCTTTATAAAGACAGGGCAAAGGGAAAATATTATAAACTTTTAAAAACTGATCTTTCGTATTTATCGTACGAATACTTGCTTACGAATTTATTCATCAAAGCATAAAATGTAAAAGTCTCTCAAAAACTGCCAACTAGTAAATCGCTAATAATTGGTTACCATAGTAACTTCCGAAAAAACTCGCTGGAGACGATAAAAATGCAGGACGCTTTCATTGATTCATAATACATAGAATCGTAATGGTTGTCAGTCAGTAGACTGACCTTAAAATCTACGGAAAAAGATGAGCAGTGGCACAGCTGTGGTAATAAACAACACTTTGACGGAGAACTTTACGGTTTCGTTCGTCCAAAGCATTCTCTTTTGCATTTAAACTCTCCACGACCTAAAAAGCATGCGTGTCGACTCTCATAGTCAGTGAGAACACGCTTAAAAGACAGAAAGGAAGTCTAGAATGGTTCACGAATGGTAAGCAAAGGAAGAGGCTCAGGTCAGTGCATAGCAAACGGACGGGCGACCTTGCCCACAAGACATTGAGGGCGGCCAAATAAGATTTACTGCGAGGGCCATCGAGGAAAAGGGAAGGAGTTGCGAGCCCATGGGAGTTTTGTAAAAAAGGTAAGATCTTCGGAATGCAGTGGACGGCAAGTGCTTCCCAGTGCCGTAACTAAGCTCTTGGTGCACTGTGCAATATGCGAGAGTGGACTATATTTTTAACTTCCCGTTGAGAATCAACGGAAAAGAAAAATTGACAAATACAATACTAATTGTGACTAATTTGACTCTCGAGAAAACGTTACGTTGTTTAATGAGACGGAGGAATAACTATTTGTATATCGATTTATTTAAAAGATATTCTAATAACAGCACAAGGTCTTTACAATGGATTGAGAGCAATAAAACTATGTAAAGAAATAGTAACCAAATTTTAAAAAATAATGAAAAGACAAATATAGAAATAAAGAATAAAACAAATTATTTTAGCTACAATTTTAAATAAAAGTACAGGTAACAATTTAAGTCATACTTGAGTTAACAATCACTTTCTAAAAACGAATCGCATTTACCAACGAAAACACATTTCTTCACTTATTTAATTCATCGCTTAGCTCGTAAAGTCACGTCGACGGACAAAAGCGCACTTTTGAATGTATTTGTAGTGTATGCAAACGAAATATTTGAGCTGAGAGTAGAAAACAAAGACGCAGAAATTGACTGAAAGAAGTCCTCAAAATAATGTAAACGTAACTCGACATGGTAACCATATCGTTGAACACATAACGAAATGTTCTTTGTGCGCTTAAGTTTTGCTAAAAATCTCTTTAAATCCCACGACAGACCTGTTCTGTCCCTCCATAGATAATTATTTTGTTTTATCGCCTTTTTGATCGTGAAAAAGTAATAAATCACTGACCCCCATGTAATACACCAAAATAAGCTTTCTAAAAAACACACCTAATTGATCGTTGTTTGATCCAATGATTTATAGTCGTAAATGCAAAATGTTCCAAATGCTTCCTCCGAATATTAATTTTTGTCAATACTCTACATGGGCCTAAATACCCTGAGTAACCTTATGTGAAAAAGTGGCTCGGACTCAACAACTGGCACAGTCGTGAGGGAGACGGCTTGTTTACAATCTCAGTTTCACAAAAAGTTCGAATGTTTTATCAACATTCTCAAAATTTAGAATCGAAATCAACATTCCACGATCAAATTAAGAATTTTAATTCGCATTCCCTTCTTTTTGTTTTTGTCTCCACTTCGTGCGACTATTCTTTCTAATTTAATTTTTCAAAAGAATTAAAGCCTGATAAAAGCAAGGTAAAAGTGAATGTGCATACATTTCATATAGACACGCTTTTACACTTCAACGGTCGAACTGGGGACTTTTAGGCAAATAAAGGTAGCCTAATGTCTCCGCGGGGATGACGTTTAACTAACTTAAAAGTTTGAAAGTTATGCAAATTTTGATGGCCGAATTTTAGGCGAACTTACACACACATAAAAAATTCCTAATTTATTTATAAGATTCCACAGAACATACGCGCTGTATTTCACGTTTGAATATTTTTTATTAGCTGATTGTTATGATAATGATAATATAATTTGCCTCGAAGTCAGTGTTTTACTCTCTTTCAATTTGAAATGTAACTAAGACTAGACAAAAGCTTGGTTTTGTGTGCCGCGAAAGTTGAGTTTGGATATACGTACGCCATGGAAAACAAAAGACTGGTAAGCAGTACTTTGAAGGAGCTGTGTCTTTCGCCAGTTGGGTAGAAAATACCACAGATATTCGGCAAGACCTGCGAGCATGGACAGATTTACAATTATATATGTGGATTAGACGCTAGCTTTGGTCCTCGGCTTTGCTATGACAAAAGACTATCCATGCATTTGAGTGTCGGGGTGAAGTGTACACAATTGCTGTTCATTGTTCAGGACGGGACAAAGGCGTTTCAGCGCACAGGGCTGGGAGTCATGCAACTGCCCTTTTTGTATAAATGCTAGTTAAATAGCGACTTTTAACGACCAACTTATGGTTACAAAGGATATATTTTTGGTATTCATTATAATCTATCTAAAAATAATATTTAATAAGGTAATATGATTATCATTGATTAAATGAATACCATCAATGCCGGTCTATGCTCTAGAGCGGTTAGGGCTAATAAGAATACTAATACACTCTAATAAGAATCTAAAACATCAAATATATTCCCTACCTGTTCCACATGCTGGAGAGGAACTTGGAATGCGGTTGGCCGATAGGCAGCCCTCAAGCTCGGCGTCGAGTGCACGTCTCCGAGCAGCAGCTCCCTTCTGGAAGACGATGTGATTCCGGGGGCATCTGGGGCCATCTTTGGTCTCCTATGCGACCTCATGAGCTGCAATTCATGGAAGGTGGTGTCATGTATGGCGGCGAGGACGCAGTCCACATCCCCAGAGACGGCCCAGGCGGCTGGGCCTTTTCCGAGGGCCCCGCTCCTCAGGTGGCCGCCACGCCCCCTCCGCCCCCGCTTCTTCCGTCCACTCCTCTCAATCTTGCTCGCCTCTTCAGGTTGTCTGGAAACATGATTTAGATGGGATTCTCTCTCAGGCACCGCCTTTCTTCTCACCGAAAAATTATTAAAAGGAGTCATTTCCATTAATGAAGGAAATTAAGATTCGTGTAGTGATTTCTAATGGTTATTTTACCCTCTTCTTACCCAGGAAAAGTGAATGATGTTTTCTGAACTTTATGGATGTAATAAGAAATTGGGAGTGGATTGTATACGTCCAAACGTTTAGCATATATGGTGTATATGCCGATATATGCAGGATTGCCTAAGGGTTACCAGATTTCCATTTCAATAAGGGCGACAAGGAAATATGCCTTTAAAATGAGGGACGAATAAGCGAAATAGGATACAGAATTCAGCATTAATTTCGCTATCGTTAGCGATCCAAATGAAAAATTTGAAAATCACATTACTTACCCATCCATTTACTATTTAGCATATTTATTACATAGCATAATATAATAGTGTAGTAAGAAGCGAAAAACACCAGTTTGGTAAAAATATTTAGAAATGCATTCTACAGAAGATTAATTGTTATATTATGTCAGGAAGAGACACAATATATTGATCTCAATATACTGGATTTAGCGGAAATTCTATCGATTGCAAACATTAAATGAAATAGAAACAAAACTTCTTACTTGATTTAGTATATAAGAATATTTTGTTCTAATTTTTATTTCGCCATGAATAATAAATAAGAGATGTCAAAAAGCAAATCAGAGAGCAATGGTACGTTTTATTCAAGTATAATAATATGCCCCTACAATTTCATAGTCAAGCTTTTCTTAAAAAAATACCAGTTAAAGTATATTTAATTTTATTGACCGTTCCCAAAAGTATTGGTATTGTTCAATACCATAACCAATCATAAACGATTACCAAAGGATAACGATGAATACCATCATAACGGAATGGCATTGCCTAATATCCTAAAGGATTGGTATTACAAAGAAGTGGCTCAACTCCTCATAGGGGCCCTATAGGACGAAGCCCTCAGCTAGCACCTACTAGTAATGCGCCTTTTTACAAACCACCGAATTGCTCCATAACATAGATTCCATTGATGTGACATCAATATTATGACCAGGGACGGATAAATAGTTGGTCGCTAGCTGAGGACCTCCATGTGGGGTGCCTTAGTGAGACTGTCCTAGGAAACTCTCTATAATTGTAGAATCAGTCAGTTGAGTAACTGCAGGCTTACCTAGATGCGGCATTTCTCCTCTGATGGCTGTGGTTTCCATATTTAATCTCATCCTTTTTCCTCTGCGACCTCTTCTTTCCGGAAGTGTCCCTCTGGACTCCTTTCCTCCCTTTGTGATGGCCCCTCTTCCTAAGCAGGTCGGCAACCTCGACTCCACCGTCCCTCAGCAAACTCCTGAGGCCTTCTTCCTCTTCGGCGGTGCCCCCGGCGTCTTCGCGGAGCTCCAGCACCTCCCGACCCTCCGAGTCTGACTCACTCACGAATTCGTTCATCACCACGTATTCCCTGTTGAAAGGGTTTCACAAGGTTACAAGGGTATTGGCTAAAACTGTAGTAGGATAGGGGCTCTAAAACTATGAGTTTCTTCCCATACTACAACATACAAATTACTCTACTTTGGTACAGGCTTATTCCAGTGTATTTCACTAACCTACATGGTTGCCTGGTTGTCCGAAAACAAAAGTAATCGGTTATCATATGCATAGTTTCCGCAATTTGTCTATCTGTCTGTCTGTCCGCAATTCATGGACCTTTATATCTCGACTATTACATATATTTCTATAAAATTTCGCTTACCTGATCTTTAACAAAAACATTAATTAATAACAGTCCTACGAAATCGAAGCATCAAAACGGGGAAACTTAATAGAGCTTTTTATTTTGGTTGAGGAATATCGTTTTCGAATCGAAAATTACAATGAAATGCACAACAATTTCGTAAAATTTAGTTCTAAGAAACAACCAATCTCCTAGACGACCATTTTTGAAGCCAAATACATACGTTCTCCCATAACAATTTAAGCCCATATAAAAAGGTAAGATTATAGTCGTGTGGAAGAGGCAATTTTGCAAAGACAAACTTAAGACCATATCCATTTGTTCCTGAATCAGACTGTTTTCGCCCACGGATAGTTAGATGAACCTCTGTCACGACCGATGAGGGTAGAAAACATTGAGGTGTTCATCAGTGACGAGAGAAATAAAGGTCCCAAGATTTGGGAGAAGAACAAATTTGAGCAGAAATGAGAGGTATGAAGAATCACCATATCCCATGCATATTAAAAATCTTAAACATAGTTATACAATGCTCGAATGGGTAGTTTATTAGTACTACGCTTTAAAACAGATGTTGCGCTCACTCATTTATGCTTTTCAATGATACCTAGAATAAGTAAATAATAATAACATAAAAGCTTGGGGCATTTCGATTTCTGTTCATCATGTCTGGCAAAGATTATACGCCGCGACCAATTCAAGGAAAACAGCAAGAGCTCTGGAAAAACCGCCATTCTGAGAAAAAACACGTACAATAAACAATTCGATTCAATAAACAAGGAATCATATTCAGAGGTTGAAGCGTACTAAATATTCTGCAATTCTTTCTCAAAAATGTAAAGAACCTTTTTAGCTGACAGATTCACTTCACGTATTATTTCCCACAGATTACAATATTCCATACAAATATGTTTTATTGACTCTAATTGTGCAGACCATCATACTTGTTCAATTATTTTATGCTTTTTATTTGACAACCTTTTGTTCACAGGGTTTGTAGTGGACACTTCTTAACGTAATGCATTTCAATCTAATTTTATAATCTATCCATTTTCAATTGCGACGTATCGGACTTATCAAACTGACGCAACCGATCCCACGTGCATCACGGATCGCTGCTGCCCTCTCCGGAGTGTCCTCCGGAGTAGTCGACGACCTATCGTCCTCCGCTGTCGTAAAACCGTGTCTCAAATGGGCACCAGCACCATCAATCAAAATCAATCACTGTCTCCCGAATGCCATAAGAATCAAAGGACTGCTTTCATGACGAATTGTTTTCCTATCGATAATCAGCTGGATGCTGTGGCCGACACATCGATCTTTAATTCCCTCTGAATGCGAAAGTAGTTGTGGAGATTCTTCTAGGAGCTGTGGAATCCTCCTCCTTCGGTTACTTATGGTACTGCAAGGGTTGAACTGCACTACCGATATCGGAAATTAATCCGAAAGCATTCGTTCGGAGTTATCTGAGAATAGTATTCTAATTACGGTGTTCGCCCAAATAATAGTCAAGTACTTTCGATGCGATTTAAATTTACATTAGTACCCCGCAAGCAACCGTAAGGCGTATGACAGGGGGTGTTAAAACGCCGAACCTACTAATAAGCTTAGTATTCCAAATACTATAAGGATAAAGAGATCAGTAATAGATATCCGTTCTCGCTATTGTCTCCCGAAAAATCTCTTCGTTGTCTGGTCTGGGAAACTAATAGTAAAAGGACTCAGAAAAGGAATCCTGAGATCGAATCTCTTTCCTTCTGAAAGACGGCAGTAGTTTTACAAAGGCTCTTTACAATGAAAGAATCCCACGCAGTTTCCACACAATAAATGTTGCCGTAATTTTAACGACCCGGGCGACAAGGTGCACATCTTTAGCACTATTAGCAATATCACGTATCACCCTTTCCTAGGGAAAGTTTATTATCTGAGTTCGGGCCGGGTTGCGTTCTGAATTGAGCTATAGGGAATCATCTGTACCTCCCGGTTATCCCGGTCCCGATGATTCCCTATTAAGGGGTTAACTGTACCTAGGAACAGATAACTCCCCTAGCGGAAGGGGAGGAGGAGGATGCAGGAACCTGCATCGTTTACACCGGTGCGGAAATTTCTGCCCAAGTATACCAGCGCACAGTGGGCTGAAATCGGAAAAAGCCGGACAAAAGTCCAAAATGGCTTTTTTTGAGATACAGACCTGAAACTTTGCATGTATATACACAAATGATTGCTGATCATGGAATGGTAAGTCATTTCTCATATATCCCATCCGTTACGTAGCTACTGAGGCTCAAACATGACTAAATTTCCAAAAACACGCCCGATTGAATTTTTCTTCGAAAATCTTATAAGTTAAGTAGATGGTGGACTTGTGAAAGGATTTTAATGGAATAAAAAACGTAATATTCTGATAACATGGTACTTTCCCTATATTGTATATTAATTTCGATGATCTTGGTCAATATTTGTGCGGTATTACGTCACAAAATGGCGGACGCTTTTTTCAGGCAAAATTTGACACAAAGTAGACAATATCTTTTGTTTAAGAAAAATGGTCTCCTGGAAATTGCATCAAAGTATTCATTAAAGATATTTTAAGAATATCCAGCAGAAATATTTCAAAAATCTTTGCGACCACGAAAATGAACGCGATTTTTTGATCGCGCTGCACGACCCGGGTCCGCGCAGCTGGACCTGGTAGTAGGACTACTCCGTTGGATTGTTCAAGTTGTTTGGGCCTTATCTCTTCGAAATCGCCGTTTCTAAGCTAAGTATGTTATCACTGTTGTCCAGAAATTCTATATTGAAGGTATTAAGAGGATATTTGATCGTGCGAGTGGATCAATGGATGCGTTACTCTGACAAATACGGTTTGGTTTGGACAATTTACGGAATCATGCCTCAAATCATGAATAACCTTCAACTATTGAGAGTAAGTTTGTATGTTCGTATAATACATGCTTTCCAGAAAAGGCAACATCTGGCATTGCTTTTCCAACAATTTCCTTTCCACCCTTGCCGAAGACGGCCGCGCGAAAAGGGGTCTTTTTATGGCACCGCGCAGCCTTTAACGGTATATTACTGGTATTTTTAAAGAATATTTTATTTATAATAATAAATGTAGATGCAATTAATAAAAGTTCTAACCTTCCGAAGAATTCTGACTACTCTCTGTTTCCAATTCTTCTGTCGTCTAACACTAGAAGTTGTCTCAATTCTTTTTTCATCTTCCTGTGTCTCTTCGGAGTTGAATTTGTGGTGGAGGAAAGAAATGGAACAGAAGTGATCAACAACCTTTTAAATAAATAGTCATTTGTGGCCACCCTGGAATGTTTTCTGGTGAAGCGCGTGCGGAATTTTCGTGTCCTTATTCCTCCGTCGCTTCTTCGGACAGCTGCCCTAAGAAGGGAAGAATCGCCGCCTTTGATATTTCGCCTCCATGTATAAATATCTTATGTACTGTGATTGGCATGTAATACCAGGGATACAGGTCTACGTATAATTCGGCAGTTCTCTGGGAGTACTGCGAAAATGCCTCGTCGTTGAGCGGTAGTCCGCTAGATATTGCCTTTAGTATTGTGGAAAAATTTTTGATGAAGTAATAATTAACTTCTGTAAAAAAATATGAAAATATGTATATGGCAAATCTTCAATGCCTACAAAACAGGAAAGTTACTGAGCTTTCAAAAGTACTTGTACGGTATAATAAATGTGTTACCTATGCATGGCTATTAATCAAAAGCTAAGTCCGTAGGCACAGTTACCTGTCAATTCAGCTCGTTGCTGTATTTTGCTGTATGTTGCTCGTATTTCCTGATCCAGGCCTTTGTACGTCTACAATTAACCCCACCCTTTCTCGAAACGCTTTATGTATGATTGCCCTTATCTTCGATAGGTGTATTTTAGGAGTCCCACGGGCCTAGAAAGAACTCTCATTATAATTCAGATATTTAATTTACCTTAAAACACAGATTTCTAGCCTCAGTTTCTCACCTGTCACCGTTCTCTCCAGTCGATAAGATATGTGCGAAAGACAAATAAAAAATCGAATGTAGCAATGGTATGTTGACAAAACGAAAGCATATTTTTCCACATCTACAGGTCGATTCCTCATTACTCTTATATCATCATTTCGGAAACTTATGCTCCGCAGATGTAGCACTTCACGCTAACACTCTCAGTCAAGGCATTGCGTACCTAAAAGAATTGTTTTTATAAGTTTGTTAAGCATTATCCACTGCCATATACTATTATCCACCTTTAATAAAAGTATAAGCCTTAATTTTCCATTTATCATCGTTAGCAGCATGTTAAAAGTGACGGAATAACTTCCCAAATTCCATTTCTCTAATGCATCAATCTTCCTTTGTAAATAATTTCTTTCTTCTTTAGCAACTTCCTTGGTTTCTTTGAGCCACTGAAGGAGATTGGCCCTGCAAAATCTGGTAGACGACGGCCGAGGATTTTTACAGATAATCTTACCTAAAGTAGTGCAAGTATTAATATTGCTACCTTTTATTACAACTAGATTAGAAAAAAATAAACAAGATACACTTATACATCATACCAGTTGCGTCATTTTGCAAACGGAGTGGCACCAAGGTACTCATGAATAAATATTCATCGGATGAATCTGCTCGCTCCCTCAATTATTTATATTGAGCATGGCCCGAACTACCATCAAATCCATACATGCACGTTAGCGTACAAGCACTTCATTGATGGAAGTTAGAACCGGGAATGGTAGACCCTACCCAGCTACTTTACTGGTAGTAATACCACTGTGAGTTTTACAGCCAAGAGCGTGAGGTAAGACGAACTAGGAAAGAAAAAATGAGGTAGGTTTCGCCATACGTAAACTTGCAATTGCAGTGAATGTAAAGGAAACGTTGAGAACTAAAGTTGCTGCATTGTTGCCGGAGAAAAAGATACCTGGAAGGAGGGCATATTTCAGGATCGGAAACAGGATTAATTGAAATGTTGAAAAAGAGAATTATCCCTCGGAGTTGGTGCAAGAAAGAGCTTGCAGACAAGCTGCATAGGTAATCCGGAATTAAGTGAAATGGATCGCAAACAAGGATGGCAAAGCAATGCCAGATGTTACCTTTTCTAGAAAGCATGTATTATACGAACATACAAACTTACTCTCAATAGTTGAAGGATATTCATGATTCCGTAAATTGTCCAAACCAAACCGTATTTGTCAGAGTAACGCATCCATTGATCCACTCGCACGATCAAATATCCTCTTAATACCTTCAATATAGAATTTCTGGACAACAGTGATAACATACTTAGCTTAGAAACGGCGATTTCGAAGAGATAAGGCCCAAACAACTTGAACAATCCAACGGAGTAGTCCTACTACCAGGTCCAGCTGCGCGGACCCGGGTCGTGCAGCGCGATCAAAAAATCGCGTTCATTTTCGTGGTCGCAAAGATTTTTGAAATATTTCTGCTGGATATTCTTAAAATATCTTTAATGAATACTTTGATGCAATTTCCAGGAGACCATTTTTCTTAAACAAAAGATATTGTCTACTTTGTGTCAAATTTTGCCTGAAAAAAGCGTCCGCCATTTTGTGACGTAATACCGCACAAATATTGACCAAGATCATCGAAATTTATAGACAATATAGGAAAAGTATCATGTTACCAGAATATTACGTTTTTTATTCCATTAAAATCCTTCCACAAGTCCACCATCTACTTAACTTATAAGATTTTCGAAGAAAAATTCAATCGGGCGTGTTTTTGGAAATTTAGTCATGTTTGAGCCTCAGTAGCTACGTAACGGATGGGATATATGAGAAATGACTTACCATTCCATGATCAGCAATCATTTGTGTATATACATGCAAAGTTTCAGGTCTGTATCTTAAAAAAAGCCATTTTGGACTTTTGTCCGGCTTTTTCCGATTTCAGCCCACTGTGCAGCGGGGAACCATTTGGACAGCGTGGGTTCAGGATTTGAACATCCCCGCGAAACGGTCATCTTGATTTGCATATTCATTACAAATAGTTTTACGTAGGACCATCGATATAAGATTTCATAACATTCAGTCTGAGAGGTAAAACCCCCTTCATCTACTGACCTGTACGGCCTCCATCCGCCCCTCCTCTGGATAACCCCTGGGCAGGAGGCGTTCACCCTCCTGGAGAGGTCCACCGCTGCATCTGCCGAATGTGCCACGACGCCGATACCGGAGAGGGCGTAGTCAGCCTCCGCAGCGCCGGCGTCTGGAGAGAGCCAAGAGCGCCCCCGCATGCGTAGCGAACCTCGAGCTGTTATAGTATAGAGGGGAAGGGCACAGGATTCGTCGGAATAGTGGTACTGCGTGAGTCTGAATGAGTACGAGGAGTAAGTGGAAGGGGTGAAAGGAGAGGACGGGGATGACGTAGGGGGTGATGGCGTCCTGTAGAAGGAGTAGCTGCGGAGCAGAAATTCAGGCCCGGAACGGATCTCACACCTGCAAAAAGAAAATACAATTCGTTAGGAGTGTTCCATATTATATCCTTCAGGCCTCAGGGCCGGCACGAGATGTACCGTCGTCTAGGGCTGGCAGTTCTAGAAGCGAGTTTTCCAATTACATAGATACTAGCGAAATACCCATTATTGTTATTACTCGCCTAACTTTTCTACCTTTTCGTTTACATTACAATTATTCTAAAAACAACATTAATTAAGGTCATATCATTATTATTTCCCAAATTATTATCACTTAAAAATTCAAGAGACGTATTTTTTATAGAAAGCGAATGCACCTTAATGATCGGCTGTTATTATCTGTTGCGATCGGTAGGTTTATTTATTTTCAGAATCGAATCACTTTAACATTACTTTGAAACTGAAGCTTACTAACACCCGATTTTTATAATTGTTTAAATAGTTCCGTTAAATATTAATCATCAAATCAAGAGAAAAACTTAAACTAAGGTTCTTCTCTAGAGATAATAACCAAATTTGTTAGACGGGTGGAAAAAACCCTATATTGACAAAGTTTAGTCCATGTTGGTCTCTCTTTCACCAATTCTTGTATGTCGCCTAATATTTAATGCTCACAAGGATTAATGAAAAACAATAAAGGTGTGGTATGCTATATTAAATGAAAGGTTAGGTGTATTATATAACAGGTGTATCCATGAAAAGATTATCCACGGAGTTTTCTGCTCTAAATAAAAGATTCGACTAGCGCCTAACGTCTTGCCCTCCCCAAAACATCGGCGCCCTGGGCAGCTGGCCGACTCGCCCCAGTCTCAGATGAATTTGTCGTTGTCTACAAGGCAATGTTTGGGCACCAGATTTCCAATGAAAGTAAGAGTAAACTCATGACAAAAGCAATCGTCTTACGATTGATATTACGAGTATTATCGTATATATGTAGATGTCAGGAAGAGGTAAAATCAATACCAAAACAGTAGGTGGTTTTCAATTTCAGAGAATAAATACACCCATAAGCATTTCCGATTTGCTTCATTCCTTCTTAAAGTATTCACGATTGTTTGAGCAGTGGTGAGGGCAAACACAGGCGGCTCACACGTGGCCGAGGAAAGGCCTCGACATTTCTCATAGCTCCTCCGGGACGGGAGGGTCAACTGAGTTTGACACAAATTATTCCTAATCACACAAAAGTCCACGCAAACTTTCTTCTGCTTCCCATAAATAAACAGCGGTCGAAAGAAAAACCGCTCAAGCATTCCTTTCCTCGTAGAATTCGAACTTTGGGCAGCGCTTATTCAATTTCCGGACGGGATCAAGCGTCGAGTCGTCGGGGTCATCGAATATTAATGAGAAGAAGATTGAAAGAAAAAGCAGCCTCGACATGAATCCGAAATTTGCGTCCATCATTTGCGATAAACATTTCAAAGGCGCCTGGAGGTCGCGCATACATTCTGGAGAAAGTATTCAATCTAATCCATCGCATAAGTTTTACTTTCCCCTAATACCGAGAGCAGCATGTATTATACAACGCAATAAAATGAGAATTTTTGGTCAAAGGAAAGAAATCATCTATACGTGTATGTAAAATAAGTTATTAGACTTATTAAGTAACTCAATTTCATCATTTTAATTAGGAAAAACTCGGAGTAGGCAATCAAACTTCTAGGTAAAAGACCTCTTCTTGCAAGTTTTTTTCAAGTTTACTACGATAGGTAAACTACAAAGAAGTACCTTATATGAATTGATTTGAAAAAGGCCCAGAAATTAAGTCCTACACTTATATTCCAAAAAAAAGGTACTTAAGGTCAAAAACATCCTAAATTTAAGAACTGAATCACCAGCTGTTTAGACTTAGATAAGCCTGTTTCTCGATAATTCTTCTTAAACCTGATGAAATTAAGAAATTCAGGGATGACTACATGAAAACACCACACGAAGGTTATTTTTGACGTTTTCCTTTTCTCCTGAAAAATATTCACTGCAAACGGCACTTACGAGTATGTGTACATTCTGAAATACGACGATGTGAATGTGGTAAGGCTTGAATCACATAATGAAAGTAATACTAATGACTAAGATTTCACACAGCCGCAAAACTCTGGGGTAAAAAAAGGCAATATTTCACATATCAGATAAATCTTTTCTTTGAATTGGATAGTGATAGGAAAGAGGCAATGTTAGCCATAAAAAACAAGGAAAAAATTCCTGAATTATTCTGAAATGATTGATGTATTTAGTAAAGTAAGAGTAGGAAAAGAATATTTTGATTACGTCAATCCAACAAGAAATTACTGCATACAAAGCATTGTAAAGTACTTTGTAAGTAACGTGAGGAAAAAGTGCTGTGACTGCAGTGTTTCGTTCATTTGCAATAATATGTATTATAAAATGCAATAGTTTATTGACATGGACGAATTCTTCCTTAGATGTTCAACTCTCCTTGGAATGTATTACTAAATTCATTAAAGTTAATATTATATGATTTGTTATTCCTGTTATTATATTATCATATCTGTTATTCCTTGGGATTTAGCCGCACGGCTCTTTCCTGCATAACCATTTACCTTTCCATAATCCTCATGATATGATTTATTGACTATTAAACATCACATTCAGGGACGAATTTACCAGTAGGCGCACTAGGCGTTCTGTGCCCCACCGCTAAGGGGACCAAGAAAAGAAATTTTGTTGTTTAATTAAAGCGCACAACTTCTGTGGGGCCACAACGTGGTCATTACGCCAAAAGGATCTGATTGTCGAAATGCGCCCTTAATCATACCCGGTTTTTCGTATTGCTCTTCCAACTGAACCATGTCAGCCAACTCTAATATTGCCTCCCTAAGACAAGTCTTCAATTTTTTTGCTAGCATAGTAAAATCTCGTGTATCCCATCTAAAATACCTTTCTCTAAGATCCCTAAGTGTAACCTTAGTGAAATCGAATCTGTCTTTAATCTACAAATTATTATCTATTTAACTCCCATTTCGATTCTCCCGAACTAGTTTCACTATTCATATATCATGCTTCACCTAGGGCACTTACTTTGTACTTTTTTTTAGTAAGGAACTAGACTTACACCTGTTCTCCATATTCCTACATTTAGATGATCTCTTGCACAACGCTCCTTGTTATATCGACTTCCTAACCTTCTGAACTCCCTATCTCCCTCCATAGTTCCTTTCACACTGTCGTATGACTCTTTCTCAAAAAACTATATCAAATTTTATGTACATTTATTTATTTATTTTTTAATAATTCTGTATCTTGTAAATATTTAGTTAAGTTATTTGTGTTGATTTTTATTTTGCATGCTTTCCGTTATATAACTGTTGATTTTTTATACTTTATTGTTTGTAATCCACTCCAAAATAGTGAACTTACTGTATGTGAATCTATTCAATAAATAAATATCAACTAATCAAGGGGCCCATCCCCTTTAGCTTTGCATCTTTTAAGACCTTCCTTACATGTGGCCATTCCCTTCTTTCACGCTGGCCTAAACTAATAGATTAATATGGCGAATCCGTTTTTTCCCGCTCGAGTATCTCCGGACGTTGGCTCGATCCTGTCTTGGGCGGAGTTGTTTATCCTTCCGGTGCTAAGGAGTGTCTAAACAGCTGAAATCTAGGAGGATGCGATCTATTTCACACGGGTCGCCTAATTGCCAGCTCAAACAGGACCCGTGGCCGTGAGGGTCCTGCGACACTCGCATCTGTGTCCATGGGTAAACATCTCGTGTCGGAATGTGTCCCTGCATCCGTGACTGCTCTATGGAAACTTCCCATCTCAGAGGCGCGTGAGTTATTTCCAGTGTGGCGTTTGGAGCGAAAGCAATGCTCTTGTTATGCCTTTTCTCTTAAGCACTGGCTACCCGACTTAATGTGATTTATATCCAGTGCTGGCAAACGAAGAAAGAATCGATTCGTTTATTTTAGCATTACGTATATATAACTAATATAGTTTTTCGTTAATTTTTGAGTTACTATAAAACCACTTTCTAACCTTTACAACAAAAACTCCCTTAAGTTAAAAGCTATATCGACAACTTATTGAAAATGAACAATTTATATCAATATCCCTAAGCTTGAAGAGCATTTAGAATTTATAGTTGATAACATTCTCTAGAAGTACGTCACAGAAAACGAACATTTTTAATATCGAAAGGATTTGTAATAGACTTTGCCAATTGAATTGTGCACGCACTAAAGAAATTATCCAAAATTTAGTGATAGAGATCTTTCTATCCTTTATTAAATAAAGAATACGGCACCAAATAAAAACGGGATTGACTTAAATTCAGTGCTAGACCTAAACATTTGTCCTATTCGGTTAGAAGAAGCAGAGGTAAACCATAGATGAAGGAAAGGAAAAAAAAAAGGAAATAAAAAAATAATAATCTGAGTTAGCGATACTTTCATTTTTTTATAATTTAAATTTTCGTTAATATTTTTCGTCACCTCAACTCAAATTTATTTCGCTTTTTCGTTGTTTCGTTACGTTACATAGAATGTTATTTAGCAGTACAAAATAAATATCATACCTCGCAGAATTAAAATAATTCGGAAAATTACGTGCTTAATTAATCCCTCAAAAGTGAAATTTGGAAGCAAATTAAAACTAATTTTTCACTGAAACGGATTTACTTCACTATAAACCTGCAATCGTAGTCTCTTATTTACTTCTGCTACTTTATATAGGTCTGGCAACACTTAGCTCATAGAAACGCTTTAACGTATGTAAAATTCTTTCGCTGGTTCTAGAATAGCCACTGCGTTATTTTGGATAGCGTTCCATTATGGGTCTCGCGAAACATCTCTGCACTTTAGTAGCGGATGAATTGTTTTAGAAGATTGAACTTTCATAAAAGAACCACAGGAGTGGGTTTTAGCAGCTATTTTTAGGCAATCTTTTCATTCACAAGCATCCTCCTTTACCTCTATTGCTTTCGTGATCACTTTGCCCCATGTACATACAGCGCATCTGGGTTCCGCTACCACGTCCTGATGAATAAAATATTTATCATTTTCCTTTTGTACGAGATAGAGAAAAATGTATCTTTTATAAAATATTGTCTCAGTCTTGTTCATGGCTGTGATGATATAAAAGCCATTGAAGTGTGAGTTATCCTGAAAATGGCATTAATTAAGGTTTCTCCTTAGACAGTGTTACGAAAAGTGTTACTAGTAGAGTCACTGTGCTTCACTGACGTGGTCTTCTTCCCCTTTTAGCATTCTAGCTCAGTAAGGAAAGCAAGGGCAAACTACCTCACTCCTCATCTTGCCTGGTAAGCCCTATTTCCCTCTCCTTACTCTTTGTAGATGATGGTAGAGGGAATGAGGTCCCAAGCGGCCTTCGGGCTGAATACTTTACAGACACAGCGCACCGAAGTGCCACTAACTTTCGAGTTTGGCTCACACGAACATCATCATTTTGCTATTTATTCAGGGTAATCAAACCCTTAATGGAGACGCGGTTTTTTACGGGATTTCAAATCGCAGCACAGCAGAAGTTCCAGTATCCTAAATCAATATAAATCCGACATAATATCATTTATTTCCTCTTGAAGTGTATGCGGCTATAAATTTGGCAGCGGATTATAAGAAACATTGCTATCGTTGAACGTTACGGAATACCTTATCGCTTGAGGCTCAAGTCGGCTCGAGGAACACCGTAAATGATATATTCTCATTGCAGGATAATAATTTCCCTCATCACAAAACGGTGATGATCGAATATTTTCTGCAATTAACGATGAACTCATTTTCATGACAAAAAATTAGACCCACTCTTTAAGTGTCCCGCGACCCAAGGATAGGTTAACGAACTAGAGAACTAAGTGTCTTAATTTTGGTCCCCTCCCGGTCTAATTCAATTACTTCGAAAGCGTAACTTTCTCTTCTTCGCTTCGTGACGACAGAGTGCGTAAATCATCTAAATGCGGATAGGCTGCTGCATCACAATTCTCAGATAATAAGACAGCAAATAATGAATGATTTTAAATTAAAATTCAATGTGGCCTAGGCGTGACATTTGGAGAGAGACAACTGACGAACAGCTCCTTTTTAAGCCAAGGATTTGATATTCTCCATTTAACTGTTTAACAATTTTTCACATCCTTTATTATAGAGGATAATTAACGCTAACTAGAAATCCATCACAGGAAAGCAAATAAAACTGATATGCCTAAAATATCCTAGAATAAATTTGGGGAAAACAAATACTCATTTTGGAAAAATTAACATATTACGTAAATGAAACGAGAGATTTCGTCGACGTGCTGATAATTTCGTCGCACGAATTTGTATTAATCAAATAGGCATTAGCATTACTTCTCTACTGTATATCTCTTCTTCCATGTCGTATTTTAAGGGCCTGAATGCAGCTACAAAACCTGAAACCTTGAAAAAGGAGTACATCCAGGTTGGAAGTTTCCCGGCATATCCCGGTAATTTCTTCGGTTCTTTAGTTTTGATGGAAAACTCGGAGAAAGAATGTAATGTAAGGAACGATGATTTCATTTACAGAAATAATTAAAAGGAAAGTTTTCAAAAAGTACTGCGCTGCACAGACTTTACACAGAAAGGCGGACAGAGAGTCTTAAAAGAACTTTTAAACCAACGCGGACTAAGTTTTAAAGCAACATTCCCGGTTTACCGCTTCAGATTTTAATAAGCCTATATTTCTTGCCACCAGAATATATTACCCTAGCCTTCGACCATCGTTTTCTGATCAAATCCCAGCAGATCACCATTGTTACGAGAAAAATGGAAGTGTTCTGTGAAAAATAGGAACATTTTCTGAGATCACGCACAATACTATTACTTATCTATTCAGATTGATGCACTATTTGACGCACTAGGCGCTAGCTGAGGGCCTCGCGGTTAAGGGGCCCAAAAAGAGACCTTTCAATTTTTTTAATGGCAGTAGTAGTAGTTTATCATTTTAGAAAGTATTCTAATATTTACAATTACAAAAATCCCCTTAAAACAACGAAATACAAGTTCAGAGAGTGCAGACAAAGATATATAGATAAACTAAAATTTCTTTCATTGTCAATTCTGCGGTCTCACTCAGGAGAACTATTGAATAATTTTTAACCATCACTCATAAATAACTTACCAGAGAACTTCGTTGTATGCTTCTCAATTCTTAAATTAAAAGTTTCCTTGTAACGTAAGGATGGTGGTTTTAAGTTAATGTTAATTGTTTATAAAAATAACTTGGCACTTTTTGTACAACATTTTGTGAATAAGTTGTATAACATGCAGTGAAATACTTTCTTACGATGTCAACCACAGAAGGGCATTAAACTTCCATTTAATTAACTATTAAAATTAATCTGTAAAAGTAGGAGAGGCTACAGGAAAATATTTAAGTTCTCCTTTGAAAGAAGTTAAGTATCGATTGGAAGATGACAGTAATGACGTTGCCGAATGGGGATTTGCACTCTAAAGAAGGGATTCAAATATTTACCACCATCCATTCGAAAATGAAATAAACATCGACGCAGGATAGATTTATGAAGCGACGCGAAGTCACTTCCGGCAAAAAGGGGAGCTGAAGACCAAATATTAGCCGGCGGCGTTCGCTCTTTGTTATTCCTGAGGTTAATAAATTATCGAGTGAGCCTGTTTTGAAACCAGAAGTATGTCTGAACCCCGCGGAGTAAGTCGAATGTTAAAGCTCCTGTTTCATATCCGTCAACAAAATAATCACGCCACCCGCAACTGTCGGAATATTACTACCACCTCAATAAGCTGTAAATATTTTCACTCTGAAAATGTTTACATCTTATTGAGGTGGTAGTAGAGATTTGTGCTTTTAAAAATAGGCCTACGAACTTTATTTCTAATCGATGAAATGATGTAATAACCCTGATAGTTGTCTAGATAGCTGATAGTTTTTCTCGATAATTCTCAAATTGCTCCAAACTTCCGTTTAGCGTTAGCGTTTTTGTTACGGTACTGCCCTATTTATTTCCATATATACGGTTTTGAGGGTTTTTAACTAGTACTATCTGTAGATTTGTGCAGGTTTTCCACAACATCCTTCTTTGTGAGTTTTTCTGCTGTTGATACTTTTTTCCTAAGATATTACTTAGGATTTTACATCCACAATTCTTCCCTGTTTCTGTTTAGAAATGTATTTCTTTTTATTTATGACGACGGGTTAGATTAGAGAAAACCTCGCCTCACTAAAGACTTTATAGACCTTATATTTAATAAATAAGAAATTGAACTCAGTATTTTTGACAAGATTTTATCATTCGATTGGTTTCGCCCTTAGAAGGAGAGAAGTGTTAGTAAAGGTATCATCTTTATTTATTATCGATAAATTAGAGGGTGCAGGGAAAACTCTCAACTTAAGGCATCTAATGATGAAGAATATATTTATGGATAGAGCGCGATATCAACTAATGCGTTTACCTTAACCTTATGTATGTGTAATGATATAAATTACATTTACACCTACATAAATACCCTTTAACCGGTAGAATAATGAAATCGCGTGGAAAAGTTCAATTACTCATTTATTAAATGGCGTTCTACGAAGTGAGGTCTAAATATATTGATTACTTCAAGTTTTTATTTGACTGTTAATTAAAAGTTTTCGCTATCTTGATGAATAGAATAATATTCGTTAGAATTTTGATACAGGATATAGAAAATTGTGATAATATGAAAGCCGCTGACGTATGAGTGATGCTGAATTAATTAATGTCTCTCTACGTGGAACGCTACGACAAATGTTACTCGTAGAGTCATTGAACTTCATTTACGCTAACCTGGGCCTCATAATATTTTGGCTGGTTGCCAAAGTAAGGGCGAACAACTTCACTCATTATCTTGCTTAGTAAACTTCATTCCCTTTTCCTGGATGTTAATAGATAATATTGGAGGGGATGAGGTTCCAACAAGCTTTCAGGCTGTATACTTTGCTTATGTGGATTTTCGTTATTCCGTTATTAGCATTATTAAAAAATCGAAAAAATAAAAATTTCAATTTGACGAATGAATCAAAATCGTATAGCACGGCGTGTCCGGAGTCCACGATTATCCTAATCATACAAAAAATGAAAAGAATTATTCGAAGACTGTTTGCTCACTACTAAAATCTTCTATGATTATGTACACTAATGATTGGATTAGCCAAACAGGTTCACCAAACGTGACCTAAATTGGCTAATTATCACCCGAACGTGTCGTGTACATGAAAAACTACAAAATGAGCTGGCTGAAGTCGTCGAGACTTTCTATTTATAAAAAGGGTTCCTGTAGACGTGATTTAAATGTTTACGTGATCTGGTTTCGTACACGAGAGGCCCTTGACACTGCTGTCAAACACAGCACGCGTTGATCACAGGAGCAAACATTAAGAGGCACTTACGTTCCAAGTAAACGCTACGGTGCGATGCAACTGTCACTCCCTTTTCGTTAGCACACCGGCGCGATATCTCCTTATACTGTTGGACAAACCTCCCTGCCGTGAGAAGAGAAATGCAGCTTCGAAGGGAGTAAATCTGTCTCCGAGTAGTGTCTACTTACAAATACGATGGACCTGAAAGGTAGGTACCGTTATGCTGCATACAACTGTATGCTACGTGATGGATTCGAAAAATGTTCCTCAGATTGGGTGCTCAGAATGCAGGCATCTTGATCGATGCAGATTTTTTTTTTTACATTTTACAAAATACATCAAACCATTGACACAGCGGTTAAGGTAGGGTTGGCACATCAAACATTGTGGCACAGCGTAATATGGTAGAGATAGGGCAAACTTTTTCTCCATGGTGAACATTATACTTAGGCAAAATTTAAGGGAAAATATTAAGCAAAATTTAGTATAGATCGAGTTGAGAATGAGTAGAGTAAAACACGAATAAATAAATTTTGGTGCTCCTCCTCCTGACTAAAATTCATTTGAATCTTACTGGAAATATCAAATACTAGGTTTCTGGTATAAAAGCGAATTTTCAAATTATATACAACTCCTACGGAACACGTACATTCAGCTAACCAATTCGTATATAGACATTTGGCATTCTCAAATTATAGGTCAAATGCATGGTTGACTTACTATAGAGTAGACATATATTTTAAAAGTCTTATTATTTGATAGTCTTTACACCGTTGATAAAATATGATAGGCGACTTGTTAGTATCAGCCTCTCTGAGTAAAGGGGTTGTCTAACCTAATTCATGCCATTTCGGAGCCTTGTAGGTATAGGGCGCGTGAGTTCGTTCCGTCAGATTTTTTTCATGTCCGTTTCTCCTTGGGAATTTTCCTAGGTGCACGCCTTATCGTGCAAAGTACCTAAAACCCTTTTCCTTGTTAACCTAATTCAATTTTTACGACGTAAATTAAATGCTATGGGGAGAAACCCTTAGTCAAAGGGCGGTTCTGGAAGGTACAGGAAGAAAGAAGGGAAACGGAAGAAGTAGGGTGGGGAGTCTTCCTCCGGGTGACCCTTGAAATATTGGTTCAAAACTGTAGGAGGACAAGGCGCCGAATGAGCGAGAGAATCCGGAAATCACAACGGACGGAACTGTATTGAAAGAAGAAACGCAGAGAGAGAATATTCCGGGACCTAGACGTCTGCCTTGGGGAACTCAGTCACGTGCGAAGGGAGGTCTCGTAGAGACATAAAACTCTACGACTCGTAAAGAGAATTTTAGGATGGCACCACTGCCAGAAATGAGAAGTTTAAAAAGAGGGATTATTATCGTTGATATAAAGACATAAAAGGCGGTAGTCTGGAAGAATTACAGAGGGAAATAAAACTTGGCGGTAACGGTATAAATATTAATATCGTGCGTTGACTCAGTGTGGAGAAATAATAGAGAGAAATGCGTGGGAAAGGAGCTGCTTTTTGAAGATAAAGTCGCGCTTTTGACGTTTCGGAAGGGAAGGGGCCATAAAGTTTCTTTGTGATATGAGATTTTCTTGTTCCACAAAACTACGGATTGGAATGACGATGAATACTCAATAACAAGCAAATATGTATGTCGTTTGAACTTACATGGGATTCAAACAGCAAAAGTGAAAGTTTAAGGAGCTAAGAAATCCATATAGATATGAAAACCACATCGAAACTATTTAATAGCATGATATAATAACAAACTCCCTTTCAATACCTCTCCGTTTACGGAGGATATGAAAGGGGAGGTTCGTTAATAGAAAACAATCTTATGTTTATATGGCATTTCTTTTGAATTTATCTTTCACGTTAGCTAAATCTAATCAGTTTTCTTAATCCTTAAGTTGTCGCGTGACGAGTTGTTACGTAACTAGTCACTAGTCACGTACTCGCCTCGATTCATATTGACCCGAAACTTAAAATCGCTTTTTAAAAGTGGTTAACCCGATTAATATCATGAGAATGTTATAATGAACAGTAAAGATTTATAGAATATAAAAATGAAAAGTTTCACAGCAAACTTTCCCTTAAACAACAAGTAATTTATAATTAAGCTTAATTGCAATACAATATATTTATATCTACGTTGTACAACCTTCTCTTCTCCCACAATAACTCCCTTCGGGTTAGGCAGTGATTTTTACGACGTAAACACTCGCATGTGATCAAAACGTAAGTTGAAATGAACAAGATATCTTTTCATCAACCTAGACACTACGAAATGGTAGAAAGGATGACGCAAAAAATGACGGTGACCTCTGGTTTTTGTACTAAACGTGTTAATAACATTATTTCAGTAATTGAGTTTCGTTCAGGTCATATAGACCTATCGTACCTACTTCTTAAGGGTTAACGATATAAATTTAAATTTTGCACATTATATAACGTCCTTTATACGTTTATGTTCATTTTATCACTCTAGTATCCAGACATCAAACTGACGGAATATTTTCCAATTCAAGCGCAAGGATACCTCTTCTAACTAAGATTCTTTCCGTTATCTTTCTGACTCAGCTAACTAGTACGAATTCGGCTACAGAAAATCTAGGGGATCCTTTACGTTCCTGAAAATTTCATGAATTGATGAAATAAAGCAGATCTGTTCATTTTTACTTAGATGTGAGTGCGGTAAATTTTTGGTCGTGTTTATAGGTTTATGTTAGGGGATGTCGCAGAAATCTTGTACTAATAACGAAGCTTAGGGCTAACGAATACAAGTGCAGAAAGTATGATAATTTTAGCCGAGGTATCGCTGTATGAAGAGACACTTTCGTAAACAAATATCCGAGCTAGAGTGAAACCTCTGACACTGATTGAGAAGGGAGCGTAAAAGCCAACGAGCGAAGATTATCTTTGACTGCTGTTCGTAAAGTCGAGTCGTAAAATCCATCGAGCAAATTGCTGCGGGATATGAATGCCAAAATGTTTCGGACATATAAAGATGAGATGGTTGGACGAAGTGGGAAATAAAACAAAGAATTTGAGCTTATGGGAACGCAAACATTCTTGAGGTGAAAATTTGGCGGCTGTCACTCCCAACTTAGTCAGGGAAAACGTGTGAAATAGAAATTTATCGATTTATCGATAATTCCAATCTTTAGTATCACTTAGGTAGGGTTTCACATTTTCTTCGCGATAATTCCGAGCGTGCCTTTTCTAACCAATCTTTTATATTCCTTGATTCCCAATTCATATTTCTCTATTTTACTTTATGAAGGAAAAAAACTTCTAAATTCATTAATATTGTTCCTCATTTATTCATTGACATTAGCATTAACTTTTCGTGTTTTATACAACTTATAAAACTGACTGTATTCGTTTCTTGTATTTTATTGTGTTTGTATTGTGTATAGATTTCATTTTACGTACCCTTGTTGATGCTCATCGGCCATAAATCATTAGTATTGATATAGATTTTTCCTTTTCTAGTGACGTCATCACCCATTTCAAGTATCCTTATGATTCCAATTTATAAAGAAATGTTTCATTCCAAATTTTCTTTTCTGCCAAATATTAATCTAAGGGTAATGGAGGTAATATCCCGTCGGTGCTAACTGCAATTCCTCATAATGAATCCCAAAATGTATACGTGACTCTCCGAAAATTGAATACAGCAATATGGTAATCTTAAACGAATGTGCCCTGGGAAAGGCCATCCCATTATCAAAGTAAAGTAATTTCATTCAAAAATAAAAGGTCTCCCGGTTCAGCCAAGTGCGCAACGCGTTCGACTTCAGCGAAAGCGGACCCGGGTTCGATTCCCGGTGGGGGCCTACGTGCGAAATGACCTAAGCTGTCGAAGCACTTTTAAAAATACTAATACTACTACTCATTCAAAAAAACAGTTATACCAGAATATAACCTAAAGTAATGTTAAAATTACAGCACTATGAATGCAAATTGAACGAATAAACACCACAAACGATTGATCTTATTTATTTTAAAATTTAATGGTTGAATACCAGGCGTTTAATGGCGGACCCGAGGGTGTGGCACCCCCCTGGGGTCACCCCCCCCCCCTCCCCCGGAATGGTGGCGAGAAGCATGAATCTATGTGAATTGTGATTTTTTTTCCAAAGATCACCACAAATCTACTTCGTTTATAGCGACAAAAGTGATTTTGATGGTTAATTGGTGATAAGGAAATGGTCTTAATTCTTCTCCCTTCATTTGAAAGATACTGGATTCTCCCCAACTGCTACAGGAAGGAAAATCGATGCATATTAATGATCTTCGACGTCCATCGAAAATCGGTAAAGTATGAACGCCTTTAATTTCAACAGAAAGCCATATTTTACAAGGGATCCACCTCAGACTTGAGTCAATGTCTCCATCATTCCACCCAGAGAACGAAAGAGCCCTATTTCGTATTTACGTAACCATCTCGGTCCGCTCTTGTATACGGGAGCGTCTGCATGTTTATAAACAGACGTCCGATACGTACGGTTGCGTTTTGCGTCTAAATGTCTCAACGGGAGCAAAAAATAGCTATGCATTTCCATTCTTCCAGCAAGCCTTTCACTTGAGTCAGAGCATTAAAAATATTTTCGCCCGCCGCATGTCATCGGAGAGTGACGCGGAAAAATGCAGAACTGAAGAAAAAATTTGGACGACGTATCTAGCAAGAAAAGGAACTGAGGGTACCAGTTGCGGTGGTGGAACACGGCTGATAATGGAATTGGTGGATGAAGGATAAGGGACTGCGAAAAGAAAGGAAAATACGAAGACGAAGAGTGAAAGAAAACGGGAAGATGATGACAGAAAGTTACTCCTTCCATACCTTGATAGAATGACTACTTTTCTTTTGTCGTTTGGTACATGGAACAGAAAATATGCCTTCAATTGCTTCTGAGACAGTTCTGGTGATTGCTGGGATAATATGAAAGTTACTACATTATAAGATACGGTTCGCCCAAGGATGGTTCAACCACGGGACTTTTCACCGAGTGATTCTATGCCCAAGATGTTTTACCCCACAGGATAATTCACCTAATGAATGGTTTCCGTAAAAGTATTTAAAAAACGTTGGGGTTGGGTTGGGCGTTCATTGTTTAGAGATCATCTAACCAAAATAAATAATCTACATGGATGATAAAGAACTTTAAATGAATTTCTTGTGGAAGGCTCTTTAAATGACCTGACGTTGAACCTGGGACAGTTCAGAGGATAATTAGTTAATGACTGTGTAGGAAATGATAAGTGGAAAAGACTCGTCGAGTACGTCGAATATAAGGATTCCAACTTCTTTACGGCATCATGGTTCTTTTTTTTTCAAAGAGATAACAAGTAGCTCATTATTTGAAGGTTTTAAGATTTAAAGGGTTTTAAATCATTATGTTTAAGTGCAATTTAAGCAAATTTAAAGTGCAATTTTGATAAACACCTTTGGAGGAATTATTCTCTGATTAAAATATATCTAGAGCAGTGCTTCGCAGCTTCTTGCCTTTTAGGGTAAACTTACCGATTGACACAAGCCTTGTGGTACAATAAACAACGCTATTATTTCTTCAATTCTAAATATAAATGGATAAAGTTGACAACATGTGTGACATATCTCTGTGGATAAATTATACACCTGATACATAATCTGGAGAACATGCTATTCTCATATATTACACAGTACATCAAGAGATTAATTATGGCATCCCAGTATAAACAATACAAACGAATTGGGAAGCACTTTTTGACTGACCCTTTCGCAAACGTTCTCGGATGTAACGGCTAAGGTGACGTATCTCTGGGTGAAACGTCTCTGAGGTGAATACGCCTAGAACCATCTTCAACGGTGGATGATGAGCAAGAGAACCAATTTCGTATGTGAGCAAGGATTCCGAGAAAAGATACTTCCTACGGAGGACACGCCCATATGCCGGCCGTGTTTCGAATCGAGTATAAAACATCAAAACTTCCAAAATCATAAAAAAGACGAAGGAATCGTAGGCGAGCGATAGGAATGAGAATATATTCGAGTGAAAGCGAAGAAGAAAAAAGATTGAAATGTAGTACGGGGAGCAGAGAAGAGTGAATAAGGCACCGATTGTGGGGGAAAGGAGAGCCAGAATGAAATGGGAAAAGGGTTGAAAAGGAGAGGAAGTGCGTGGCTAAAATGCGTGGGAGTTATGAGGACTCAAAAATAGGAAGTTGCATCGGACGAGAGTGAAATCCTAGATGTGGAAGATATGAGAAGGGTCTCCGTGACGAAAAGGGGTTCACCAAGAATCAGATATAGGTCCGGTACTTTTCAACTTTGTTCGCCTCGGTGGCGCTGCTGATGAAGAAATATTTTCCAAAAAGTAACCCTTCTGGTATCTACAACTACATCTACATATATAGCATGCCAGTCGACATCCGGTATTTAGCAGAAGGGAGAAACTCTAATAAACCCACTTTTGTTTCGGAATCACCTCTGTACAACAAGATTGTTATTTCTGAAAGGTTTCAATCTGGCTTCCGGTCCATGCGGAAACATGACAAACACTAGTGATGATAATATAGCCAAAACAGACTCAACAAAAAAGTAAGTTAAATCACGAAATCAAAGTAGAAAACAGAAAATCGCAACATACGTGAGTAGATAAAGCTTTCTGCCTGCTGTTCACCCCGGTTGGGAGGAAAACTCGTCCAAAACTTCCCGAAGTAAGTCTCCATACACAGTCTCAATTACAGTTTCTGGCGTAGTTTGAGCACTCACGCTAATTCCCCAACATCAACGCCTAAACCCTAATTAAATGTTTTTTCCTTAAGTGGAGCCCCATGACAACCCTCTTGCCAAGGGTCCGCGTATCCTAGAGAGGGCTCTGAGCCCTAGTAGTCTTGTTTGCATTATTTGATCGGATGCAAAATATTCCCTACATCTTCCAAGAACGTATTACCTTTATGTGTTTGAGCAAGGCTTTGCCATACATTTAATATCCTTTCTTCTAACGATTACCTTCCCGTCTCATTTAGCATTTTGGTGAGGCTTTCCATTTGTCGTTTCAATCCTTAATAAAACCCATTTACGCTGGCCCTTCTTTGCATGTGAAGGTGTTTCTGTTAAAATTACCTTCGTCAACCTTAAGACATGCAGCTTTAGTGGGATAAATCTCCGTCTCACATATCAATCATTTTCATAAACATAACTGAAATAATAACGCGCTAATTGGACATTATTTTAATCTTCGGGTCTCTATGCCTCTAAGCCCCGTGAAAAATTTCACAAGGGCAGGATACTCAATGACTTCCACATTTATTTTGGAGCATCGGAACGTTAACTTCCGGCTTCCCCTCTCGATCTGGGCGCCCTTACGACTTCATTTTGAAGTTAATGGCCGTGGCAGACAGGAGATTGCTCCTAACCTAGCCTAATGGCGCCCTGAAATGAAGGTACAGGCGTCATAAAATCATCCATTCCTTCCGATCGAAATGCATAGATGCATAAGTACAACGTTAGTTCATGTAGTATAATCATAGGATATAAAAGTATATTTCGCATGCATAACTATACCAACCGTATCTTGGTGAATGGAATATTTTGTTTTAGATATAAGAAAGAGAAAAATTTATCTTTCATTTAATAATATCTCAATCTCGTTCACGGCTGAGAATATTAAAGCAAATGAGGTATGTGATATAGAATTATAACATTCTTGCTTGCCACTCCTTAGAAAATGCTATGAAAAGGGGTTATCTTTGGATAGTTGTTAATAAGCAATGAAAAACGCATGGCTCACATGTTTGATTTTGGTGAGGAAATGAAAGAGAAAAATTCTGGCGAAGCCGGAAATCGAGCACGGGGTCCCTACTTCTGGCTCTGATTTCTGAGCTTCTACGTCAGAACAATCTCTCCTTCAATTATTTTAGGCTGCGGTGGGACTCGATGTGCTCCGGATGATCCATTCAAGAAGGGACCACTTTTGCGTGACCCGGGTTCGATTTCCGGCTACGGCAACTCATTCACTTCTTCATTCAGGATCAAGATTCAGGATTGCTAAACCAACACGGATTTATTCCTCTAATAACATCTCAGTGAGAAAAGCAAAACAAACTACCTCACTCCTCATCTTCCCTAATAAGCATCATTCCCTCTCCAGAGCTCAAACCATCGGCGATGAGGTTCCAATCAATCGTCGTGCTCTTGTCTTTTCAGTAAGGACCGCAGGAAAATGCGTTTTAATCCACACTTTCAAGACCACGGAAAGGGTTCATACAGTAATGATCAATTACGTGTGATACCTCACGTTACTTTATTCAGAATATAAAGGCGTAAAGGTTGAATGTTGCATATTTAAGGAAAATGTTATGCACAACTTATGCTATTTAAAATAATTATAAATCACAAGAATAACAAACAAAACAATAAATGGTATAAATCACAGTATAGCACCTACCCTATTCAATGATCAATAATCAGATAATGGTAGATGAATGAACGATTAATTCAAACAAATTGTGATTAGATACGAAAAACGCGACTCCAAGGGATGTTGCAAGTACACAAGGAAATATGGATATTGAATAATAACGACAAAAATAAACGTCGCCACCTGCATTCCCAACGGATAAACATTCTAATTCTCTCTCGGTTGATCTGTTATAGGAGAAAGAAATAAAACGAACTATTCGACGCACCGTACTGTATCCGCTCCGTGTTTTCCCCATTGTTCGTAGCATCTCGGATCATGGTTACCTATAAAATTTAACTGTGACTTTGTTTACAGGTAAACACTGGTCGGGATACCCAAAAATATTTAAACAGCTTCTTCACGGGAAGGAACTGAAATAGTACTCGGCTCCAGTTTTATGATAAAGACTTTAGCTGGATTAATGGAGAGGCACCCGGTCGTTATTCCTTAACATCCAGTTTGCTTCACCCATAGGCAGGGTAGCAGATTTCTTGAGCTACACCACGCACTATTTAAATCGATCTCAAAAGCAGGACCGTAATAATCTGACTACCAAAGGAATTAGGAGTGAAAGTTTATTAGTCTCAGTAATCAAAACAGTGGCATACACCACAGTAGCTATTTCTATGTATATGTAGCTATGTTGCAGAGATTATCAGAATTTAGACGCGAAGTATGCACGATATTTATCATATCGAATAACTTTTTCAAACGAAACAAATTCATATAAAATGTTCATAATTATAAACATATCCCCCCTGCCACACGCCGGAAGGCGGCTTGCAGGGTACTTATGTAGATGTAGATGTAGAACATAATAAAAGGATAAAACAAACATGAAAATACTAGAGATTCTCGTGGAGAAGAGATTTTTATCTGAAGTAATTGAAATGCGACAGAGGAAATAGTTGGGTAAGATATTAAGAGGAGAGGGATTGCTGAAGAAAATAACTGAGGGTAGAATAAAAGGGAATAAAAGAGTGGGAGACAATGACAGAGGTTGTTAAATGACAAAAGGTTGGGGTAAGTAACCAGGAAGAGAAAGATATGGCGTTGAGTAGAGAATATTAGGGCACATCCCTACCCTACCTACGGAAAGGTGAAAAACTTAGTATTATTTCAACAAAAGTGTGATTATTATTATTAACTATATTGTTTTAAGCCATCCACTTTTACAAATGAAGTAAATCTTTCTTAAGTGCTTAGCCATTTACTTTTTTTGAGTTTTCATTGCTTTGCATCTGACTCATTAATCAAGTTGGAAAAATAATTATCAAAATTTTCCTTTTGATTCCACTAAAACGTGCAAATCAAGGCAATCGTTCAATACCAAATGCGTCACAAGCAAAACGAAGGTCACTTCTCTCCTCTTGTTAACCGTTTCGGCACGTGGTCATCTCAACTCGATACTAGATATCATGAAGTGTACGAAATTCTGGTGAATTGGCGAGATAGAGCTAAAGGCGATACGTTTGTCAAGAATTCTAGCGACAGATCAGTTGGCGTTCAGCGACAGATCAGTTATGCTTCAGATCGAAGGATGGGAGCCATTAGAATAAAGATTTAAACAAGTACTAAAATTCAAGGGCTTAGTCAGGATTTTTCAAAGGCATGGGTTTACAGTCATGGAGTAAACATTGCTATATTCAGAGGCAGAAATATATCCGCCCAAAAGCTAATGAAAATGTAAACTGGTTTATTTTAATATGTATACTCTGCGAATCTCCAGCGGCGTTTGTGTGGAATAATTGCGAGAGGTCATCATTTCGCATGCTTCCGTTTATTATTGGCGCTGTTTTAGGGGTTGTTCTGGGTTGAACCCACAAAACCACCCCCTCGGCTACGCCCCTGCTTAAATTACTTAATAAACCCATTGCAAGTACATTCTTGGGTGACGTTGCGGACATTATGCGTCCTTTCCGTTACATGGGCGTTCTGATACTACAGAATTCACTCTTTCCGCGAGCGATACAGTAAACTGATTAAGGAGACGGACTCGTAGCGCACGTGACCTCTCGCACGCCGAAAAGAGACTCGCAGGGTGCATGAGCAGATGTAGGTCAAATGCCTTGAATACTAGAGCAGTCGGAAAATGATGCTAAATGTCGAGTATTCAGGTACTCGATGTCTAAAGTTGCATTCCTTAGCCCAGAGCGACTCATTCATACCGAACTAGTCAGGTGCAAACATGAGGGACATGTTCTTATTTCATTGCTTTCTTGGTACTGGGCTGGGCGGAAGTGGGAATAGAGGCGTAAACGATAAGGGAGAGAGAGAGGAATCGGGAAGGGACGAAGACGTATGTGAGGGAGTAGAGAGAAGACGCATTGGGACCTTCTCCAGGGATCCTCTTTTTACGACTCCACCGGCAGCCCTTCGTTTGTTTTAATAGCGGGATCTGCGGTTACCCGAAAAATCCCCACAAAACGAAGAGGAGACCACGGGACTGTGGGAATGGGTTGAGGAAAGGTTAAGGATGCTCGAGGGAAAAATGAGGAGAGGCGGATGAGAGAGGTGATCACCGCACTTCTTACAGTTTCGACGAAAGATGAGATAGAGAATAAACGAACTCTTGAATGTGAGGAAGAACCCGAATCATACCGGGGACCGAAACCGAAGCTGAACCGAAAATGTTACATTTGCAGGAGTGAAACCAGCACCCGGACCGAGGAATTAAAATTCTTAGAACCGAAAACGATTATGAAATACGTACTAATTTCCAATTCACTCACCACTAATTTGTGGCGATTAATATTCCCTAATTATGGGTAACATAAGATTTTCGACTGAATGATGTGCGGTAGTTTTTGTTCTAAGTTCTAACTGTAGCCGAAAAAGAATTGTTATCTCATCGACAGAGATAAGTTGATAGCGATTTGTTGATTTGTTGTTTTTCGAGTTCTTATGAAACATTAATATAAAAACTGCTATGATAGGGAGTTCAGGAGACAAAGTTTTCGCAATACCATATGTTTAACATGGTTCCTATTAAGATCTGAGTGCGCGTAATTTATTAAATTGTTTTTCATATTAAACGTTATTACATATTTTACACTTTCAATAGCACGATATTTGTAATAATTAGTATGCTCTAAAATAAAATTGTGCAACTTAACATAACTGTAGTTCTGATGGACTATTTAGTTAAGAAGTCCATAACTTTGGTATTGTCCACCAATAAGTTAAAATTATATTGCGCACATATTTGTTCTAGGTTTCAAGTATATATTTAAGATATCAATGTACATACGTCTTTATTAGGCAAAATCGGAAGTCCCTTCTTCCATGTAACCCTGGTGAGAATGAATTACAAAAAAAATGTAAAATTAATTGAGATTGTAAACGAGAGTAATTCATAACCTATACGGATTTTTTACATCGATAACAATACATATATTCTTAATAGATATGCGTCTGAGAAAGGATATTTGAAAAGGAGCGGGTTTGTGCTATCAAAGGTCCTACGCGTAAATATCAGATTGAGGCCCCCACTATGAATTGAGTAAAAATTCGAATTTATTATAAAATACACAAATATACATCCCATAGAAACCTCAGTCTCTAAAAACCGACAAGAGTAAGTGAAATTCCAGGGCTATTTGTGTTGAGAAAGTCTTTATGAAGCTAGCGCCTATTATAAATCCGTCCCTGCATTTGAAAATTGAGGAAATATGAATCAACGAATTCTAATTATTGTAAAGGATGGATGACACTTAGGACGAATCCCTCTACAATGTGATCACAAGACTAAAAGGTTAGTGTCACGTGACAGTCGGTTCATCACTCCGCCGGTGGGTTTTACGCTACGCTTGTCCAAGACTGCGTCAAAGAGGGAGGACAAGAGAAAAAGTCATAAATAGGGAAAATTCCAACCACTCGCATCCTGCTAGGAGACTACGGAATCTGTTATTCAAAGAGAGATGAAAGCGAAGAGAAATCCCGTAAAAAACATGCGCGCGGCATCGGCGTCTGTCCCCGCGATGCTTTACGATTCCACGCGTGCGACACGAGGCGACATGTCGTCGGAGGGCGTTAAAATCGTCCTTGCCCAATCGAGAGAACTTTCCCAACTGATGATGGAAGTTTAGATAACCACTATCTCGGGTGAGACGGGATTCCGATGAGCGGAAGATATTTTTTGGCTTCGATCCCTCCCTCGCCGTCGGATGTTGAAAAAAGATGACGATCGCCCTCGCGGAATACGAGATCCGAGCGGTCACGTGAGAGATTCCCTCCATGTGGAGTCCTGGCGCGTCAGACGGCTCACGCAATGCACGCCTTCATCTCATATATAATGGCAGAGTTATTTATACTGATTTCGACAAGAATTTCACCGTGTAACACATTTTCTGTTACCAGGTGGAGCTGCGAGGTCCGTGTTGCTAATAGTTCAGACACCAAAAGGAGGGCCTCTCGTTTCATGGCAATTATGAAAAATATCCGAGTGATGACAAATTCTCCTTCAATTCACGTACTAGGCAATTTATGCCTGTTAAGGTACCCATCTCTTAAGAGGTTTTCCGATACTTCTTCCCATGCACTTATAATTTCAAACTTGATCTGGAAATCTTTCTTAGTCCATCCGATCGATTTATTCTTTCCTCTTACTGCGATGTTTCTTTATCAGTCCGTTTACTATAAATACTTCGAAATCGATTCTGAGTGGTCATTTCTTACATATTATCTTTTATCTCATCCATTAGTTTTTCTTAAAAATTTCGTTTCTTGAGCTTGTAGTCGACTCTCTTGTTTACTTGCTATTAACTATAATTTACTCCTATATGTGATAGTATATATTTATATATAGTTTACATTGTAGGCTATAGTTATATAAAATATTTTGAGTTCCTGTTCTTGTTTCGTTTTTCCGTGTTCTTGTGATCGTCCTATTCATAGCTTTCAATTTCTTCATCTTTTGTTCAATTGCTTCATTATAAACATAAGTAAAAAAAATTCTACGGAGAAATAGTATTTAAAGTCTCAATTTCGCCCAAAATAAAGACGTCATTTATTTATTTATTAGTGGCATCATCGCTGCTAAAAAGATCCGCAGTAGGGCGAAGAAAACGTTTAATGAATAAGAATGAAAGAAAAAGACAAACTATAAATGCAAAAAATAATAAATGGTACACCATGAACGTAAATCATGAAAGAGACCATGAAAAATCATTAAGCGAAAGTGAAATTTCTGATTAGCTGTGTTTTCTAATTGTTTTCGCATCCTCTTCTCATCATCATCCCGGATAATCGGGAGTTGACAGGAATTGGATTAGTTCTCCAGAACGCTACAACGTTGGTTTGGCCACAGATTACCATTGATTACTATGACACCTCATTATCCCGCAGGAAGCGAAAATGTTTATGTTAAATTCTCATTACTCTTATTTACTTAGAATGGAACAAAAATGTTACCGATTATTTTGGAAATTTCCTCTAGGGTAGACGATTATAGAATGTCGTCACATCCCATGAGAATATATGTACGTGCTACTTTCTACTCATTCCTACCACAGGACCCGATCTGAAGAAGCATACCGGCGAAATATCCGAGAAAAGTTTCATGTATCTAAAGATAAGAATCTGAATATTATGATGGAAGCATGGCCTGCAGGAACGCTACCGTCAAGCTGATTTTCTTCCCGAATCATGTTTTAAATTTCCGGCAAAGTTAAAAACATGAGGAGGTTTTGAATGGTTTGAAACGTGTTTCCAAATTCTTGATGATATCATCAAGACTTCAGCATGCTAGGGACGGAAGTACTCCCAGTCCCGTAGAAACTGAAAGATATAATGGTTAGGTAAATTTTAAAGGAAATTTTCAACATCGCTACATTGGTTTGAGCATCCAGAGCAATAAAATAATTGTAATAGTTAATAGGATGCGTCGGCACATCAAAAAACCTTCTCAATTCTGTCAACTGGGAAATATTTCCCAACTGCGAGGGGAAACGATCGTGATGATTGTGAACAAATTAAAAGTGTCCAAAGCATGGGTTGGTACTGTACGCTCTCATCTTTGTGTGGAACACTTTTAATTTTGATATTAAGAATGTCTTTTCTGCCTATAAAAAACGACAATTACTGCGCACAGATTGTAGATCTTCATTACATCGAGGGACTGAAGAACGATATCCGCTTGTTGCAAAACGGATGAAATATTAGGCGCGTTCCTGCTAAAACATCTTAATGAATGGAATAACTCTTTGTATGTCTTCTGACGCAAGAATTAGAAAAAATGTGTTCTTCTTTTACTTTCGTCTCGGTCTTGTTCATTAAAGCGATTAAAATGAATGATATCAAGCGATACTTAGGGGAATTCCATGATCGTTCTGAATTTAACGACAAAACTGTTTTAAGTTTTAAGAACAAGTTTTGTCATTAAATACTGAATGACATTGAAGCAATAATTAGAAGGCCCCGGGGTAAGAATGATTCTTGAATTGGCCTTTATTTGGGACAGTCATCTTTGAAAGCAATGAAAAACGCTATTCATGGGGTCATTGCTCAGGACTTACATGTACATTTCTGCAGGTAGCATTCTGGCTCAGTGAGAAAAGCAAGCGCAAGCTTCCCCATTACAAATATTGCCTTCAAAATACTTAATGAAATGATTACGAGGATACATTTCTATACTTGGCGTTGAGACGGTAACTGTAAATTTTAAATAAATGAATTATAGCAGAAACTATCAATTGATATAAAAGTAATTAATTCTCAGGTATCGTCAACGGCTCTTAAACCTTAACCTTACCTTAAATTAGAAAATATCAACCACCTTAGGGATACTCACCTACCGTTTAAAGAGTAACGATCTTCATTTTATTCAGAATATTGTTAAGGATAAATACAGGACTAATGATTTGATTTCAGTTTTTACCATCCGTGTACCTTCCCGTCCCACTAGATTTAACTCTTTATTTCATTATTCTATACGTCGACCTTCCATCACTAATCGATCCTTTATCTATCGCTAGCCACATCTGTAGAACTATGTACGCTTTCTCTTTCTCCATTTCCAGATCCATTTGTATGATTATTAACTAAAGTATGACTTATATTATCACCCGTACTTTTATTGAAAATTATAGCTGTGAAATTTTATTCTTTCTTTCTATTTTTATTTTTTATTTTATTTTTTTATTAGTTTACTTTTTTGTTTCAAGGTTTTATTGCTTTCAATCAATTGTAAAGGCCTTGGACCGTTTATGGTCCTTTTAAATAAATAAACAAGTTAGATAATACACTCGGTTCCTGCAGTTAACAGGGTACTCTACGGCAGGTTAGAGTGCATTTCTCACGAGGGGACCATCTCCGCATGCAGACATCGGCTTGAGAATTTTCGTGGACACCGTTAAGGCACCGTGGAATCGTCAAGAGGCGAAGAGGAACGCAGATGACCGATTGCCTTTTTAAGCAGATTCGCACTCCCATCACGTTTGATGAGCCTCCGTGCATTAGTGGATGAAATGTGCACCGCGGTTATTAACGGGGTTTCGCGGCGCCAACATTTAAATGCTTGCACGTCTTCGACGTACACCGGTTTGGCACTCTGGTCCCGAACTTCCTCCTGGAGAGACTCAAAGAGGAACGCCCTATGGAGTCGTTCGAAGGTAATCGAGATAAGTGTACGCACAACTCGGCCTCCCTGTCATCACGGTTGACACTTTATCGATAGATAGACCCCGAAGATTATCCGATTGTTCCCCACGGGAGCGCCCTCTGAATATTTAAGAAGCTGTCATTTTTCCAGTTGCTCACCTGCTTCTTGTGTTCATATGGGACCACAGCAGAGGTCGGCAAAGTTTATGACGAAAAGAACGAACATTTTTCGGTGGACAGAATGAATACGAGTACCCACAGAGGTTTCCAGCGGAAATGAGTATTTAAAATAATGATAAAAATAAGAAAATATGTACTTAATACTAGGAAATGAAAATAAGAAAATTATAAAGAGAAAGAAATAAAATAATACAAATAAAGAATAAGAAAAATATAAAATAGAAGAAGATAAAAATAAATAGAAAGCGTGTCATTGCATAACATTAGCATATTTTAACAATAATAAGAAAATAAGAATAATCAAAAAATAATTATAAGAAAATAGTAAAAATAAGAAAGTAAGATAAATAGAAATGCAATACAATAATGATAAAATGATAAAAGAAAAGAATATCATATTTAATTTTTTTTGTAACGAATGGATAAATAAACAGTTTATTTAATGAGATCGAACTTTGAGGTTGCATATAAAAATCAACCCTTTACTATAACCCATGCGTCAACTGGAAATATAAAAAAGGAACTCACGAAGCAAAGCTATCTTGAATAAATGTGAATTTACCTTGTTTTCATTTAGCTGTGGACAAATAGGATACTAAATTAAGACTTGCTTTTGGTGATATTGCAGAAGAATTCGCAGTTATAATATTTCGAAGGCTATATTTTTTAAGCTTAATGTTATTCTCTATTACTTATTAGCCTCCATTCCCTTATAAGTGAATATTTATGTTGCAATGACATTTTTATTAGAAACGTTCATATTTAGTTCCAAAAAAATAGATTTCATAAAAATCATATCATTTTAAGTTATGATGCGATGATAATGATACTCGAAAGTTATATGAACTATTCACTCATAATTACAGTTAACTATGCCAGCATACGAGATAAGCATAATAAATTGTTGCTGATGCTTTGTGACCAATTTAAGCGGGAGAACGAAGCCATAGAAATAGGTTTTTCAAAGTCTCACAAAAAATGTTCACCAGCAAATCAGAAAATGTATGTTTTTTGTATTAACTTAATTTAAAAGAGCGACAAATTATGTTTGCATCCTTGAGGCAGATAGGCTTGGAGCTGGTCTGTTTGAAAGTACTACGTTGCTGAGGGAAAAAACAACGTAAAAAGTAATGAATTTGCCATACATCTACATAAATACCCTGCAAGCCGCCTTTCAAAGTACGAAAAAGTTTTTCATTGTTTATATTTTAAATGCAATTAGTGTTGTCGGAGGCATATTTTCTCCGTGTCGAAGTTACTTGGATCGGAATTCAATCTTGAAAACGCTTGATTTAGTGTATACTGCAAAATCTGAGGTGATATGTAAGTTTTCAGTGGGAGAGAAAAGGCTGGGATTCGTTGAAATTAAACCACCGGTTCAGTGTTTTACGAACGTTGAATAAAAATTTCAGACATGAAAGAACAATAGAATATAATGCACGAATGCGTAAGCTAAGGAAGAGTTAAAAATGGGAAACGATGACTGGAGGGTGGGGGTGTATCCGTTATTTTGGACACAAACCGATGCTTTGTTTGTAAATAAGGCCGCATGGCAACGTGGGGTTGTATACTTGTGGGACGCGCCTGTGCGAATGATGGGAACTCGCGATGTTTTGATCCAACGGGAGGTCTGGGAAGCTGCAACCCCGACGTGGATTGTTTCCTGGGAGCATTATCTTTATCATCACCACACCATGTATAAAATGGCATTCACGCTTTCTGGGGCACGACGTGGAGCCTGATAAATAAGGGAAACCGATTTTGATGAAACTTGGCGTGGCTAATATGTTACCGAGAAAGATGGATAGGCAATTAAGACAGAAAATCTGCCTGTTCTATGATACATCCTCAATGCACGCAACTCATATATTTATCAAATAAAACGAAGTAGTCTTATTTTTCAATAGATCTAGCGCTGACGATTACTTTGAGAAAAAAATTAGCGGAAGTTTATCTTTCAAAGAACATTATTTATATACAATACGAAAGGTGGATGGAATGCAAAAGCTAACACGTAAATTAATTATGTGTTATACATAATTCATTATATCGACCATAATAATACATAATTAATTTCAAAGATAAACAATTTAAGGAGATTTCCATCAAGAGACAAAGACATACCTCCCGGGTGGGGTGTCAGAAACCCCCACACCATACGTGTAGGGGGTTCTGACACCCCCACCTCCGATAAAAGAGCCAGCAATAAACGGAAGCAAGCGGGAGAATGGCCACTCGCAATTATGCGATACAAACTGGAGATTCTCGGAATATACAGGTCTAAAAAAATCTGTTTATATTTTCGTTAGATTTTGTATAAGAAAAGGAAGTATTCCTGTCTCTGAATTGTAGGCAATGGAGTGTTAAATCCATGGCTCTAAATCCACAAACATGGATAAATCCGGTCTATGACCCTGTCTCGAATACCACTTATGGTTAGTTCTAATTTCGCCCGCTATAGACTTCGTAGACTCCATTTCCATTCCATTGAATACATCTGCGTGATTAGGATTTCATAAGCAGTAGGTTTGATCTCAATTTCAGATTTAAGGATGTCTAAATGGTCTAAATAGTCTGATTTCGAATAGGAAATACCGTCTAAAACTAAGATAAAAGAACGTGACGTTGACAATACGGTTAATATAAACTTGATATTGAAATATTAGAGGAATGTATCGATAATGTTACACTAGGAATAATAATGTTGACTAATATCAGATAATTACTGAAACTGAATTAACGCTTCGTAACTAATATTCGATGCACAGATTGATTAGATTGGAGTGCGGAAGTATTCCGCATATTCCTGATAAAACACCNGTTCATATTTAGTTCCAAAAAAATAGATTTCATAAAAATCATATCATTTTAAGTTATGCGCATTACGATGATAATGATACTCGAAAGTTATGTGAACTATTCACTCATAATGACAGTTAACTATGCCAACATACGAGATAAGCATAATAAATTGTTGCTGATGCTTTGTGACCAATGTAAGCGGGAGAACGAAGCCATAGAAATAGGTTTTTCAAAGTCTCACAAAAAAATGTTTACCTGTAAATCAGAAACTTTATGTTTTTTGTATTAACTTAATTTAAAAGAGCGACAAATTATGTTTGCATCCTTGAGGCAGATAGGCTTGGAGCTGGTCTGTTTGAAAGTACTACGTTGCTGAGGGAAAAAACAACGTAAAAAGTAATGAATTTGCCATACATCTACATAAATACCCTGCAAGCCGCCTTTCAAAGTACGAAAAAGTTTTTCATTGTTTATATTTTAAATGCAATTAGTGTTGTCGGAGGCATATTTTCTCCGTGTCGAAGTTACTTGGATCGGAATTCAATCTTGAAAACGCTTGATTTAGTGTATACTGCAAAATCTGAGGTGATATGTAAGTTTTCAGTGGGAGAGAAAAGGCTGGGATTCGTTGAAATTAAACCACCGGTTCAGTGTTTTACGAACGTTGAATAAAAATTTCAGACATGAAAGAACGATAGAATATAATGCACGAATGCGTAAGCTAAGGAAGAGTTAAAAATGGGAAACGATGACTGGAGGGTGGGGGTGTATCCGTTATTTTGGACACAAACCGATGCTTTGTTTGTAAATAAGGCCGCATGGCAACGTGGGGTTGTATACTTGTGGGACGCGCCTGTGCGAATGATGGGAACTCGCGATGTTTTGATCCAACGGGAGGTCTGGGAAGCTGCAACCCCGACGTGGATTGTTTCCTGGGAGCATTATCTTTATCATCACCACACCATGTATAAAATGGCATTCACGCTTTCTGGGGCACGACGTGGAGCCTGATAAATAAGGGAAACCGATTTTGATGAAACTTGGTGTGGCTAATATGTTACCGAGAAAGATGGATAGGCAATTAAGACAGAAAATCTGCCTGTTCTATGATACATCCTCAATGCACGCAACTCATATATTTATCAAATAAAACGAAGTAGTCTTATTTTTCAATAGATCTAGCGCTGACGATTACTTTGAGAAAAAAATTAGCGGAAGTTTATCTTTCAAAGAACATTATTTATATACAATACGAAAGGTGGATGGAATGCAAAAGCTAACACGTAAATTAATTATGTGTTATACATAATTCATTATATCGATCATAATAATACATAATTAATTTCAAAGATAAACAATTTAAGGAGATTTCCATCAAGAGACAAAGACATACCTCCCGGGTGGGGTGTCAGAAACCCCCACACCATACGTGTAGGGGGTTCTGACACCCCCACCTCCGATAAAAGAGCCAGCAATAAACGGAAGCAAGCGGGAGAATGGCCACTCGCAATTATGCGATACAAACTGGAGATTCTCGGAATATACAGGTCTAAAAAAATCTGTTTATATTTTCGTTAGATTTTGTATAAGAAAAGGAAGTATTCCTGTCTCTGAATTGTAGGCAATGGAGTGTTAAATCCATGGCTCTAAATCCACAAACATGGATAAATCCGGTCTATGACCCTGTCTCGAATACCACTTATGGTTAGTTCTAATTTCGCCCGCTATAGACTTCGTAGACTCCATTTCCATTCCATTGAATACATCTGCGTGATTAGGATTTCATAAGCAGTGGGTTTGATCTCAATTTCAGATTTAAGGATGTCTAAATGGTCTAAATAGTCTGATTTCGAATAGGAAATACCGTCTAAAACTAAGATAAAAGAACGTGACGTTGACAATACGGTTAACATAAACTTGATATTGAAATATTAGAGGAATGTATCGATAATGTTACACTAGGAATAATAATGTTGACTAATATCAGATAATTACTGAAACTGAATTAACGCTTCGTAACTAATATTCGATGCACAGATTGATTAGATTGGAGTGCGGAAGTATTCCGCATATTCCTGATAAAACACCACTACTGAAACTATTAGAGCGCTACGGAGCAATGATTGACGCAATAGACAATGTTGACACGTCACTGAAAGTGAAAGTGAACAAAGAACACACCTGTGGCCACAGGGCGGTAATGCTCCTGCGGCTGACACAGTTTAAAAGGCGCGTACATCGCAATATATTCCCCTATGAATTATATCTAATTCCTAATTTGAGGGATATTTATTGCTGTTTCGCTCCCAATAATTTAAATTCGGACGACAAATATACACCGTTCGTTCTGCGTACCGCAAAGTATTGGTTCGAACCTAAGCGAGGTAATAATGAAAGGTTGATCATGCCATGCTTCGAAACCCGGATCGTGATTGTGAGTGTATTGTGGTATTAACTAAATAGTTAGTTCCACTAATTTACTTAATTCTATTAAGGCATACCACAAAGTGAAGGCCGAAACGGAAAATACTGATATTGGAGATCTTCGCTTATCTGTAACAGAAGGGTAAGGAGACGAATCTTCAAAATAACCAGGCGAGGATAGCTTCGAAGATTAAGTCTAACAATAAGATCATTCAAAGAGGAACAAACCATAAAGATGAAGCTATAGAAGATAAATGGTTGCTCTGGGTGGTCACGATCCTTACTTTTAGGGACGGTCCGAGCCTATAAAGTTATTAAGCGTCTCTGACATATTCTAGCGATCAAAGAAGCTTACTCCTGACGGAATCGCAAGCTACACTGACTGCCTCGTAAATTTTTTAACGTTGGCGCCTCGGTCACAAGGCAATAAATGATATTTTTCTTTATCTTCATAGGAGAGCCATCAAATCTTTATGGATAAGGGGCTCTTATTGAAATGACGCCAGATTAAGGGTTTCCGCTGAGACTTTGGGTGTTGGAATTAACGACGAAACATACGAGGGGAACATATGATCCCCTACTCCCCGAGGAAATCAATCTATGATCACATCTCACTCCCTTCTTAACACATATGCAGCGGATGAAATTTGCTAAACATATGCATTTTAGGTTGAGGTTACACTTGGGATAATGTCAGAGCACATGAAATTCGAAAACTCCACGAGCAATTCAGAAGATAGTGGCTAAGGATTTGATCGAATGAGTAAAGACGAAGACTCTCAGAGAGGTTTTCTCTCTCTTTTTCTCTTTCTCGGTGTTAGCTGAGGGAGACCTCGCTTAAACAAGGGCATCCTTATGAAGAGAGATTTCATTAGCTCCCCCGTGTCAAATGCTGTGTTTTCTTACGATGTTTGTTGAATACGTATTAGTTAACCTTTAAATGCTCGCAATATTTTACAATAACAACAATAGTAATAATAATAATAATGCGAGTTTATTCAGGCGAGATCGAGACTATCGAGTTTTTCTTACATCTAACCCTTCGGCATATACAGTTTAAAGGAGATAGCCCGAGAAAAACACACTAGAAAACAGCTTTGTGAGTTTAAAACCTAAAGTTTGCGATTAAGAAAGAATACACCGCAATAGAGGAACATCCGCGCGACAAGCACCAAAAGATGGTAAATGGAATGAAAATTCTCATTTTGCCGTGGAACATTGCTTTCGATTCGAAATTGAGAGAATTTTGACAAAACAGACGAACATTTTGTGGTATTTTGTGGTTGTAATCGACCGGTCCCCTTGCCGACTGATACCACTGTTGAACCCGAGCCCGTGCATTTTGGTTCACTGTTATCGCTTGCAGTGTTTCTTTCTGTAGCAAAATTAAATAAGAAAGAATAGTCGCATGATATCGATACATGTACCAAAAGAAGGGAAATTGAATAAAAATTCTTAATTCGCTTCTCGAATATTGTTGCATGTTCAAAATTGCGAGAATTTTGATCAAATTAAAGAAAATTTTCCTAAATGTTGAGGTTGTAAACAAACCGTCCCCCTGACGACTAATTCCGTTGTTGAATCCGAGCTCATGCATTTTAGTTCACTTTTATCGCTTGCAGGGTTTGTTTCTTTTGCAATATTAAATAAGAAAGAATAGTCGCATGGAATCGAGACAAGTACCAAGAGAAGGAAAATTAAATGAAGATTCCTATTTTGGTAGTCGAATATTGTTTTCTGTTCAAAATTGCGAGAATTTTGAATGAATGAACGAAACTATTTACGACTTATTCCATTGTTGAATCCGAGTTGATGCGTTTTCATATTTTTCCGGTTGAGAATCAACGGGCACTTCAGCTAGTAGGAATATGAACATATTTTCACCGATATCGGACCTGGTGCAACGCATAACATTTTTAAATAGAAATAAGTGAATTTTACAAACATTTATAACGTGATATTGTTAATTGAAAATTTTGTATATTAATAACTGTGTTATTATACTAAATTATTACGTAGTATGATGTAAATAGCTTGGACTGCTATGTAAATATATGAAACTGTAAATTTAATGTTGGGATTTTGTAATAGTCGACGCACTGAGAGGGTTTTTGGAAGCGCACTACGAGGCAGGGTGTTATATGTCTTATTTCCACCCAATAATGACTGCCACGTGGCCTGTTGCCTATCTGTAGGCAGTAAATACTTATAAATAAATTATCTGCAACATATAACTTCTTATATCTGAAGAAACTTCGGAAGGGGGAAATTCCGGAAAGATTTATTCCACCACCGTTCTAAATACTGACATAAATTATCATTTCGTAATATTAGCTTATGTTGATACACACCAAGTGCATGAAAAATACTCACTCCGCTAGGCACATGCTTATTGTTCTGCTGTTTCTACTGCTGTTTAACGTGCCTTGATTACTGCATTATCTTTCATTATTTTGGGGTACAGTGTAAGGAAAACTGTACGTTTTTATTTACTTTTGTCTAAGGAGATATATTCGATGCTAAGTAATGGCACTCATTTGGGTCTCTCCCAACATCCCTCCCTCATCAACAGCTATAAAAAGTGTAATTAGGGTAATTGTGATGCACTTAGGTGGACTTTTTCCTCTCGTAGCACAGACAAGAAAGCAGAAGCAATTTACCTCAATCCCCATCTTGATTCATCAACCCCAATCCATCCACAAAGCTATTTGCTGCAAATTGTGCAGTGGATGAGGAGATATTTTGATAATGCCTCTATGAAACTTCGGGCTGATGTAGGAAAACGACCTCACTCCTCATCTTGCCTCACTAACCCCAAACGAACTCCAAACCTTTTTGCTGAAAAGGGGGGATGAGGATCTAACCAGATGCTTTGATTATGACTCAATAAAACTTCTAGCCGACGTTGGAAAACGACCTCACTCCTCATCTTGACTTTACCAAAAGACTTTAAGTTCGTAAAAGAGCGCGCCATCGTCAAACAGTAGTAATCTATGTTCCTAATTTGCTAACGATGAAAAAGGCCATCCTAACTTAAGGGAGCGAGAATGAGCTCCGAAAAGCTATATCGACCGGAAAGGAAATGTTTATTTACTCTAGCATTCCATCCGAATATAATCTATTCCGCGGCGAGGGCGGCAAACCTTTCAACTCCTCCGATCGAGAAGACCTGTCGTTCACGACAGAGTGGAAAAAACATCACAGAAAACCTTTTACAACAAATCCATGGGACGAATTTGAATTACTTGAGGCCTAAGCCGCAAAGATAGACCGATAACCCCATAGTAAATCTTTATGGTAAAAGGCGAAAAATTACCACTTCCCTAGAAATAGAGTACAAATACATTCAAAAGAAAGGTGAACGGTTATTATATGTCAAGGGAAAACAATAGATGAAAGAAAACGTAATTCTATGAATAAAAGTACGAAAGTGAAAGATTTCTAGTTATTTATAGTCATCGCAGTCTTTTAATATATTTTTGCGTAATTTAATTTTCCGCAGAATGAGAGTAGATATAGAAAATGCTTGCTTGAGGAATGTCCAAACCCAAAGATACGTAAAATAAGAAGTTTTCCCCAAAATTTAACGTTAAATACACGTATTTTTACCCAAAAACCTTCACGTTAATGACATAAACATCTCTTTGAACTCATACCAACCGAATATAAACGTTAAAACTACGTGCTATTAATATTTCCATAGTTCATCGAGGCCCTCTGCTATCGCCAAATGCACCTTATTGAATGCCAGCCCCTTCTGTACACTGAATTCCTTAGGTAATTTCATTGCTCTCGTTTGAATGACCGTACGGCATTAGGAGAGGGGCTAAGGAAAGACCAAAAGGGGCTGGAGATCGAAGTAGGAGGGTAAAAAAAACGGGAAAAGCGGCGAGCGGTGAGGCAAAAGAGATATTCTTCCGAGGTTCGCTGCGAATTTTTTTTCTCGCTCGTTTCGTTAATTCGCCGACTGCGAAGGAAAGATGAATGGGCAGCCAGATTGCGAGACTCAATTCTGCAGCCTGGAGAGACTTCCGCAGACGCTATTCTGGAGTTTAAAGCACAGACCTAGACATGTGTTTCATTAAAACTGGAGACAACAGTTCATAAGAGACAAGTAATGTCCTCTCGTGTTTCCCTAATAGGGCGCGCCCGCTCTCATATCAGGACGAATAAAGTAATTTTCATTTGTTTGTTGGCAGACGGGATACAGAAAATGTATCCTTTCCATTATTTTTGTGTCTACCCAGTTCATTGACGTAATGGGGTGTGTCTTATAATTATCTGCGGTTTTGTTAATCGCGCGAGTAATGCGTTTTTTATAAAACTATCCAGTTTTAACATTCTAATATTAGTTTATTGCCAATTCCGATTTGCCAAACTTTGGTTAAAGGTGCACAACTTGCTTCTTCGGATAGTCAAGTGGGTATCGCGTTCGTCTGCGGTGAAAGTGGTTCGGGTTCGATTCCCTGGGGGATTCGCGTGAGAAATGACCTCAGCTGTAGAAGCACTTTTAAAAACAATGATTCTATAATAACAGTATCGAATGATCACAACGTTTAGAGACATCATAACATAATGTTATTGAATGGACGTAATCAGGGGCGTAGCCAGGATTTGTCTATGGGTGCGGTTTCAGATCCATGGACTAAAAATTCCACTGCCTATAATCCAGGGGCATGAAAACTTCTGTCCTAAATTTAATAAGGTTGTAAGGTTGTATTTACATTTAAATACATTCCCTGCGAATATTTATCTGCATTTGTTTCGCACACATGTGAGAAGCCAACCTCTTACTTGCTTTCTTTTATCGTTGGCTCTGTTCTCTGGGGGTTCGAATCCCCAGAACCATCCCCTTAGCAAAGTCTCGGATATAAAGTAATAGATATATAACCAAATAGAAAATACTTTTCACATTTTCAAAATGCTCAATTCTATTTCTTTATTTGAAAAAAAATCGCAGAACTTCCCATATAATTCAAAACAACGATTGTAGTTTTTTCGAGCAATAGCTTCAACTGCTACGTATGCATAAGCAGACCAAGCTACGAAGGTCGCTGCCAATATTTTCTGCGTTTGCTTTCTATCCTCCTAATCTTTGCGCTCAGCGTTTTTCACTTGTTTCTTTAGGCTTCCGTTGTTATTTTCATGAAGTAAGAGAAAGGATAAGGTGTTTACTTTGCACATTGACGTGTGCGCCTTAAGAAAATGTTGGCGCGGCATAGAAGTTCAGTGGTTAGAATACCTGTCCAGAAGGTTGGTGAATGGGTTCAAGTCCCAGTCATGTCGCTATTTTTCTCACCTGTTTATCCTTGGGTTTCATGAAGCACTTTTTCCAAAGTTCGGGTCCCGATCAAGGTACTTTTTGTGCTTGGGGAAACACAGCAATTAATTACCCAACTTGGTTACCCGGGAAGTTGAAAACCCGATAATTTTGGATTCTCTGGAGGTACCAAATGAAAGGGTCTAGCCGAGCCTTATCAGAACTAAAGAGCACTATTTTTTCAAGATGGAAAAGCTCTCGTTTCCGGACGACGGAGAGAGGTCTTCCGATGCGAAGACAGGGTGGCTGGTTTAGTTGCGAAGGCTGGCTGACATCCCGTGGAAAGATGTCACTGAGGAAAGCAAAGCAAACAGGAGATGGGCGAAAAGGAGCAGCGTGTGGAAAGGGGGTGGAGAGAGGGAGTGCAAGTGAGAGATCTCATTGTCAGCCGGGTGGTCCAAACGTCCGCCTTTCAAAAAGCTCGCCTCGAAAATCCTTTCAGCGGTTTCGTGAGATGCTGCCCCAACTTTCCCTTTCTCTTCCGCATCTCCATTCAGTGCATCTCTCTCTCATTATTATTGCTATCGGTCGAAGCTATTGTCTGAAAATATTGTTTCTATCTTCAGGTGGGTTTATATTTTCCTTCGCTATATAATTGTGAAATTTTTAGAATTAAGAACAATTAAAAATATAAAGATTATCTCTATGGAGTATGATAATAGGAATGGAACAGTGAAACAGAGATAAAAGAAAGAATTGCCACGGCAGAAAAAGCCTTCCAGAGGGAAAAAATGTTCATTATGCAGCACCCTGGAACTAGACTTGAGGAAAAATGTGTTATACACAGCTAAAAAAAACAGTCTGAAAAATCCTTAGCGGGAAATATCTCTTGGGTGCACCGACTCTTTGATGAAAAGTCCTTGGGTGAAAAGACTTGGATGTAATGCCTCTGGGTGATAGACACCCTGAATGAACCGTACCAGGGCGATCCGTCATTTGGGTGAGGCGTAATTCGGTGAAATGTCCGAACACCCAGATTGATGCCCCCACCAGGAATACAATACAATTTTCATTTCTCAGGGAAGATTCCTTCTGATAAGAGCATTTTTGCTCTTGGTTTCTTAAAGGGTTGGATTGAAAATTGGACGAGACTTTCAGGAAAGGGAGATACTATGGCCCGCACGGTATTGATTAGAGAGCCGCAGATTTAACACCTCTCTTACCGGAATACTGAAGTATACTTCAAGCAGCGATCGATACACGTCATGTATAGTTGAAGAAAGAATGTCGATGAAAGGAGCATATTTAATTTTTCTGTTAGTAGAAGAAAAAAGAATAAGTATCATTCGTTTCAACTTTTTTCAGCCTTGTTCTTAGCAGTGGCAATATGAAAGCTACTGAGATATTAATTATACTGAACAATGGAATAATTTAGTTCGCTCCTTGCTGATTGCTATGCGAACTGGTATTTATACGGTCATTGCGCTGAATTCAAGTAGGCTTAATCCCTAATACATCCCTAATAAAAATAACGGAAACTTCTTCAGGTTCAAAAGTAGATTCGGCGGAGCGATTGAAGACCAAACGGGACTTAATTTCCTTAATTTTCGTATATTCTTTCATTTTGTTTTGACAATTTCCTCACTGATTCGGCCTTTCTTTACTCCTGAACCTAACACTTATTTTTCTTATTTGTATTTCCCCATCTCTTTTCTCTGTAATTTTTCTCAGTTTGCCACTGATTTCTCTCCTTGTAAATCTTCGTTTCTCTTATTCCAATTCCCGTCCCAGGCAATAAAAAACAAGGCGAATGACACAAGCAACCTACGAGGGATGGCCTTCATTGGAGATAAATTTCTCTGTAACGAATACAAAGCTGACAGCACAAAATCAACATCGATTCGCCTCATACCGATGGAGCAACTGATCCCAAACATGCTTTACAATAACGCAGGCATCATAAAACTGCCAAAAAACTGGAAAGAAAAAGTGTGATACATTTCGTAAAAACCAAGAGTTATTTTTGAAAGGTTCGATAATTATTTGCTCCCGCAACTCCACGTGGGCGAATGGATTTTGTTTTTCATTTTTTATTTCGGTGCAGGTTAGAAGGAATGAAAAGTTTCATTCGCACTTGTCTCAGGCTCCAATATCAACAATTTAGGGTATACCCTATAATGAATAATGGTATAATTTATCACGAAGTACCACTGTTATACCGCATGCCGAAGAATGATATGTCTTCATAAGTATTTTGGTAAATGATGTAGAACTAGGCCCCCAAATAGCCAAGTGGGTAAGTGGGCGGAATGACTTAAGCTGTCGAAGCACTAGCTTGTCACGGCTAATCATTTTGTCACTGTACTCAGAATGTTATGAAAACTTTTTTTCATAGGACCATTCAATTGCTCGTACGAGCACGTTTTCCACTATCAGTACTGCGATTCTGTGAGGAGTGAGGGGTAAAGTGTGTGCCTTACTCCCCATCTCCCCAGAAAGCATCATCCCGCATCTAAAGCTTAGGGTGGTTAACGGAGTAGGGGTTGAGGTTGAAACCGGCCTTTGCAGCTAAATACTTTACGGGGATGCAGAGTCACACGAGTAAATAAAATTCCATACATACATTCCATAGATATTCCAACATATCTTCCTTTCCATTCATTTCCTTAATTGTACGATTTTACCAAGGGCTTACGAGCGTTCGCTAAAATGCAAAAAGGCAAATGCCGGCATTTCCATGTATTGAAAACATCTCATTCGTCCTGATCATCCACTTTCAAAATACGTCCTCCGCAGTTATTTGCGTAATGTCATGGTTCTTCTTTCGTCGTTTTTTCTGCTTCCCTCTCATTTTCCGTATTCCTTTTTTTCCCCACACCACCCACACTTGCTCCCCCTCCCTCTAAGACCAAGTGGAGTGGAGACGGCAGCTGTTGCGTCTCTCAAAAACTCTCCTTGTGCCTCAGCCTGTCAAACGTATCTGCTCCACACTTTTTCACCCTCTTCCCTTACATATTCTCACGAGCGTTCCCCTCATTCTCACACAGCTCTCCGATCCCTCTCATATTAAGCGTTTTCATATCTCTCTCCTCCCACGTCCCTTCATTCCCATTCGCCCGCTTCTTCCCTCTTTCGCCTTATTTTTCGAATCACGGATCCCTCTCCGTCTCGAATAAATTACTGGAGATTCCGCACGAAATGTTGAATCGACGCTCTTCCCCACGTCTTCGGGATTTAATTCAGCGGCTTCTCATTCATTACTTTCATTTTACACGGCTATGGTCCAAATGCAGACTTTAGTTATCAGAGGTCCTAGGCGCAAAGATAAGGTTGAGGCTCCCACGAGGAATTACGAGTAAAAATCCGGATTTATTCATAAAATATGCAAATATACATCCCATGGAAATCTCAGCCGCTTCGCCACGGCAAAAATAAACAAAGAAGTTTTGAATTACAGTGCATAGTATTTCTTTAAATTGCAAAGATGGAAGCCCTTCACACTATAGAGTGACAATAAAACTGTGATATACTCTACAAAAATATTATGTATAGTTACACAAAAAAACAAAATTCTTTCATGAAGCGCAGTCTTATTGAGGTTTCTATGCGGATGAGGCTTATAGATAGCGCCTGCTGCTCCTTATTATAAATCCACCCCTGCTTGGGCAATTACTCCAGACGCAGGGCGGCTCTCGATTAGATTGAAAGATAGCTTTTAGATATAATAGGGGTATATCGGCGAAATTTACACAAAAATATAATTTTGCATTCTTATGTATCTTTTTCTTCTCAGAGCTTTACTTGGTTCGCTTAATCAGGCAACGGTGGTACGGAAACTTTCAAAGGTGGAGAGTTATCAAGATAGAAACTCAACGTAGAATTTACAAAATGTATACATTCAGTAGATCATGCAAAAATTCGTCCTCGTCAGATTTTTGCTAACATGATATTGGCATTGAACAGAGAATCTTGTAGGATATTCTTTTAAAGAGATCTAACTTGCAAATTTCCCTTAAATCTTGCCACAATACGAAGAATCAGATTTTTCTTCGCTAGTTTACAGTAAATTCAACCCTATCTAGCAGCGAAAAAAAATAAAAACACCGATACTATTCTGGAAAAACTGTGGATACTGCTCGTTTTGCTCATATAAGGAAATGAAGCCGTCAGAGGAGGGCTCCACACCGAGCCAATCGTTCCCATTTCAATTTCTCCTTTCAATATTCAGAAGGAGAAGCCTTTCATTGCGTTGATGTGTTTCATTGCGCTCGGTTTCGAAATGTCCGCTTTCGACGCCGCCAGGAAACGTAAGGTGCGAGTGAAAAAGAAGGCGAAGAACAGTTGACGAGCGGCATCCGTATCTGGGCCCGAGGCATTTGAAATTGTCACCTTATCGCAAGGGCCTGTCACTTGCTGCCGAAAAGGAAACGCGCGGAGAGGAATTGTGAGGCTGTAGTTCCAGGAGGACACGCTTAACAATGCACGACGTTTGATTGACACGGGGTTCCTCGCCCTTATCTGGTGACAGCTCAGGATATGGACAAAGAGGTGAAATTTTCGAGAGAATGGCCAGTGGGCGGGAAGTTTTCATGTCGAAACCTTCATTTCCTTTAATTTTGAATAGAAATACTTCCAGGCTCATTCGTATGGGACCCGGAATCGGGAATCCATCAAAAACCTAACGCATCTTCGAATGTCTCTCTTCCCACACACTAAATGGCCTTCTCGATGTTGATTAACATATCTGACGCTGAATATTTATGATTTAAGGAGAATTTAATGGATTTTCGAAGAGGTTACCGGTACGGAATGAAAGTAAAATACTCAGCATAAGAAACGCGGACGAATAACTCCATAAATGAGGAAACGATTTTGGGAAGTAATACCATTGAAGAATGGCTACGGAAGGCGTTGCCTAAAAGTGAATGCGATGGTCGCATACAAACAATCTGACAGTACTGTTCAATGAATCACAATCTTAGTGGCCAAATTAATAATTTATGCAAAGAAATTGAAGTAAACTTCCACCCATGAATTAACGTAGAGTGACTGCGAAATAACATTTCCATTTTAATCTGGCACCATTTTCTGACATGTTTCGTTATTTGATTATGAACCTGAGGCCTTGTTCTCTATGGAAATTTCCACTGTTGATTCTTATCAAACAATCAGGTTGATACTTTCAAGCAACGCTTCCCAACCGGTGTTCCGCGGCACGTAACTGTGCCGTAACTAAACTTAGCATGCCCCTTAATTTATGAGGGTGCCATATTTCTCTAATTATACATTAGACATGCTCCATAATTTGCGGTATAATTTTTAGTTTAAAAGGAATTTGTTAAAATATTTTATTCCACTGTTGTTTTATTATTTTTCTTCATTTGAGCGTAAATGAGTGGATAAAGTTGTGGCTTGTGTGCAGCGAAATTTGAGTAAATACATAATTATGCCGTGAAAGACGAAAAGTTGGGAAGCCCTGTTTTAATGCAATCAGGCCCGCACCACAGTGCACCACAGACTGACAATGAGTTCAATAAGTCGAGGTCGAAATTATAGAAAATTGTTAAAGCCGATCCTGAGATTTTTAGCTATTATTTCAGAATCTGAAAGAGTTTGAATTGAGGATGGTGAAGATGGAAAGAAGGAAATAAACAAATGGTAAAAGCTCCCATAATTCTTTTCACTACATTTTGAAAAAATAGGAGAAAATAAAAACACTAGTTTATAGAACGCAATGCATGTATGTATGTACCCCTAACCTATATAAAACTCGTCAAAATCGCTGGTTAGAACAACACTCGTAACCAATAAAAGTATAACTCGTGGTAAAGTAACTCTCGCAGGAATTACATAGGTATCTACAGGTATCTGTACTTGGTGCGAAGAAAGAACCGTACCTAGGATACCAGTGCGGGAAATTTCAAAATTTCCTGATTCCCAATAACGGACATGCGGGACAAATATCCTTAGATTATGGTTCAGAGCATTTATAGTTTGTGGAATAGTGACTATTTATTGCCAGACTAAAAAAATCAATTCGTCTACCGTATACAATAGTGGTAAATCAAAGCCAAAATGTGTGGTTTCGGTAACTTCTAATCACCCGTGTATTATAAAATAGGGTATATTCTCAAGCAAAATATCTATGAGATACCATTGATAATCGAAGCAAAGATATGCTGATTATCGCTCTATAAATATGGAACATATCTTACTATGAAAAGAGAACAGAGCAAACAATGTTTTAGTAGCAGCCATTTCGCCTACTTTTCATTGCTTTGCGATAACATTAGGAGAATTCTAAAAAATGTCCGAATGCGGAATTTTTTAAAGGACGAAACGTCGAACTCCGGGGCTGTCCCGCCTAAATCAGGAATGCAACTTAACTTTTATTACGGCCTTTCAAAGGTAAACTCCATTTTATTCACAGGCGATACTGAATTTATTATTTAAGTACCTGTAATGGCCATCAAAAGATCACAAAAAAATGTTATGCTATTAAAATCATTTTAATTTGTTATTTTCAAACTTAAAATAGATTTTTATAATCTTTGGGTGAAATGCGTGAGAACAGGCGCCAAAAAACATGCAACCTTCCTTCCAGTTATGAACTGGTCACTCCTTGCCAAACTCATCATCCCCCATTAATTGAGATACGTTTCACGTACCAGGAGAGAGTTAGGCTGAAGAAGCATTTGTCTCTCGAATCTCGCGGACGATCTGAAAAGTTCCGCAGACATTCCGATCGAATCCGCCATGACAATCCTGAGCGCGCCATCTGAAGCTAGATGGCATCACTGGGCTTCCAAGTGAATCTGTCGCATTGTTGCATTCCTATCTTCGCTCGAAGAGTGCGAGTCTCATTCGATGGACGGATTGTGTTATTTTTTCCTTGGAAGACGGCCATTAAACCGTTGAGGAGGCGTCATCAAGGATGTAATTCTGTCCTCGGCTTTCTATCCATCGTTCCATTCTATCGATACTGAGGAGGTATGGGAGGTAATTAGTATGGAGTCGATGACAGCATTGTAGTAATTACCCTCCCGATTCTAATTGAACATTGTCTCGTTGAGCAAACAGTTCGATGTCGAGAGATCTCATGAATTACTATTTAGAGAGCGTCCCAACTTTTACGTCTAAAGTCTACCTAAAGATTGGGAAATTACTGGATGCGTAAACGGCTGCCAAGATCGTTACCAAGTCTGAAACGATATACTGATAGACACATGTAACATCAATCGTGGAGGAATACTAGTGAATCCACGATGTTTCTCCAACTCAAGTCAGACAACTCTGAATTAATTTCAACTCCTAATCTGCAAACCAAGCTCTGAGAAAGGAAAACTTTCATCTGGTTCTGAATTAGGAGCTGCTTTTGAGCTATTCGCCATCATGAAATCTCTTTTTCGTGTCGAGAATTTGGAATAAATTCGTTTTGTAACAGTCCCTCGTGAATAGAAACCGGCTTCATATTTTGCACAAATAAAACGCTTTAATCAGAAGAACTCATACCACTCTAAGTGTTTGTACAATTATCAGCCCGAAAGTTGATTGCTTCCTCAATCTTTCTACCTTTCGCTGCTTATATATTAATGCTTTGAATGTGATGAGTTGAGGAATGAGGTATTTTAACTTTCTTTTCTCAGTGAGCTAGAATGCTAAGAGCGAAGCAAGTCCACATACTAAGTGCAGTACAAAGACCTTAACATTTAATTCAACGTGCAGGTGCACAATTGACTGCCAATTTTCAATTTTTTGATCAAAACACAGAAAAACATATGGGTATTTTCGCGATCTATTACAAGTCCGCGCAATTGCAGCAAAAAGGCCCTATGAATAACACTTTTCTTTGCGTTAAATACGGTTCAGTTCACTCAATGAGATTTTTTTCGTATTAAAGCAGCCATGAGCAAGGCTGCGACAAAATTTAATGTAAGATATATTTTACTTTACCTTTTACAAAAAGGCAAATGAGAAATACAATCAACTCCTGATTGACCGCGAATGATTTTTACCCTGCGTCGACATTTTCCGGTCTTTTTGTCAGTTAAAACAAAATCAAATTTTTTCACGTTCTAATCTCAGTAGGACATAATGTGTGACCTTCCCCTATGAAACGGTCGGAATACGACTATATTATCGCTTCTAAAAAGATCCACAGTCAGGTGAGAAGAACTCTTAAAGATTATATAATAGCTTAGTTAGCTTGAGACTAAAAAGTCTCTTCTTCCCTCTAACTGTCTTCATAAATAAAAACAAATATACTTGTAAATAGAGATAGAGAAGAAAACTCAAGAAGAATTTGTGGATGTAAATAACGGAAAATAACAGACTATGCGCGCAAATAATAATTTGCTTATAAACGCATATTAGATTTTAGATCTAGATTCATACCCCACAAGCCACCGGTGGCGTATGGCAGAGGCTGTATCAACAACAAAACCTAACCAATACATCCTGTTCGTTTCTCTAATGCTCTGCGGAAATAACGACCAGAAGTAACTATCTGTCTTAGCGATTATTTCCTTGTAACGTTTTTATGTACATAATAAGAAACAAAAGTGAAAGTTTGGATTATCCGTGTTTACTGATTATTCACGAATCCTCTCCCCGTCATTAGCCGGATAATCGAGAGTTCACTGTACTCAACTCTCGTCATACTGAATGCTAAAACAAGGCATAAATTAAACAAACAACCTCACATATTTCTACTACCTTCATCCAAATACCCTCCAGCCCTTTCACGGAAAAAAACGAAGGCAAAATTCGTTCCGACTGACAACCGAGAATAGCCGGACCTAACGTCACGGTATTCCAATCAGAGGGCATAATGCACCAAAACAGTCTTTCCATCTGTTCTACCGGACACTGCCCCTTATCTTCCCCCACAACCCTCGTAAATAACCTTCTGACTGCTTCCTGCGTCAACAAATCTTGGAATTCATTTAAGGGGATTCCTTTCGTAGAAATTATGGTCCTGTTTGCTTAGTTTCATTGTCGCCCGGGAAAAAGAGGCCCTGGAAGGGTCGAAGAGGTCAGTGAGAGGGAAGTGGGGGGCGTGGAAGGAAATAGGCTCGAGAGAGGCAGTCCCTTGCCCCTCTCCCGTTTTAACCCTTATTGTTCTTTCTTCCCGAGCCACGTCCTCAGTCATTCCCTGAGGACCCTCGCACGGATCTCAGCTGCCAAAGCCAAATACCCGTCACAACTCCATGTCGACGAGTTCGCGACCTCAGTTGTCCATCACGCCCAGTGTCACTGTCCACTCTAATGGTGACGCGCCCATTCTTACCCGGTCATGCCCACCAATATCCTGTCTCCCCTCCCGGAGACCTCGCCAGCCCACCCTTAAAGAGTTCCTCTGTTCCCGACACCCATTCCCCTACCTCGTTCCTCCGCAGCCATTCCCCTTGGCTCCCCGTTTCCGAATTAAGCAGCCCTCATCCTCGCCACTTGACCATCGGGAATTAATTGCTATATTCTGGAGGCGGTTAAGAAGAGGAATCTTCAGGAAACAGAGGTCGTGAAATTATTAGAATAATGTTGTTATTTCTTTGATAGAATTGTCTCCAAAAACATGCAATTGAGACCGCGGTGATACTAAGGATAATTATCTCATCAATTACCATATAATTTATTATTCATAGACAAATAAATTTACGATCATTACACATATAAACCGTTTGCAAACTAACGACGAATCCACGATCGCAAAAAAGAGAAAAATCAAAATCTCAATAAATTATTGTTCCTGAAATATTCACCCATTCAGAAGTAATTAAAAACTATGCCGATATTTATTCATTGAGACTAAAAATGGATTATTCCAAACAAATCTTGATTTCCGTCCCGTTAATAGATTACAATTAATTATGATTAATACAATAAACCCACTTCTGTTCGACTTTACATCAAGTTGCTGTGTCCTATAATACACTTATCATTATCTACATAACTGCAGTAGATTATGGAATAAATCAAAACGTGTTCACAATGCATTACCTTCCATTAATAAATTACCAAATATAAATCACAGAAAAGCAAAATTTGTTCAAACGTAGTACATGAAGGCTACATGTTCATGAATATTCATACAAATATGAAAACATATAGTTGAATACCTCATGAAATGATTACATGATTATTGTTTTTCTCCGTAGAACTGTTTTATTGAAGGTGATGTTTGATAAAATAGTGAATAATTGACATTATTTTTAGTTTTAATTAGAATTAGGGTAAATTAGGGGATCAAGGGAAATGTATTAAACGTTACTAAATTCACTTTTACATTCTGTGACGACCTAAATTATAATAGGCGCCCCGAGCGAGGAGTCTTTCGGGCGATCGCGTCCATTGTATCTCTTGAGATAGCAAATGCCTTATTGAGTGTTAAAGCGGTATTGTTCGTCTTTTACTGTCTTTGGACTGCGCACATACAGCAAGGCTGTTTAATTCGCTCGCTTGTGAGAAAGCGGTACCGAGAAAGCCTTCGTGAATTGCAGCTTCGAAGCAAATCCTTCGCGGAAATCTGGCTAACCTATTTTGAGAGCTGGGAAACCGCCACGAAAACAGCGATAATGGCGCTTTCAAAGCATCACGCACACGTTGGGGTGCGTGGCGATCACATCCCATTTCCGGGAATACTTCTTCAGAACGCCATCTCTGAAACGATGCAGCGTTCGGATGAATGGCTTCGAACTCAAATGGGATTCCGGGGCACGCGCCCCTTTTGGCTGCTGCCCCGCGAGGTGAGAGTGGTCCCAGAGGTGACTAATCTCGTCTCTATAGGTCATGTCCCCCCGCAAATGCAACGAGGTCAGGGTTAAGGTCTTGCAGTTGGCGAGCGAAATCATTTCGTGAAAACGTAAAGCCAGATGGGTCGGAATGCGATGTGACGCATATATGTGTGATACGTAAACAGAAATATGGGATGTTTAGAAAACACATTGAACTCAACTAAATAGCAATGTTCATCTATTTTACCCCACTTTGAACAATTTGACCTCCGGTGACACCAACTTGGAGTTATGAGCTAATGGACTATAAATTTCAGCGACGAAAAAGTGTTACATATAGAAACGTCATATTTACAGAATTTCAACAAAATGAACTCCGTTTGCTTAAATGGTATATTTTTCATTAGAAAAGTATTTATGAATAATGACAGGCCATTCATATGATATATTGAAAACGAATTCGCCTCCGAAATCCCTAAGTTTCGTAGTCGGCATAATCACTCGTTAAAGCTATAAATCTTCCTTATACCCTTAATAAAATACTTAAATTTATTTGATGAATGCCCTAAAAATTAAACAGTTCCATTCCTCCATTGCGAAATTTAGAAACGAGTTTTCCGATAAGTAATTAAAGAGTCATCTTATTTAATGATCTTTTGAGCGCATCGTCGACAAGCACCGATATACTGTGACATCACAGCTGAAATTTGGCAGCTCTTATTCAGTTTACCTGCCCTCACCTCAGCCGCGTCATAACAATACAAGTACTGCTTGGCAACCAATACTTGGGGGCGAACATCTACATTTTAAGTCGAGATAATTATTGTGTTGCATTGGCACTTAATAAATGCAGGGATTTTATCACATTAAGAAGACTTTTGGATTTAAGTTTAACATTGGGTAATAAAATAGGCGAAAGGGGAATAGTAATCGTATCGTTATTTTGGAATCCTTGTAAATATTATAGCGGCAGTGTTCGAACTAACTATAGAATGAGAATTTTCTCTTTCCTTCGTCCTATACATTTATGCTATAAATCCTTGCAAAATTTATGGCGTTACTACAAAATTTTATCATCTTTATCATAAAACATTGTTTCATGACACTGAAGCGTAGCCATAGGGGTGTTTTTTGGGGTTCAACCGCCACCCCCCCCCCCCCTCTCATGAGAACAGCTACCAATAACGAAAGCATACGAGTGGAATGCCTCTGAAAATTATGCTATACAAAACCCGCTTTCGTTCGCAGGGTATACTTATGAACGTAATTCAGTTTCTATTTTCATTTGATTTTGGGCGGAAGTATTCCTGCCCCTGAATTGTAGGCAATGCATTGTTTACCTACGGCTCAAAACCCCCCATTGACAAATCCTGGCTACGCCCCTGTCATGACTTATTTGAACTGTAGCAATCTCCAAATAAAAGAGGAAGGCGCTTGAAACGTTCCTCGCTTGTGGCGCCAAAATCTTTCGAACCCAAACTGCCTCAGCCACGTACGAATATTGCCTCTCCCACGAAGCAGGCGAATTCTCAACCCTTAAAAATGTCATAAACCTGCCACGTTTTCTCTGACACCCGCGCTGCTTCCAATGGTCACATCTTTGGGCCCTATTTTCTCACCCGTCACCCTTGACGACAATCACGCACCTTCACAATGCGTTCTTGGCCTTCCCCTCTGACACACCTCTCCGGTCTCCTCAGCGTAGAGTGATCTAAAAGGTTTTCTCCCTCTCCTTCCCTTTTCTCACTGCCGTTGCCAAAGCCCCTTTCTCTTTCCAGCACCAAGTTCGCTCGCTTCCTAAGTAATACCTATGGACGCGGTCCAACCGTCTCACCATTTAGCTCTGGCCCGTTAAAGCTCGCTGACCACTTAGGAAAAATTAACTTCGGGGAATTAAAGCTCATGGTCGCGGGAGAGCGCGTCCTGGTACAACGCACTTATTTGGTTATGACTGAGGAATCCAAAAATCCTCCTGTTTAACTACCAATGCAATCGATAAATCATCTATGAATGCTCGAATTCTTCAAGAAATACTTTTTTTAAATTAAACCGCTTTATCAAGAATAGTTATAATTACAGTTATTTCTTCAAGTGGCAAACCGCTCTACATCCATTTTGACCTTTAACACGAACCTACTAGTTAGGTAAAACTGTTTCGAGAGACAAACTTTTCCAATTACGAACTTCGAATCTAACATATCAATTAAATGATATTTTTTAAATACAAGGCCATTCAAATGATTTCTAAGGATAAAGGATGACGCCACGCACTACTTAATTATAAAATTTGAACAATTCACGACAACCTCTGAATGTGAATCTACTAAATAAATTAATAAATAAATAATACCACCACAAATTCATTAAGCGGCGATTCGCAGTTGTTTTATTTGTTAATTTTCTGATGCCCTCACAAACATCCAATCAATAGACAATTGTAGGAGAGGCGTAAACACTAATAATAGATGAGCAAACACGACCATTCCCTAACCAGAAAATCTGAGAAGCCTCGAATCCGAACCTTGGGGTGAGAGAGCTGGGATGCTTACCACCCCGCCACCACAGCCGGTATTTTCTAGCAGTTAACCCTTTCCCTGAAAATTCTTTTGGGTAAGTTGGGCTTGGAAAAAAGCGTGTATTTTTTATTTCGTAATTTGTGTGATTATACTTAACTAAGAAGAGAAAGCCTATTTTCCCCTAGGATATTCATATAACATTACATTCCACTTTTTATTCCCTCACATTTTAACCTGTTTACGATATATTAGGTGTAACAATAGAGACGTGCAACTGGAAAGAAGAATAAAGAAACCATGCAAGATAAACTCATTACGCTCAACAGCATAACCTTTAAAGTTTTTTTGGAATGAAAAAATTGTCAAAAGTAAGATATATCGGGCACGACTGAAATTTAAACCACTCTCTTCTACGAGATAAGCCAGGTGCATCAGTGAAGCGGTTAAGCACCCAGCCCTTTCTAATTAAAAGGAGGATGGTCAGCAACGTGATAAAACTTCCCGAAGTAAAGCACTCCGTTATTACCGCAACTCAGTCCGAGGCGGTATTGCCCACTTTGGTTGTCACTGTTTTAGAGCTTCGACCCTTTTCTCGACTTCTGGAGGCGACACGGAGAAAAATCAACAGGAAATGGCCTAAGAGGAATGCACGAAATCCTGGACTCATCATTCTAGCGAGGCAGAAAAAAAGGAGCAGCACCAGTGACGAGAAAAAGGAGTGGTTTTCGGAGGGAGTTTTCTGGGGTGGGGGAGTAAAAACATGGCACCCGTAAGAAAGACGTGCTAAGTCCACAAGAGAAGCGGGGGTAGAAGAGTTCGACGAAGAGGGAGAGCAGAAAAAGCTACGTTTCCACTTATCGCAGCAGAGAAAAAAGTAAAGGAAATAGCGTAACTGACTGTAAACTCACGCTCGGAACGCGCCGTGCGCCAGGCAGCAGTCGTAAAAGGCAAATAGCACGCATAACGCGCGCGAAAAAGGGCGGGGGAACGGACTTGATTTACGGTGGCGCGCTTCATGGAGCGGTGGTCAAAAAGGGTGTCCAAGGCACGGACGAGTAAGGGGAAAACGCTTTTAGGTTCCGAGCTGACTGCTCGGGGAATTGAGGGCCAGCCGCTCGTAAGGGTCCACTGCGAGGAAAGGCCAAACGAAAACATCTTACGCGATGGGGCCCCCTAAGCAGGGCATTCCTCGAAGAAATTCCGATGTTACAAGGAAAAAAGTAGCCACGATGAAAGCAATCGCTAAGTAGGCCCGAGGTGAACAGAAAATATGATTTTTTAGGCAAAAATGAAGGAAGGAACTGGAAAATTTCCGAGGGACAGAGAGCGAGGGATGAATCAAAGTTAGTTCACTATGGAGACATCTGATTGTCGACGATGCTTCCCGCCAGAGGCCTAGCCAAGGGGGTAGTTTTGAGGGTTCAAACCCCCCCATGAGTAAAGAGCCAACAATAAACGAAAGGATGGCCTCTCGTTGTATGTAATTAAATGCCGCTAGAGATTCGCAGGGTATACAAGTTAAAATAAATCAGTTATATTAAATAAAAGTGAATCAGTTTACATTTTCCACAGATTTTGGGAAGAGTCATTCCTTCTCCCGGACGGTGGGCAATTCATGTACGAGTATACCCCATACCTCTAATCCCCCCATGGACAAATCCTGGCTACGATCCTGTACCCGCATCCCATAAAAACCGGGACCAACGTAAAGCGTCCCCCGGGAGACCGCCCGGTTCGTCCGAGTCTCACAACGGAGCGGCTCTGTTCACAGCAGAGCAAATATAGAATGAAAACCCAAGATTTCCTTATGAACACTGCCATGAATTAGGGGGAACAAAGTGACATTAGATTTATATTGGTGAGAAAGAGGTGCGCCATTCCGGCCACAAACGGAAACGGGCATTCCTCTATTAACGCTCTATGAGGCTCAGTTATACAAGCCGGCCCTAAATCCGGCAGTTCTATTTAATTAAACCGACCTAAAGCCCTTCTCAAATCCTTTCCATGTTATCAAGACTGCGGATTGCTGAGACGTGTCATGTTGGACGGAATCTTTTTCTCCGACATAACTTCACGTCCCCGTCAAAATTAACCCTTGTATGTTGATGAGTCCCTCGTATTCTGGGGCGATTTGTGAGTGTCAGGAAACATCCACTAAGATTAAAGGAGGGGTCGGCAGCAGCGTGGCGCGTGTCAGAGAAAGAGGTCATAAAGATAACGCACGCTGGCCGCTGATGAGGTCACCCTCGTTGTCACTCATTGCCACTAGTGCTAATAATTCTCCATTGCCGGGATGGGCTTCGCATAAACATCCCACAGTGGGCGCAATTTAGAAAAAATTCGAACTGCTTACTCGCAGGATGCGTTTCATGAGAGATATAAACAAAGAGCCGACCCTCATCTCATTTTATTGACCTGACTTGATGTTACCCATTCACGCGATCCACTTAAGTCCTCTCGCGTGTTTACAGAACTTGAGGATGACGAATATGATCCCAAGGATCCGTGCTCCAATATAGTCTTCCATTTTTGTGGCTTTGCGCAAGGCCCAGTAGAATAGTGGATTATCCTCAAGAAATTCCAAAAGAAACTTCCGTTAATTTTAGCAAATTTTATAAGTATGTCACCGAAATCTGTTCGTCAACTCTTCGTGAAAACCAAGAGGAATTATTGCAAAGGGAAAACAATGGACGTATTACCACGAAGTCGAATGTAGATAGTCCAATATAAATAGCTACTTGAAACTAAACACACTGATGTACCGAAGTTATGCTATAAGTGACACCGACTACAATTGTATGTCTTAAACTGTAATTGTATTGAATAAAATTCGCAAAAGTCGAGGTGAAACATTGCATACAAATGGGATTGGGAATCAGTAGCGTATTATGACTAACTAAAGAAGAAAAACATGCAATAAAAGTAGCTCTTTATAGCAGATTTATAACTAGGCGCAATAGGCGCTAGCAGAGGACTTCATCCACATTTTTACTCATGATTCTTAGTGGAGGCCACTATCTGATCTTTGCGCCTAAGACTTCTGATAGCATAAATCCGCCCCTGCTTTATAGATATCACCAAGGAAATAAAAAAATTATTCATTAGTTACATAAACGAGTATATTTCGATATCGATGCCTTCATTAAATAAAATAACACTCTCGACGACGCTATATCTTGTTTTCTATGCAGAATATTTCCGTAGTAAGGCAATATTTTTACACCCATTTCTATACATAATTGATGCCTTTTTTATGCTTTCTAATATTTCTAAACCATTTTCAATTGAGCCAAGAGCTTCTGTGAAGCTTGCAATTGCCATGTGTGTGGGACGAAACTGGAAACAGGAATCAAGAACCGCGTAACTCCGAGTTCGCGTAAGTTGGGATAGCGCAAGTGGCAATTCTGCGGCATTTTTCGTTCCAATTTTCGCTCAGGGTCAATAAGAAACTTAAATTTCGGCTCATTTCCGGTTTTTCTTCGTTTGTCAACGTCGAACCGGTTTATTTGGCTCCGACCGTTAAAATAACACGCCCTTCCGAAAATTTCATAGTGTAGTTTTTCTAGATAGCCTGAGTTCTTATAAAATTTTAGAATATAACTTTCGAAATTATAGTCAATGATCAACATATCAGAACCAATAAGTTTAAATTCAAGGTATTCGTTTTTGTTTAACGCAAGCTCCATAATATATACATATTTAGTGTTGCGTCCTTCATTTACATCTAATTAATACAGCGGTTATTTGATCCGGATTTTGAAACGGAATAAATCAGTTTTTTCGGTTTGAGAATTTTAATATTCCGGTTCGTATTCTGTTTATACTCCGCCAAAACAACGGTTTTTCGGTTGAAATCCTTCGCTGTAAGCCTCGCAGCACTGCAACCATCTTGCGCCGGTCACTCTTATTACCGATCCGAGCAACCGGCGACCTCTGTTCGGAAAAAAACCCTCAAAAGCATGCAATCCTCGCACCTTGCGAATCAATTTCGGGGTGCAGAAGGGGAAGTCACCCTCGTCCAACACCTCCACGCACTTTCGCGAGGACAAAGAGGGATGGAAAGGGGGATTGGATGAAACGTCGCTCGGTCCCTGGAAGTGACATTATCAATAGCCATGGAGGATTTTACGCGGAGACAGAGATTAGTCTGCGAATGGACGGGAGAGGAAGGAAGTGAGGGTGGAGGTGATGAACACTGCGATATGACATCTCGTCCGGCACATCCTTGAGATCTTCGAGAGCCCCCATGCGTATGTACATCTGATGGCTTTTGTACATACTAAGCGACTGCAGAAGACGCACGAAGGGCTGTTTATGACGTAATATCCAAGGCGCTGCGATATTCTGTGCGAGAGAAATTTACGTGGTTTTTACCATCTGCGTGCTGCATGGTTCCTCCCGGATTTCCTAGATTCTCCCGGATTTTGGAATATTTAGAGAGACCTCTTCCTTCTCGAAGGGAGAGTTAGAATCTCTCATTCGTGGATTGATTCTCTACTTGAGGTTCAAATGCTCATGTGTAATGATTGAATGAATATTGTATTGTCAGGCATTCTTCTCACTACAATTATAAGTACCTATTTAATTTACTTAATTTTATTGTTTATTTCTGTTTTTAAATATCATTAATATTTTAATGTATTATATATTATTTTAATGTGTATTTCGATTATCATTTTAATTTCTACTATTAATTATATTATGAGGATAAAGGAAAGGAAGGTAACTTAGTTGGTTGAAAACCAACGAAAATCCCAAAGGAATATTTTTCACACTTGTTATTCCATTAATTATATTGTCTATTGTCTATTTTATCTATTGCACTTTCTATATATAAAGGAATATTTTTCACACTTGTTATTCCATTAATTATATTGTCTATTGTCTATTTTATCTATTGCACTTTCTATATATTGTATTATCTGGCTGTCTTTGCATTTTATTTACTTTAACGTCTAAATCTATAAGCTCTTGAGATGTTTCTTTCATATATTTTAGCTATTGCTACCAGAAATTTTCGCAGACTCCTTAGCGGTAGTTTTCCCGACTTGAACTTTTGAGCTGATTTTTCATGCTATCTACTTCAAAATTATTTATACTTTTTAGAGTGATGATAGGTTAGGATAAAGAAGAGAGATTTAAGTATTCAATATCGCTCGAAGAGAGTCGCTTCATCGTTTACATTATATCTATCATTAATGTTGGTTTTGGTTACCACCTCTGCTTTGGTAATCATCAAGGAAAAAGATTGTGAAAATGCCCATTTCATTAGTATCAGAGAGTTGTAAGTAAATAGTCTATGACAACGGCTCCAGCTTCTTATTTAAGAGCTAACTTTTACCTAAAGCGAGGAAAATAGTAGCAATCGACAACGATATACACAGGATAATTTATACCACGATGTCATTTAAAGCTTTCTAAGGAGGAATCTGGAATAAAGTGCTGCGAAAATATGTCATCTGATATTCCCGCGCCCGACCTGATCTCAACGATGAAAAATTTACACCCCAGTCTCGGAAGGCGCGTCACTCGCAGATGTTCATCAGGTCGGAAATTCGGAATATATATAAAGAGAGTGACGCGGTCGGAATGAGCCTGACTCGGAATTATTCAAACGAATCCACGCTCGATATGCAATCCGCGAGCAAAACAAGACAGCCTTGATGAAGCTGTGAACTTCCATTTTGGAATCCGCGCTCGAATCCATTCCACCGGTAGAAGAATACGCATCACGGGGAAGATCGAAAGTCATTTCGACTCCTTTTCTCTCGGAATGCATCGCCTTTGACGGTTTCAGGCGGTAAGCTACGCAGCTTCCTCAGGAAGAAGGAAATGCTGCAGCTAAATCGGCGCACCCCTTCCCAGCCTATCTAAATCTCAAAGTAAAATCGAAAAATCATGGGGATTAGTGCTTGTCGTCCCGATTAAATTAATCTTCAGTGCTAAAAGGTGTGATCAGAACCCACTTCTGAAGTCTTGTATCATTCGCCGATGCGATAGAGTGGAACACATTATCTTCTTTCCCCTCGTTCATCGTGTCTCTTTCTTTGATGTGATGGGGGAAAACCGACAAATGGCTGATTGGGCTCATTGCGTTTGTTTGAATCAAATTTTGGTGCGGAACGTAGCAACGTTTGCTGTATCCAGAGATACGCAACAGGGATACCGAACGCATAAATACAAGTAGATTCAAGGCATTAAATCAAAGTAAAATGGCATCGGCTTATTTAAAGAACAAACGTATCCCCCTCCAGTCTCGCACATAAGACTCTACATCAATGTTTCCTGAACCATCTCAACATCTACATTTTTCCGATTGCCAAACTATTGCCATTCGTACCTGCCGTTCCGGGATTCCGCATCCCAGGGATCCCGTAGGTAATGCCAACCTCCTGTTTCCCGGGTAAGTTGAAGTATATCCCGGGATATCCCGGTTTTTCCCATCTATTGAGTTTAATTCCTATCTGATCATCCCTCCCACGTCCGTAGAAGCAGAAAGAGCATTCTCTCAGCTTGCCCTTTCATTATACGCTAATCCCGAAGTGATCCAAGTGTCAACACTAGGTTTTATAAATCAATTGATGCAATGTAGAGATTTTACAAGTAGCTTTATATGGTTTTGCGATTTGAGGGACATGAGTAAAACTGTTAAATTTCTCAATAATTATCAATTTTCTATGTAGTATTTCAAATTGCTGGCAATTAATTAACCTGTATTTATTTGTGACTTGAGATATTTAAAGAAAAAAAGGAATGTATCTGGGGTAGACATCAATAAAAACTCTGAGAATGAGAATATTTCATTAATTTTACGGTCAATTTGACTAAAAATTCTAATCCCGGGAAGTTCCCGGGATCGGCAATTTTGCCATCCTGGTAACACGGGATCGTTAGAAATCCAGGAAATGACAAGCCCCAGGCGGGAGATGTCCTTATCAAAATGAGGCACTTCATTCAGTCCAATAATGAATTAGTACTCGTAGGATAGCGAGGTTGTCTTATCATCACATTAAGTTCCGATGAGTAGAAAAAGGTCTGCAAGAACTTAGCGGTGAGATAATCCGTCGCTCCAGTACGTTTCAACCTAAATAATTTAATATAATACGCGTATAAAGTGTTATAAATAAGTTAAATTTATCAAGTTGCTGAACCGAAATCTATATTTAAACGAGTCACAATTAATAATCTAAAAATATTTACGGTTAAAATAACCATGCTAAAGTTTCACAGAAGATCTATGAAACCAGTTCATATAAGGTTATTTTAACCAATGTTACGGAGTTTCACAAAGTCACAGATGATTCCATCGATTTTATTAATCGGGAATTATTTAGTGAGCATAAAATGGTAATTGAAAATGTGAGACTGACCGTCANCGCACGTTACGACCCTCAGGGTCGTAACGTGCGGTCAGATTTATATGATCTCCGAACGAGATCATGGACAGCCTCTACCATTATAGGATACCCTTATATTGCTCTGGCATCCCTGACTTATAAGACTTGCAGAGCGCGACCAAATGTAAAAGAGACATCGAAATTCTTCTCCGGTGTGTTACGCTGATGTATTGCGCGCCGCCAGGATTTTTTGCAGACAACTTAGCACTGCGTTAAAAAGAGGCAGGGGTAAGGGAAACTCCCCACCCCCTAACCAGCCAAACAAAGAAGAAGACCTGGTTGTAAATGGGCACACTGCAATTCTCCCTCCAGCGTGTGCCTGGGTATGCATCCACCGGGGGCGCGTTCAGAATTTTCGCTTGCTGGCGCTGAACTTATATATGGCAACCAATAATCTTTCATTTACGCTACAATGCGAACTAATAAAACATCAATTCCCTATTCCGGAAAAACTCGATTAAGAGGGACACGAACTCGGGACCTCAGTGTTTGAAAATTAACGCACTAACCATTCCGTCGCCGATGTCTGCCGGAACCGTATCACCATCTTTGAATGCATTATGCCAAAGGCTATTCAATAGGAAAGCTAAGTTGCAAGAAAATACCTTCACATAAAGGGTGTAAAAAAACGAATTATTAGTACTTTTTTACACTAATTATTAGTACTTTTTTTAAGTGCTTCGACAACTGAGGTCAGATTACACGTGAGCCCCCGAAAGGGAATCGAACCCGGGATCGCACTCGCCAATGTCGAAAGCGTTACCAACATGGCTATCCGAAGGCTATATTAAAATAATATATTTAGGAGTGATTATTACAAAAGTAAAAATGTAAGCATATACAAATGTAAATGCAAATATGTGTACAGAAATCGACTAAATCGTAGACAAAGACCTCAAAGCAGGTATAAATGAAAACTTGAGATAAAATAAATGTAAATTTAAACATAAAGTGAGAAATATGGGTAAATATAAACAGCCATACTTAATCAGCGAAACTTACGTTGCGCAATTAAATCTCAAATAATTAAGGTTCCTTTTACGGCGTCATAAAAACTGAAATCCATTTGTGAAAAACAGCTAGTTATTTCCCATTAAACTTTGATACTCTCTCCTCACGTGGAAACACGAAATGGGAAGGAGGCAAATTTGTTCGACGACGAAATGCAAAACACTTTCCGAAAGCGGAGAAAACGATATCGAGAAATGGAAAAATAAAAACGGAAAGTCGCCCTAAACGGATTCGCGTATTCTTTTCCCACGTCTCGAAACTGTCACCGCCCAAAAAAGACCTCCTCCCAAAATTAACAATCCCCGGCGGATTTCCAATCAACCCGACTGGAAAAAAGAGGACGGAGATCTGCTCATTCCACGGAGCAGAGCCCTTCCTATAATTTAACGCCCTTCCAACGCGTGCTACCCGTCCGAGCCCTTTTAGGACCTTTCCTTCCATGGAAAGAAGGGAAAATCCACATCAATCTCGCGAACAACGGTTGGGATGGGTGTAAATGGACAAGAAATAATTTACCCCTTTCTCTCATCCCACGGAGCAATCAATCCGAATCAGACTGGTGTGGTCCTCGCCCTCCCTGACGTTCGCGACTCGAATGCTCTCCGAATCCCACACTCCGGTACAACTCTTTCTCCCCAACTCCCGAATGAGGCTGCCAGGAGAGATCTCAGTCGCCGTAGGAATTTTAATGCCTCCTCCGTGAGATTGGGTTGGGGAGCTGAGAAACGGGGAACGGAAAAGGGATGCTGGGGACGATTGATTACAATGTTCACGATGGTGTACAGCATTGTGCTTTGTTGCTTCGGATATTTTTAAAAATAACTTGGCCGTAATAAACTTTATAAAATATCACTCGAATAAGAAATTCGGGTTTGTGGAGAACCGAGAAGAAAACTTCCCAATTTTATGCATCGGTATTGATACCGTGCAAAATCTTATGGACGGATTTATCAGATGCCCTAGTCGCAAAGGTCAGATTGAGGCCCCCCTAGGAATGATGAGTAAATATCATGTTTATGTAAATAATATGTTTAGATGAGATACACATCCCATAGAGATCTCAGTCGCTTTACTACGGCAAGGATAAACAAACAAGTTTTAAATTACAATGCCTAGGATTTCTGTAAATTACAATGAATGATGGATAGACTTTCCACATTATACAGTGAAACAAGTAATTGAAATATATCTACAAACATACTATGCAGACTTATTCAACAAGTATAAATTTCTTTCTTGAGGCGATAAAGTATTGCAAAATGTTACCGTGAATTTTAGTCTTATAGAGGTCCCCGATATATGAAAGGCCCTCAGCTAGCGCCTATTGCGCCCAATTATAAATCCGCCCCTGCTTATGTCATCAATGCCGTCATAACGCATGGGTTAATATCGCTGGGCACTTTCTCGGGGGTCCCACGAGCAAAGGGGCTCTAAGCTAATCTGTGTAAGCTAAATGTCATAGATGAAAATATGTTTGACGATTGAATTAATTCTAAGTAAGAAATAATTCTAAACGAAATGTTTCTTCCCTTTCTTCGGAATGTAACTACTTTTATATTTAATTCTTTCTCAAAACTGTAAATGAGCGTTAAATATTATCGACCCATTACATTTCATTTCTGTGAATCGTTTTCGTGGAGACCGGAGCACAATGGTTTTCCCGGGGACCCATAATGCTGTTAAAACGGCTTAGATGGTCACCCGGAAGTAATAGGTACATGCTATGGTAGCTCATATTGATCATAAACACAAAAACGCAATTTTGTAAGGGACATATTTGATGAAGCACTAATACTTCTAAGTCTCATTGACTGAAAAGCGTTTCCAAACTTCCCTGAAAATCAGCGACGAAATTATTTCCTTTTCTACTGATAAAATTGCTTGGCAATAACAGTTTCACATCTCAAAGTCTACACAATTATTATCTTACTGTTTCCTAATACAAGTAACGACGCTCTGTAAACTTGATAGAATAATTTAATAACTTAGCATCCCGCAATTTCTACCGAGAAATCTTGAGATGTCCCGCATTGGCTTCCTTGACATCTGCCTTCTTTATTCAATGTGAGCACAAGATCTTGAAGATGATAGTTTGCTGGCCACCGTGCCTCTGGAGTCTAAGCAGCAAGGAGTGGGAGTTGAAAGGGAGAGCTTACGAAGATGCTGGGAGGGGTCCATCAAGAAAGTGTAGAGGCGTTTGACTCGGGATTTGTCTCTGCGACGGATCATCGGGTTCCCCTCGTTTTATTTTCCTCATTTTTCCCTGTCTGTCTGTCTTCGCTCCTTCTCCTGCCATTTAGCATCTCTCCGAGACTGTTGAGACAAGATTAAAATATTTCTACATCCTCCTCCGCAGGCTTATCCTAGAAACGTGTCTCTAGCGCCGCATTTCCTGAATATGACGTGCGCAAAACCAAGAACGGATAGCGTAATGTTTTCTCTCCTCAACTTACAGGATGTGTTACGTTAAATTCTAGTTAAAAATTGTGTGAGTGAGTGAGACGAGTGAGCGTTACCCAGACGATTCGCAACGCAGAGTGGGAGACTTTAGGAGGAAGATTTAAACAATGGCCTTATTAGCTCAATTGAAGGCACGGATATTGTGCTTCCTCCCTGTTACATGGTCCGTTCTGATACTGCGAGAATCATGGAAAATCATGGAAATCATGGATATAAATGCTAAAACAATTCGCTTCAATAATTCAATTCAAAATATACGGGAAAGTAATCGATTAGGGAAGTAGAGTCATGGTGCTTGCACCCCATTATCCTTTTTTCTTTCTCTTGTAGGCATGTCCAGCGCGTGTGAAAAGTAATTTGATTCGCATTTATGCCAAGTAAAATTCGCGAAGAAAAAACTTTAGATAGTAATAAAGAGATTCGACAGATTCCACATTCACTCAGTTTTCAATGACGATTCTTTCAGCATTTGCCATTAAATTTGATGTAATTTAACATGTAACTTATGGAGCAAAACTTGGGTAGCTGCTTTCTGAGGCAAATTAATACATGCATACATCAAATAGAACCACTTTGATGTCTGATAAGTGTTTGATTTTCTTGGTTTACTACATGAATCATCCAAGAAGCATTGTTTGCCAAGCATTTATAATGTACAGTACATTTTCAGATGAACTTCTGTGTATTTTGTGCAGTTATGTGTATTTTGTAACAAAATGGAGTTTCATGCCACTTATGACACTAGTATTATTTGTAATATTGGCCTTCCATCGTATCTTTGCACCTCGAGCCATCGATAATGTAAATCCAACCATTCTTAGCGACTCGCACTCGAAAATGCGTTCAAAGAAGGAAATGTATTTAAAAATACGCCACTTGATTTCCATATGGCCTTGGATGCAATAAAGGGATGCGTTACACTGGTTGAGAAACAAAACAGCGAGGGAGACGCTCTTTGGCGACCGAACACTCATCGTCAGCAGCAGAGGCGACAAGAGGTGTCACAGACGATCGCCGGATACAAATACGTGTTTATGTATTAACGTTCTTTTTTTGACCTTCGCGATCTCCTTCTTTCGGTTTCACACGAGCTTGGATAGACTCCAGATTTTTCTCAGTCGGATTTTTAACACCTGACGATGGCGAGTTCGAATGTGCGTCCTAGTGGGTGATTTCTTTCTCACATAACCAAGCAATTCGTCATATCAATTACTATTTAAACAAATGTCATTTTCCAGTCAGATTACACTCAAACTCGAAGCAATTTTCACAATTTTTCAAAATGCTTCAATTAGAATGCAATTTCGTAAACTTTGGCGATATTAGTGGTTATTCAAGAACATGCCGTTTCGCAAAATAGTAGTTTCTAAAAATTGCTAACATTCGTTATATTCCTATTATAACGTAATTCATAAAGATCTGAACCTCGTTCAATTATAAAAATTAATCCAAAAATCGTCAACAAGACGCACGAACTTCTTATATTGTATAAGGTTTTCTAAGTTTCTCAAAAATATTCATCGGGGAGAAGGTTAACTTTACTTCGATGGAGCATCAGTGCCTTCTCCGAAAAATACGGACTTTTTTCTTTTAATCACTCAATCATTTACGAAATTTACAAAATTGGAAGTGGGTATGTTAGAAGACCCTTATTATGATGCTAACATACTTTTCAAATCCCATAAAGCCGTTTTTGGTGGTTTTCTGGATTTTGTGACTTCTGTTAAAGAATAACATAACATACCGAATTTTTTAAAACTATTCCAATGCTACAAATTTAATATAGGCCGCAGAAATGGAGATACAGGCAAACGGTCACTCTTTTACCTCTGGAAATTTTTCCTTCTAATGGATCTCTAAGAGATTTTTCTGCCTCTTGGTAGAAGGAATGCAGAAATGTGCCATTCGCAGGGGCGGATTTATAGTTAGGCGTAATAGGCGCTAGCTGAGGGCCTCCTCCACATAGGGGCCTCAATAAAACTTCTAATAAATTCTGAATAACTTATTTTTACTGATGTTTCACTTCAAGAAAGAATCTTGTTTTTGCTAAGTCTACAATACATTTTTCTAGGATATACTACATTTTAATGTCACTATATAATGAAAAGTTTTCCATAATTCTTTGTAATTTGTAGAAATACTATGTATTGTAATTCGAAACCTTTTTTATTATTGCGGTAGTGAAGTAACAGATTTCTATAGGATGTATAATTGCGTATTTTATGAAAAATTCGAATTTTTACTCATAATTCCTAGAGGGGACCTCAATCTGATGTTTGCATCTAGGGTCTCTTACAGCTTAAATCCGTCGTTTTTTTGTGATAACATGAAAGCCTACCGAGGTATACGTGATACCAATCAATAGCATTGTATTTAGAATCGAATGCTTTAATAAATATTTTCTTGGCTCTTTCGCGGAATCAGAATGTCACTGAGGTAACAGCTTCGCGACTCTAGCGCACATGGATCCACGAATAAAGAGGCTCAGTTCGGAATTTTCCTTCTTTGGAAAAATGAAGAACGGCGTCCGAGGCGACGCAACGGCTGCCCAATGAATCAATCAAGCGCTCGCATGCAATTTGTTGCATTGAGTGGAAGACCTTGCGATGGCCTTACCGATGCCTCCGTGATTCACATAGAAAATGCTGAGAGGGTATATCAAGAAACTTCTTTCTCCCTCACACCCACACGTATTCACCGGCGCACAATTCTATGCGGACAATTCTTCAAGGAGGACAATTACTTGACGGATCATTCCTTAAATATTTCCTTTTTTTATAATAACTGCTCGCCCAGTAGTACAGTTTCTAACCAGATTTTTTGTTACGATAGGAGTATATTCCCAATGATTCGGCAAAGATTGGGGTTATACTGAAAAAAAGGTCGAGCTGGTTGGGTTGGGATTAGGGTTTTCATTTTAAAGTTAGCTGAATCTCTGTCGGGAGGATATGTCCGACGAGGAATTGTCAGGCGAAAGAATTTCGGGCAAGAAATTGTCCCACGAGAAATTATCCGTCTAGAAATTGTCCGGCGATGAAACGTCCAGCGAGAAAACGTCCGGCGAGAAAACGTCCGGCGGGAAAATGTCCGGAGAGAAAACTTGCCACTTTTGGCAAGGAAGTGCCTTAGAACGGCGCGCGATGTCGCATAACGCATTCATAACGCGACGCCACTTTCGCGGTGGTAACCGATGTTTCCTTTTTCCTTTTTATCCGGGCTGTGAGGAAGACAAAAACCTTTTGTTCACATCGAAAACCATCCGTCTTCGCCGATCCTCCTTAAATCGTCCCCACATATTTATTTATAACGGAGGCCACAACCCGCCACACATCCCTTTCGATTCGCATACAATGCAGACTCTGAAACCGCTCTCTTTCTTATAAACTGGGAGAGAGCAGAAGAGGATTTCCACGTTTAACTACTTCCAAGACGCATCAATTTGGGAATTTGGTTAAAATATGACATAATACTAACGGAATCATGAAAATTTGCGGCGTCCAACGAAATTTTGAGAAATGATGTCGCATCTTATTCAGAGCATATATTGCCAAATATTTCACAAAATTATCACGGATATTTACAAATCTGCGATTTATTTCCGAAATCCTTATTTTTTACGATACTTTAACTTAGTGTATTTGGATGTAAATTAATTCTGATAATTTGATGATAATGAAGCGTCGAGTATCTTCGACATAATCAGGAGAGTAATATTCCCCAAGAAAGGGGTGGATAATCTTGTTTTCATGTCTGTAGGTTCGGTACAGTTCGGCCAGATAAGAAAGACAGGATGAGAACTCATAAGGCTGCTCTTGAGTAGCCTACGTTCACGTAATTTTAACGGAAATCGTGCATAAGAAAACGAACTTATTCTCTAATTGCATTCAAATACATTTTTTTTTATTTCATTTAACTTAAAGCCATTAGAGAGAACGGAAAACATAGTTCTGTATAGCCTGCGAGCATGGTTGAGATGCGATTCTGTAGTAGAGCCAGATGCGGAAATGTTCTCCATAGTTCGGTGCGAAAATAGTTAATTCCACGGATAGCCTTCGCATCTGCGACTTCTTTTTTTTCAGAAGATTGAAAGATTTCCGAATTCCTTCTAAGCTACTAATGCTCTGCCTTTGGGAATTGAAATCCGAGGAAAATGCTCGATTTTCCAATTTATCAAAGGGTTGATCGGCACCAAAGTCCTTCGAGTCCGCCAATGACTAAATGCAATTTTATTTCCATTCTACACAAACAAAACAACTGATTAAAAAATTCTTTAACTCTTCATTCAAATCATCGCCTTCGCAAGAAAATGTTCCATTAGCATTCGAATTTAAAAAATTGTGACCGCAGTATTCGAGAATAGTTTATAATAAGCACTCTGGTTTAATAAAAATTAATGTTAATATACCAATTATTTTTTTCTCGTGATGATCCGCACATTGTCGAACAATTTGGCACTCGAAGGACGGATAAATGTCAAAGGAAGTGACGAAATTCGGAACAAGTTCACTTCTCGGAAAACGCGGGCAAGGATTTGGATCAAAGGCAGGAAAAGACATTTTCTTTCCCGTTTGTCACCCTCTTTTTCTCACTGTGACTGTGTGGCTACTACAATTATTTCTCTCCCAAGTAAATTACTACGACAACCTTTCGCTAACATCCCCAAATATTAGAATGAGATGCGGCGAAGCGTTGATTTAACCTTACTCTATGTTGATATCCCTCGAAGAAAAAAGCGACGCATCGATTTCCGTCAGCGTTTGGCGCTAGTAACGCCACTTTGATACATCGGCGGGAATTTGTTTAAATTTATGACGTTTATGCGAAACCACCGCTAATAAATGGACGATTGTCACCATCTATGAAAGGAAGGAGGAATTTAAGTTTCCTATCAGTATGGGGTTCAGAAATAATGCTATGACGAACGATATCAATACTATTAGAGTTGCTTTTTGTGTTTTAAGAGCGCATTACGACAAAATATTCACATTCGGATATTTTTCAATATTGTAATCACCTAAACATTGTATCGCATGTTTTTAAGGTCTAAATGCCACTTATTTACTGTAAAAATAACAGCATTCATTCGTATATTACAGAAAAAAAATTGGACGTGTTGTCCGAACCACAGATATATAGTGTTTTTTTTAACCTATTTACGATTTTATGAAAGGGTTATTTTATAAATTAATTTCGGTAAATGGGGTAAGTATGGACTCCATATCTTCGTACATATATCCGATTTTATCCTCGCCACCTTAACTTTACCTAACACCAGACTCAAACGCAACAGCAAATTTCAGACAAACTCATTCACTACGGCGAAATCCCGATTATCCGTTTCGCGGATTACCCATGCTTTTTTTGGTATGAGAAGCAAGAACCACACAAGAACGAGTTCTTAACAACCATGACTTATGTAAGACCTATGAAGCAGTGGAGATATAACTACAATGACGTTATCGCTGCTGAAAAAATCTGCGCCCGGGTGAACAAATCTCAATGAGTCCACGGTTATCATAGAAATAACCGGAGGAAATTATGATAAATTATACATTTACGCAAATTAAGAACATTATAAGAATTGCAAGTGAAAGTTTGAATTATCCGTGCTTGCTGATTATTCGTTCGTCCCCATCCTAGCCCGGATAATCGAGAGTCCGGATAATACAGTTAACTGTAGTTCTTTATTGAGAGAGAGAGAGAGGGCTTCCTCGTTACGCCTCTCGCGAATTCTTCTGGCCACGTGTCCCCTATTCTTTCCCCGTCCTCCGCATTGGTATCCATGGATCACTGGTGCGGTATGCAGATTTTGGAGGAGATTTACGACTCGCTCCGCGGAAGAATGGTATAGGATTGTTCTTAGGAAAAAAGGAAGGGAATGACTCAAAGCGGGGGAAAGGTGAGTGGAGGGGTCCCTTAAAAAATAGACTGAAGGGTGGAAAAACGCGGCGAGACTCGGCGGGCAGACAAGCGAAAGCCGAAAGGAAGTGACGAAATTCGGAAAAAGTTCACTTCTCGGAAAACGCGGGCAAGGATTTGGATCAAATGGAGAAAAAGACATTTTCTTCCCCGTTTGTCACCCTCTTTTTCTCACTATTATCAGCCCGATTTTATTTTCTTCTTCGTCGGTGGGAAAAAATAAGCTGTTTTTGGGAAGAGGAAGGGGAATTGCTCTGAAAATTCGCTCGGAAGTCTGGAATGAAACGTGCGATAAGACGAACGAGTTCGAAAACTCCAATGCTATTCCCTTTGCCGTTTCCTGTTGCGGAAAACTGCGCCTACGGTGAGGCCTTTCCTTGATTTTTAAGTCTGTGTTCCGGACAGCTTCTTGATATGCGGGATATTAGTTTCTGCTTAGTTTTTCTTCTCTGGTTTTTGAATTCCAGTGACGTTTAATTCAAGTTCCAAGACCTGTTATGGCATCGCCCACCTTCTCTTGGGCTCGGAAGGCTGATTTCCGAGGGTGAAATAACGTTTCCCTAAACCTCAATCAACGGACGTCTCTTGCACGACGAATTCACTGCGAGGGTATTTCTGATTAGGAATACGAAAATTGTGCAGAAAGGTCTGTATTTCGGCGATCATTGGTTTTTCTTCTATTTTTGTGAGGGATTGTTTTGAGGAAAGGAACATTAAGGTGTTAATCTGACGATACATGTTTCGATGTCCACGCCTCTCTTCCTGCTGATGTGTCATCGTGAATTGTACATATTTTTCATTAATCTTTCGCTTTAGAATAAAGGAAAATGCATTTTTCATTTACTCATAGCTGATGGCCTCATACACATGGGAGCCTTAAAAGGACCGCTAATAAATTCTCAGTAGCAAATTGCTCTGGTTTATGGCTTTAAAAAAATTTTATATCTCTTGAATATCTCAATAAATTATTTTTATAGAACATGTTACGTTACTTGTGTAAATATATAATTTATGAAGTCTATCCATCATTCAATGCAATTTACATAAATATTATGCGTTGTATTTCAGATCTTGTTTGTTTATTCCTGCCGTAGCGAAGCGACTTAGATTTATATGGGATGTGAATCTCATGTAAACATTCGAATTTTCACTCATAAATCCTAATGTGGGGCCTCAGTCATAATCTTAAATCCGCCCCTTATCTCGATCTACCACTTTTGAAGAGACTGAGGAAATAAAACAATGGATACGGGAAATAAGGACTCGGCTTACGTAACTAGAGCAAAAATAAAAACAGAGAGCCTATAAATTGCGTAATACTACAAAAATAATGAGATATCGATCGAGAAAACAAAAAAGTTAAAGATTTACTAAAATATTTTCGTTGAAGTTGAATTAATTGATACTTGATGAAACTGGTGATTTTTTCGTTTCCACTTAATCCTTTCTTCAACGTCATAGCCGTAGAAAAAGGAATTTATTTTTTCTAAGGCATCTTGATCTTTGAAAAATATTGATATCAAAGATTATGAACTATAGATGCGGAAAACGTAAGCTCTGCGAACGATTTATTCTGTATTAATTAACATCGCTCCGTATGGGCAATTGTCGGGACTATAGAAAATGACCGATAGATATGGAGAAACGTCTAATGCGGGAACGAAAGATTGGGATTCCACTGTAAATGCCAGACAATTTGATTGGATCCGATTTAAACAACATTTTCTAATTGAATGTGGTAAAAGTTACGAATTCAAAATAATTAAATTTTTCGAGAATACCCAGGACGAAGAAATCATCGACCGTTTCGATTTCGATTAACTATGATTCTCATTTTTCGCCCCATTAAGAATTTTCGCCCTGGGAAAGTGCCCACGCTGCCCCGGCTTCATCACGGAACCGCGTGTAGTGTCAACGTAACCGTCTGCCGTGAAAAATATCTTTCGATTTAACCAACTAAATAGTCCGAAGTGGCGTTGCACAACAGCCGTCAGAGGAAACTGTCCTTTTCGATCGTAACCATGTTTGACTGATGCAGCGATGACGTATTCAAAAAAGGTAACAAGACATGTTCACTGGTATTTATTAGCTGCCCTAAAAAACAAAAGTCTTAAGAGAGTTGTGACCAGTGTTCCACGTATTCATCCATCGCACGCACGTTCAAAGCCTGAGGATTCTTCCCGGAAAATTACCGCCCATACCCCACTGCAGATTCGCAGAATCTCTGCCGAGGATCGCTACCAAAAATGTCTCTGGAACCCAGTCAGGATCGACCAGAATTGAGAAATCCGGCGCGCCGTTAATGCTAAGAATCGTCAAGGGAGGTATTTGCGAAAAATTTCGAAACATTTTTGGATTCCCCTAAAGTTTTGATTGGAGTCTATTGATCCATTTGAGGTGTGGGTAGGGAATCCAATACACTCGGGATTGCAACCGCCAGGGCAATCGCATAATACTAGTAATTTATGGAGTACCAAATAACTCGAGTTTAGTAAGAAGTGAGTTTTCAAAACCATACATTACTAATGCAATCTTCATACTTATATATATTATTAAAGGGATTAAATAATTTTATGAATTTGAAAAATATTTTTTTTCCAAACCATGAAATTATTTTATTTAGATAATTTCTTACCATGGTAAAAAGTCATTCTCGTCACACGCGTGAGTATATCCAATTCCGCGGGTTGCTTACCCGAACCATTGCTACTCATTGTCTGAAATCAGGTTGATAATACGGAAGGAAACGAAAGAAAAATGTCAGCGTTCCAATTGCAAAACCAGAAAATTATTACCGATTGAAGCGAATTTTAGAGGCTGAAACTAAAGGTGATTCGATATACTATGAGGCACATCAGCGGTTAAATAAGCGTCTTAAAATGCTTACAAAAATGAAAAAGAGATTAAAAAACAGATGCCCTTTTTCACAATTGCTGAAGGGAACAACTATAAGATTGGTGTTAGACAGGAAACGATCCGAAACTGGAAAACTAATTTTTGCCGGATTGAAACTTTCCCTGAAACGAAACAATACTCTTAAATTTGAACCGAAACCGAAACCTTTAGCAATCAATCATAATTTTTTTAGGTTAAGATAATTAACGGAAAACTCTTATCGAGAAATATATTGACTCTGGTTGCCTAAAAGATCCATTGAGGGGCAAAAAGTTTCCCCTCGTAGGTTGCGGAGTAAAGATCGACGAAAGCGAAGAGAAAATTAATGAATTCGATGCTCAGGATTTACATTATTATTTATTTACATATTTAGAAAATAACCAGATATCTCTTCTCTTTCATCACGAGCCTTTTTCAAAGAGAAGTCTTCCTTAAGCTTTATCATAATTCCCCTTACAGAAATGTTCAGAATATTTTCAAATATCAAATGTATTGAGAAACTTCCATGTGAAAAATTGGATGAAGTCTAATGATACTTGATATTTACGTATGACACTTTCTATTCAGAATCATTCAAACCGGTTCAAGTCGGTTATACTGAAAGCAGTTTTCTCGAGATGGGCTCAGAAAACCGGTTATTTTCCAACCGTTTGGACAGTGGCTGATGGAGTATAACAGTGCCTAACCCAAAAATGCGCGATTCTGTTTAACCGGAAAGTAAACCGGAACGGAATTATGACGATTCGAAGACGTATGTTAACAAAGGTCCTTACCCTTCTGAGACCCACTTCCCAGCTATGCGTGGAGGAAAATCAACAACGGTTGCCCTTTCAGCAGTCTCCACAGCCTCTTCCAGTCTGTCGCATGGAGAGGGACTCTCCCTGGACTCCACTCTTGCTCCCGGCAATGCCCCTGCCTCCAGGCCCACCCCAGAAGACCCTCCTCTTCCGCCCCTTCTGATGCCCACCACGCCTCCAGCCTCTGGGATGGCATTGTTGAGCAGACCCTGGGCAAGGCCTAAAGAGATAAGAAGATTTGCAAGGCTTAAAAATTTTGGCCTCGTTTTTCGATCAGCGCTTCAAAAGGCTTACAAAAGAGATTGAAGATTGGAAGGGCAAGAGAGAACTGTTATTCATTGGGTTTTCACGTTACAGAAAGGACCAGGAAGAATATTTCTCAGCCTTTTTGGTAAAGGTGTTTTTGAAGGGGCATTATGTACTTGCATCTCCAGGTGTCCCCAACTGTTAAAGTTTTAAAAGCTTAAGTAATATGCTTTCAATAGAGATGTCTACAAAATCCTTTTCACTCACTATTACGATGTTTTCGGACGATAAAAACATAAAAACGACAAAAATTCCTTTAATGTAGAATACGAGATAGAACTTGGAGATTAAATGTAACGTTTCTGAACCCAAATTCCAGGTGTTAAAGAATTTAGACCCTTTTCTTGTCGACCTTTCCTAACGGTAATTTTTGCGAAACAATTATTTTCCAATCACATTTTAAGGGAACAATACCTACGACAATTCCTGAGCCATACAAATTTTCAGGAACATCTAAATGGGCATTTTTATATTTATAATCCATAATACACAAAAAATCAATTATTCTCCAGCAGGTTTTCTTTGGTGAAAGCAGTCCCTGGTTCGATTCCCGGAGGGAACTCACATGTGCAAAATAACCTCTGCAGTCAAAGCACTTCTAGCAGTGCCATTACTAGCAATTTTATTTGACAGATACAGAAAAGGATAAGGTATTAACTTTGCACATTGAGGTGTGGAATGTGCAAAGTTAATCACTTGACCTTTCCCTTATTTGATTCCCTCACTCCCAAAACAGTGTAGAAGAAACGCCGCATGGTAGTTCAGTGGCTAAAATACCTGCAAGTGGGAGACCTGGGTTTGAGTACCAGTCACGTAGCTATTTTTCACATGTTTGTCCTTGAGATAAAGATATCAATTGCGTTAAAATTAGAATTTGGTCTCCTTAACGGACTAACTCGAGCAGATATAGTAGAAATATTCTTTTAAACTCGAAGATACATGAGTATCGGATATTCCATCCAAAATCCAGCAACACCGAAAGCCGTAAACGAAAAACGGTAGTAAATACTTTCGGTACCCGCTTATCCCGAAAACTTCAGACTTCCTCCAATTGGCAGTCGAACCGCCTCTCAAAAACCAATTGCATTTCAAATCAGTCGTCACTCTACCGAGAATCCATGATGGGTGGTCCTGTTTTATCAGCAGGGATAAATCAGAGGCGTTGACGGGTAGCGATTAATCACCCGCGGACCACGGAGTAAAACAAGTCTCGCCGCGCATGGTCGTCAGGACAACCAGTTCCTCAAATGGATCTCATTAGCCGAACCCATTGCATAGATTAATGAAACCTCGGCCTTTTTTCCGCCTTCCAAGGAACAAGAGCGGAATTGAATCGCGGCTGCAGAAGACGGGCATGGAGACCGTAGGGATGAATGGTGGAGGGGGGCGTCGTGGGGGGAGGGTTGAGAATGTATGTCCTTACGAATTTTATAAAGAAAGAGTAATGAATAAGTGATGTAAGACGCATGGTTCACGTGCTTGATTTTAGATGAAGAAATGAAAGAGAGATGTCTACCATACCGGGAATCGAATCCCGGTCTGCCACATTCCAGGCGAATGTAAAACAGCGAAAGGGGGTGTATATTAGTTTTTTAATCAGTCCACTCCGGTCTTCAGAAATTCCGCTAACATGTTGTGGTGGCATCTTCGATCAAAGAGGTAGATCAACCGCCTGGAAAGTGGGAGACCAGGACTCGATTCCCGGCCACGGCGGACCTTTCCTCTTTCATTTCTTCATCTAAAGAGAATCGTGTCTAATTTGTCGCCAGGTCGATGCGTCGGACTTTGAGAGTGAAATATAACTCATTTTTATCGCAAAGTAGCATTGTGTCTTATACGAAGCATACTTCTCTGAAGTTATGAAACTGGTGACTTCTGATTGCCTCCGGGTATTTGTGTTTGCCTTATCGCAAGCATTTCATTCTGAAACATGTTCATACAGGACAAAGTTAGTATATCGAATAGAAAATGCTGGGTACATTAAGGGTTTCGCGTTGGAACTGATCAGAAAGCCAAGACGGAAAAATGTAAATTCTGTCGGAGTGAAAACCGAGGTCGAAACGGATGATTTAAAGCGCAGATTCTGAACTGAAACCGAAAACCGTTTTTTTCTTCCGTTCCGATCATCGGTCCGCATCATAGTCAAGTGCAGCAGTAGTTTTCTACGTTAGTAATCACCATCGGGTATTCATTTATATGTTTCTTCAATTATATAAATTTACATTTATTTATCATTGAAAGAGTTAACGTTCCCCAACAAAATTTACTTCAATCGAAATTACTATCAAAACGAGGTAAGCCAGTCGCACACAAATCTATGATACGCCTAATGGTTACATATAGATGCGATGAGAACCATTGGCGGATCCAGAGGGCCGGGCGACGTCCCTTCCCCCTTCATGAATTAGTAGTACGTACGTAAGGAAATTGTCTTAAATCACCCCCTTTCCCCTAGGCAGGTAACCCGCCCCCCTTGGCAAGTTTCTAAATCCGCTTCTGATGAGAACGCACTAAGAATGCACGAGAATAAAACTGAATGTGAGGATTTTTGGCACTACAAGGCTATGCAATGGCAATAGCATGAGAAAAAGCAACCAAGAGCTAAATTAACCGATCGAAAATGAGAACGACTTTCGTAATACATTTCACAAAAGCTCTGCGTTATTTAATAAGAATGCAGTGAACGTAAAATATTTAACAATGTGCCAAAGAGTGTTGGGCTTGACTTGGTTAGCCAACATTAATAAGGATGCACAGAATCTGCTAGAGTGAAACTAGAGGCTGGTAGCTTTAGATTGGATAACCTAGTCGAAGATTGTGAAGAATGCCAAATCTCAACTCAGGTGTAGTATGATGATGATGCGATGATGATTACTCATTTATTTACCCGGTACTAGTAACATCCGATTGATAAGCCAATATACGTAAACTTTGACTTTCATTACGCTACAGCCCTTTTTCATTCGTAAAATCTTATAAAGAGATAACGGGCGAATTGGGAGAGATGGCGTGTAAAAGAAAATATGTACATATTTAACATCGAGCGTTGTTTTTGATTCCAAATCGTGAATCTTGATGGAGCAAGCCGATTTTTGGTAAAAAAAACCAGCAAATTCTGTACACGTTTACTTTGCCATCAATAAAAATTCGGTTGCCATGACAGCTGCCCGACTCATGAGCGTTTCCAGAGTATATATCATCGGTCGCATAGTCGGTGAATCAGTGGCAGCTGATACGGTCGCCTCAAGAAGAGGCGAAGATCAAGAAGTATCCGACAAAACTCGAAATGAATCACAAAATACTGAAAATTTAGGCCTTAAATGCTTATGCATTTTCGGATTAGGATGTATTACAAATTTAACCGTTGAATGAACGGAATGCGATGGAAAGCGAGCAGGGCTTCACACTTTGAAAAATGGAAAACTGCGATTTTATACGATTTCTCATTTCCCAGAATTTCGGGACAATAGTTTTGCTCTTGCCAGAATCCCGGAAAATCCCGGTATAAAATTAATTCTATTTAAGATGTTTATAAACTTGTTAAATCTGGAAAAAAGTGCTGTTACCTTTGCATGGCAATTTTTTATAAGGTCCGTAACCTTCAAAATGGGCAAAGTAAAACAAGATTTCTCTTGAAAACAGATATAAAAGATACGTTCGCATTCTAAAGAAAACTTTCCCAAATCCAAAAATTGCTCCTTTTCATTGAAAATCGCAGTAAATACAACGAAAAAGCGTCACGATTGATCAGGAATTCTAAATCAAAATAAAAATTACGCTCAACGTTTACCGTCAATAAATCAAAAAAAAAAATGTTAAACTAAGCGTTCTTAGCACATCATAGAAGCTTGATTGAAATTAGAGAGTACTCCGGGATTTCCCGGGAAGAGAGAATTCTCCGTGAAATAATAATAATAGCAAAAAAGTAAACTATCATAAATAATAATAATTATAATAATGCAAATAATAGGACTGCTTTTTGTGAATGTTAACGATATTTCTCTCTAAATCAAGTTGTACCAAATATCTTATTATGTTGCTCGACACCAGCACTTCTGCAGAAATAACAAAGGGATAACCTGAACGTCTGCTGATGTTATTATTATTATAATTATTATCATCATCGTTGCCGTCGTCGTCATCATCATCATTATTATTATCATCATCATAACATCTTTCAAGGAAAGGGGAAGACCCGATCATCTTCATTTTCGTTATCATCATTATTTTTAATACACACAAACAGACCTTCCCTAACTAAAAAAATCTGACTAGCCTGGACTCGAACCCTGGACCTTCTGGGCCGGTGAACATGTATGAGCTAAAATTCTACCGAGATCCCTTAAGTCGTGATCCTGGGAAGGAAATCCTAGTGTGGTGAATCCTTGTGTGGTGAATCCTAGCTCTAGCCTGAAGATGAAGTGTCATGCAGCCGAAGTCCACGCAGACCAGCATCGCAGAGCTCTTGGTATCGAAACCGCAGCGCGAGACTCTTCGCAGTGGTACTTGTGATGACATCAGCACTCTTTTCCCATTATGGACTCAGGCATACATCCTCTCACTTTTTTCCTATGGAGAATGCGTCCTCTCTTCCTTGCATCTTCCGACTTGGGGATGCTCTCGTATACAGGAGGACGCGATATACGAGTCATAAAATTGTAATTCTTAGCCCCCCACTCTTCCCTTTTTAGCAGTAATTTATTCCCGAAGTGCGCGAGCCTGAATCTCAAATCGACAAAAACGTGGAGATGCGGATCACGCGAGGAAACGTAACTTTTTACGCTTTTTAAAGATTGCTCCGCAAAAGAAGTTTATTTTGGGGGGTAATTTACTCCGAGACAATTGAAACGCAGCGTTATCAACGTCCCTTTAGAGCAAAGCTTCCCAAACGGCGTTCCGCACTTCTAAAGTTTCATTTACACGCGCATCATTTACCACCTCAAAATCATCATCAACCGGGAGATGTTTAAAACTTTTTAGGCCAGGCTTTGCTGCACTTCCATTTTGAATATAGATTTGTATTTTGTGTATTGCATAGCCATAATTCTGCCGTTATTTTCGAACCCTACCATCAAATTTTTATTTCCAAATAAAATAAATATCAATGTTGACCCGGTGATTTTGTTCTCCCACCTGGAGAAGCTTCTATGAGCCCGTGGATTTCGTTATCGTGTTAGCCTAGTAACACCAAAGTCCTGCGTTAGAGTATTGGTTAGGAATGGTAATAATGGTTGATAAACTCGTCGTTCTAATATATACTAATACAGTAAGATATATTTCTTTGGCAACCTCGGTAGCGGAATGGATAGTGCGATTGGCTACCGATCCGAAGGGCCCAGGATCGAGTCCCGCCTAAATCGGCCCTAATGAGGACTATAGTACATTCATTTTTCACTGTAAGAGTGCAGATATAAAGGAAAGCCTCTTTCCGCAGATTATGGTACACAGCGTGAAGTGTCTTTTGGATAAACTCCCCTGGTCATCCTTGCCTGGTTTCAGCGATTAAGAAATAAAAATTCTTGAGCGTGTCCTCTATCCCACGTCCACCGCCCGCGCTGTATCGAAACCATTCCAACAGAAAAACAACGTTTAACGCCCATTCTTTCGAGTCCGGCAACTTGGTAATCTCGATCACTCTGCGCAGCTCGCCAAGTAACTGTCTTATTTTCATCCCGCAATTACTTAATTCGTGCACGATCAGAAGTCTGGAGGAGCCACCCTATCGTGATCGGCACGTAGAATTCGTAATGTCCGAAGGAGAATTCCAAGACGCGCCCGACTCCGACTTAACCTGCTTTACAGTCCAGGGAACGATAAGCATTCAATTTTCAATGACATTATTAGCAGAGCTATATTCATAGCTACTCCAGAATGCTGCGGTATTTTGCAATATATTGTAAATATCGCCCTCGTGTATATATTTGCTTATCCGAGGTCGTAACTTTCGTAAGAAGTACAACTAAGGTTCGTTTTCCTTTGGATGTAATTTTATTCGTTAGTATTTAACTACGATTAATTTAGTTTCATTGGTAAGAACACTATGGCAACTACTCTTCCTGACCGAATTCCTCAACTGCGCAAGTACCATAAGCCAGTGCTTCCCGAACTTCTGTACTTCAAAGCAACTTATGCATCAACTCAAATTTCGCGGAGCACTAATACAAGCCTTGGTAAGTTCCAGTGTAAACCAAGATCGAAAAAGAAAACACCGATTGCGGAGTGAAACATTTTACTATAAAAGCGTATGTAAGATAAAATCAGATCCCTCTCGTATATAGAGCGGCACACCAAGAGCTAAGTTACGGCATATTAATGATATAATAAAAGAAGGGAAGTTCAGTGATAGTGATGAAATATTTACAGAGGTCATAATAATGAATGCTCAATGGACTCTTGCAATTGGTGATAGGGGTTCTTGAAAAAATCCAAATCCCTTTCAGGTAATGATTCTGATCCCGTGACGCAGGTTACAAATCGGCCTGGTTTAATACTGAAAGGTTTACGCACCTCCTCATGGACCGGCCAATTTTTTGAGAATGTCTCCGCGAAGAAAGGAAGCCATACGGTCTCGTCCTTATATCGGAAACCAATCGGAAGTCTTCCCGTTGGCTGATCCATCGTTTTTCTCACGTAGCTCTTGTCCTCGGAAATGCATTACTCCGCCCAATCACGGACTTGCAGTTCCGATCCCCGACGTTGATTTCGACCCACTGCATACGTCAAACTGTCATCCCATTCGTGTAAGTTTCCTTACGGGTCCCTCCGAATTCAAATGTTTCGAAAGGGAGACAAGGGAAGGAAGTTGAAGTGAATTTATAGCACTCCTAAGAGAGCGAGATCGTCAAGCACTGCTTCGCAAAAAATGTCGTACATTAAACGGGGGCGGTGTGCAGTGACCGAGTTATCAGCGGGCAAAAAGTTGAATCTGTCAAGGCAATGATGCATACGCACTGGGTAATGCCATTCTGCCGCCTAATGAGAGATATGAGATTCGGCCCTTCATTTCATTCCAGAGTCATAGTATTCGATTTTGGTGTAAGTAATCATAAAAATGAATATAATGAGCGTCTCCTTGACGTAATTAATCATATTTTCTGAATTGAGCATCTTTTAACCTTTTGCCAGTCGCGCTTAAAATCATAACACGAACCTTCGCGCGTTGTATTCCGTACAACAGGTATTTTCTCGTCAAATATCTAAAATATGTGGATCTAATTGTAATTTATGAATACTTAACGTTAGCTAATCACATATGTGATGAGTTATTGTTATAAATTTTTCAACTTCCTCATCTAAAGATTTATAATATTATTGTACATTAATATTTATGATATTTATATGCACACAAAGAGTGCTTAAAGAGCTGAAACGTATTTCTATTACTTCTAAGAAAAGATCTTTTCGAATTATACTCAATAACAAAACGTTATTAAGATTGATTTTATTTATTTAAAACAAAAGTATAGTAATCAACAAAAAACGTGCGCAGGTGGTCGCGTTTTGTATGTGGTACAGTAGTCGTCACTTGACCCGTTTAATCGCTTTTAAAGTCGGACTAAGACTAAAACGAATCTTTTGACGCCTCTAAAATCTCATGAAGTGTGTAATAAAGGAATAGGCCCGGACCCTAGGTTCATGGGACCATCCAGGAGGAAACAGGGCCCGAAAAGCCACCCATGTTGTGCAGAATACAACGGCGCGACTGACGCAGGGTTAAATTAACATCGATTTGTATAATCCGTCCAGGAATGTAAGTGGATTAACTAATGGAAGGATATTGCATGTAGAGGATGATTATTTTAAATATCAAACTTGAATAGGATATAAAATATAGTCAGTACATTACAAAATTAAAATAAAAAAATCTCTTCACATTGACTCACATCTTCTGAATCGAAGAAAAAAATAAACAAGCTGTATTAGAGCAAAATCATTATTTATTTCTCGATAATTTTATTAGATGAAGATTACCTTTGTGCAACTAAAGAATCCCTTAGGTTTGTCTGTCTATATTTAGATGCTCATGTCACATCGTTTCATAGAAATGTGCACGTTGCAGCCAAGTTAATGCAAGAGAGAAGTTCCCGGTAATACAGACGTGTATCATAAAGATGCTATGATGTTATGCGAGCTGAATGTCATTGATCATAAAAATTTTCCACCTCTCTTCTCTGTTTTTTATTAGGTTGTTTATCGCTTGGTTCAACCGAAGATCAGGCTTAATTCCGCATTAAAAAATTCCGAAAACGATATACTCTTACAAAAAAATGAGAGTATTTATGAGAATCAAAACTCATTCAAGAAAGCGTTTTTCATTCCAATTTTTGAAGTTTTGTTTCATCGGTAGGTTATAAAAGCTCAATATGCATTCGTCTCAGTCATTAAAATGTAGCTGACGCGTATGAGACAACATTTATAGCTTGCTTCTTACAACAGTACAAACACTTAAACATCCGTTTAATTCTACTCTTAAATGCGTCATTCCAAATTTAGCGGGAGATAAAAATGGAATACTATGGCTACATGGCTTTCATTCTTTTCTTCGTAGAAATTCTCAGCCATCAAATCGATACAGTACCAACCTCCTAACTGTTCGCAATACTTAAACAAGGTATCGTTTATGTATGAAAATTTTAGATGACACTCTCAACTTTCAAATAAAAACCATAGAAAAGGGCTACAAAGAAGAAATAATAGAATTACATATTCGAATTGTGGTTGATTTCCAGAGGCAGTGCTACACGTCGAAATTGCCGCCCCAAACATTTTTGAACGGGTAGGAAATATACATTTACTGTAAGAAAGAATTCGGACCTCCCCAAGAGAGGTGGCCGCCTGCATTGCTAGTTTCCCCCGGTCCTTAACTCCACATACGTCGTTTTCTTCTTCAACATTTAGCACATGAAAGACCATCATATTGAAAACAGTTTCTTTCCCTTCAATTTATCCGTCAGCCTGTGATTTAATAATCTGTCGCAACATTTGAGAGAAAATTCCACTCGTTGCCGAGATAGAATGCAATTCGCCGAAATTCCTCCGAGATCATAAAAACATTGAAAATCATTCATAATTCATTTTCCTTCGGTGTTTTTTTGTGGCAAACCGCATCATCCACGAACGATTTCCATGATACAATTCCCTCGTTACCTCAAACATATAAGGAGTTTTCCAATGATGTATGAGAAATTTTCTATGGAGGAAGACTAGCAATTTCAACTTCTTCAAATCCGCCAAATGATCATCTCGAAGACAAAAGCGGAGTATTACTACGCAAGAAGGTATATATGAGTGTATATACGCTACAAAATGTATATTATACATTATCATCATCCATTTTCAAACTGACTTCGGATGTACATATGGAACGAGTAGCAAGGGCGGGGCACCAAGAGCCCTCAAAGGAAGAATTCTTAGGGAGTGCAAAATGGAAGTTATAATTTATCGAAATATAAACGCTCGACAATTTCGTCTTGAGTATTTTGGTGTTTTAAACGTCCATTTTGAAATTGCAAGGTTTTCGGTATTTAATGCGAGAGAGGAGTAGATTAATGGCTAAGTTTTGTAGCTACTTGCTTATTCAAAAATGCTAAGAATAACTAAGAGATAACCGAATAAATGCAAAGTTTGAAACGCCACCTCTTAACTTCTTTAAGATATCTTTTAAGAACGCGAGAACAGCAACTCTGCGATAGGGAACAAAAGTAGTAACTGTTGATCGTTATAGGGAAATTTTACCGATAGTTGAATCAGAGGCTTTGTGAAATTACACACCAGAGAACATGAAAAAAAATAAAATCGCGAGGTCTCGCAGGAATATTTTTCATTTGCAATCAGCTTCGACTGAAAGAGACATCATTCAATTGCTTCATTCCAATTCCTGGAAGAAGACCCGAAAGTAAAGGGTTCATCCCGTAGAGCGGAGGGAAGTTAAGCGATAGATACATCATCGGAAATGGACTCGAAAGCTCAGTAATCTTTCGGCCAGCTTATGACTGGCTTTCCGCTCCTCCTTTGTACAACTTCTTGCATGGCTGAATGTCTGCGACTTCGGTATGCGCAATTATTACCCATGGTCCATACGAGGATGCACCAGGAATCTAAAAGAATTCACCGCTACAGTGCACAAAGCTGAAGAATTGAGAAACCGTGTCTTTGTGTAATACTGCTCTGTGAGGGGACGATTTCGCCGCCATAGTTCAAAAGCAAAGCAATGTATTTCAGGCGAGATTATCCGTGACCAAGTTGACTGAAGGATAGAGAAGTTCACATCGTGCTGCAATTTAAGATAAGTCTAACATTCCAACCACTCTGTCTTATTTTGAGATAAAGCGATACAACATATACAGTTACCATTTGTCAAATATTCCATTGGATTAGCTGAGCAACGGTAAGACCAAATGTAATACTTGCTTGAGGCTGAGTTTTGAGTGGGATTTGAGCTAGGCTTATAAACATTGAGTAAAATCAATAAAAAATTAGTACTTCAAGGTTTATAAAATGATCAATGAAATATAGAATTAGAATATAATATAACTTAAATATCATAAATGTGAAACCTTTTTCACAAAATAATAATTTATTCCTACCTTTTATAGTAGAAAATATAAGGGACAATAGAGTATTTCCCTGTAATACTGTACGAATATTCTTCTTCCAGCTATTTCCTTTTGAAGTTGCTAGTTACAAATCATTTCTCTACATCAAGCGCTAATTACTAATAATAGCACTGATTGATAATACTCTAAAAATCAGTAGACAGGATTACTTTATCTTCTATAGCTTCTAAAGCTATTTCCTTTGTAAATAAGTCTAATGTCCGCCATTTTCCCAAATTAGCTATCAATCTGTAAACAAAGGTCGTTAATGTATACTAAAAATAGAAAAGGTCCGATTACGCTACACTACGGGACCCCCGAGGTCAATTTACCCAGATTCGTTCTAAAATAATGTAACTAAAAGTCTCACTGTCATTACATATATGTTCTTTACCACACTGCCAACTTATTTTATGTCGATTTTGCTCAAAGTTCGCACTCGTTTTAAACTGGAATTACAACGTGTTTCCGAGATAGACGACAGCTCCTTTCGCAGATGGCGCAACCTTTCTCGTCGACGAATCGCCGTCGGAAAAACCAAATCAGGGCCCGGTTTGCAACTCTCCGGTTTTGTGATGAATCTCCGTTATGACGCTTTCCTCCTACAATTGGAAGGCAACCCTCATTAACGATGCAGCGCCCCCTTCGCTGCCCCATCCCCCTTCTGCATCTCCCGGAGGAAAAAAGACTGCTTTCCTTTCAATCTACTCCTCTTAGGAGTTAGAAATGAGAGGCTGCTCTCCATATCCAGATAGTCTCTTTCTTGGGACGGCGGATTTGTTTTAAAAAAGCGAACCTTATTCCGTTAATTTTTTTCCCTCCTCTTCCGTCTCAACGAGTTTTTCTTTGCCCGTCCTGTCATCCTGCCGTCTTCTGCGGGGAAAATAAATAAAGGCAGCCCGAATTTATGGCCGCCGAGTTGCTTTGTTTCTGATGAATTTGCTATGAATTATTCCGCCGCGAATTACCTTGTGCGAAGATTTGCATTCGTTCAGAATTCCTCATTCGACTGACGTATGCCATGTTTACGGAGATAATTACAAGACATCTGCTTGCCGTTGATCGCTGAGGATCTTTGTTCTTTCCTATCCTATCCATTTTAACTGGAAAACCTAGATTAGTCGCTTAATTACTGCCTCGACGATATTGATTTGGCTGCCATCTTTTCAAGGGTACGAACATTTATATGCGCTTCTATTGAAGCTACGCAGACAGGTTGATTCCGTGGAAGAACACCTTTCCAAATAGAGTTAAAAAGTAGTTAACATGCATTTATTTAGGCCAGCTCACTCCTCTGGTCCTGCTATCATATATTGATGAATGAAATATTTATCATTTGCCTTTTGGTACAGAATAGAGAAAAATATATCTTTTATATAATTTGGTCTCATGGCTGTGATGATATGAAAACAATTGAAGTATGAGTCTTGCTGAACAAGGCATTAATAAAATTTTCTCCTTGTGGAACACAACGGAAAGTGTTACTCGTAGAGTCGTTGTGCTGCACTGACGTGAGCTTGTTCTGCTTGTAGCATTCTGACTCAGTGAGGGAGGCAAACTATCTCACTCCTCATCTTACCCAGTAAATCTCATTTCCCTCTCCTAGCTCTTCGTAGCTGATAAAGAGGATGAGGTTCCAACCAGCCTTCAATTTGAATACTTTACAGAAACTACGTTCCAATTTCCACTCTTGAAATTCTAACTATTGAGGAAAGTAAGGTAGAAATACCTCACTCCTCATCGTAGCTGGCGCGCCTAATTTTCACTCCAGGATCCATGGTGGAGCAGCTGAGATCTAGCAAATTCCTTTTGATCATTACTAGTTGAATGAATATGAAAATTGTTTTCATGAAGTCATCACGCTGCGCTCACGTGGACTTATTCAACTTTTAACAATCTGGTTCAGTGAACAAAAAACTACCTCACTCCTCATCTCGCCTATTTCGCCTCATTTCCTCTCGCAAGCTTTTACTAGCTATTGGTCTGGGTTTTGTCTATGTCTATGTGTATACCCTGCTAGCCACCTTTCGGCGTGTGGCAGGGGGTGCATGTATCATGACTCTACTTCCCTAATTGATTACTTTCCCGTATCGTTCACGGAAAAAAATGAATTCTTGAATCGATTTGTTCTAACAATGATAACACTGATATTTCTCGCAGTATTAGAACGACCTTTGTAACATAGAAGACGCATTCTATCGGCTACATAATCTAATAAACTAGTTCTCTCTGAACTTATTTAGTAAATTAACCCTATTTTTAAATCTTTCAACATCTAAAGATTCCCATTCTGCGTCCTGAAGCCTCTGTGTAAGGCTCACTGATTTATTGTAGCAGTTCTTCACAAAACGTATCGGCTTTCGTTGTAAGTTTACTAATTCCCGAATACAAAACTTATTGGCAGGGTCTCATACACTGCATACATACTCAAGATGAGGGCGAACTAACGCGAAATAAGATCGCTCGCAAACAGTTAACTCGAAGGATTAAACGCGAAAGGGTCTCGCATATGTGGATCTATCCCCCTCCATAGCTTTCTTGTTAAACTTCCATTCACACCCAATTGGCCACAGACAAGTCCCCCTTTGTCTACGCCTCCTTCTCTGTACGTCTCCACTTGTAGATCTGCTCTGTCTCTGAGAGACTCTCGACTTCCGATCACGGCTTAGGGCCTCGCATCCGTCGGCGGTTGACGGACGCCCGAGCGGCGGCCGATCCGTTTTAGCGACGGAAAACCAGATTTCCGTATCCCATTAGAGGAGCAACTCTTCCTTCCTCCCCCTTTATGTCAATCCGTCTCTTTTGCCATTATGCTTCATCCCCTTCCTCTCTCTCTATACATCTTCCGTCTCCTCCATTCCCCAGCCCTCGCAGCATAACGACTCGAGACTGCCTTTGTAGATATTATTGGAGATTGCCACCGAAACAGAAGCCGATACCTTCGCCTTGGTCATAAACAAAGAGCCGGTCTCAGCCTCTGATCTTTCTCCCTCTTTTGTAAAAGCGGAGGTCGGGATACGTTGCTCTTCTGAAAAAAGCTACTTTCTCCTTAGGTCAACTCTTTAACCGCAAGATTTGGTTCTATTTCTTGTAATTCCTCTCGGAGACTTCTCTCTCTTGTGTCCAAATATAAGATTTCAAATATGATTAAGATTTTATGACTTTATTTTGTTATTTTATATAATTCTCATATTGCATACGTTTTATATGGTTATTTTTTATTTTTCTCTGAAATTTTATAAAATTTGAGTACGAAATTTAATTTATTTTTTATGCATTTATTGATGAAGTATAACATTTTAACGTATGTTGAAGTCGAAAATGCCAATGGTCTTGAAGAGAAAGGTCTTCAACCAATGCATTCTACCAGTTTTGACATATGGAAGTGAAACATGGGTGTTAAACGCAGCAATAACCCAGCGACTTCAGACTACACAAAGAAGTATGGAACGATGTATGCTTGGAATCACAAGAAGAGACAGGAAAAGCAACACCTGGGTTAGGAAGATGACAGGAGTGACAGACATCATAGATAAGGTAAGATCACTGAAATGGATGTGGGCAGGCCATGTTGAAAGGAGAAATGACAACCAATGGACATCAGCAGTTCTGAATTGGATACCAAGAGATGTGAAGAGACCAAGAAGGAGACCAAGAGACCGATGGAACAGAGATATCATTCAGTATTTAGGGGTAACATGGCAAAGAGAAGCTCAGAATAGAGAGAATTGGAAAGCGCTTGGAGAGGCCTACATCCGACATCGGATTGAAAATGGCTGATGATGATGATGATTTCGGTATTTGTTAACTTTCCTTATGCATTTGTTTTTATTCCATAATAAGGGCATCTGTTTTAACATCTTTCAGTTACTATTATATGTAGGTTTGTGCAAGTTTTTCACACCCCTTTCAAAATAAAAGCCATTCCCCGACCGGGATTGTGTTGCTTGTTTAGGCTTACGTGGGTAGATTTGTAATTAGATGCAATTAACGCTAGCCGAAGGCTTCAGTAATACTGTACATATGTACTCTCAGTAACTTTATACAAATTTTTCTTTATTTTCTTCTTCAAGAAAGAAGTTGTTGAGAGAGTCTAAATAATATGTCTATGGAAAGTATTACGATGTTTATGACATCTATCCATAATTCTCTGTAGTCTATAGAAATACAACTTTCTTTAGTCTATATAAATACAAATTTTAATACTGCCACACGCCGAAAGGCGGCTTGCAGAGTACTTACGTAGACATCTGATTTTTGCGCATAGGGTCTCTGATGACTTAAATCCGACACCGGGCTTACATATGACATTCATAGGAAACTTTACTTCGATATCACGAAACAGGTGGCATCGCGATTTCACAAAGGGGAAATCGCGATGCTATAGAAGATTGGGCGTTTGAGCTCATAGTTTAACTCATAGCATTCCTACTCGGAGAAGAAAGAAAGGAAAAACGACCTCACTCCTCATCTTGCCAAGTATGCCTCATTCCCCCTCCAGAAGAAAACTAATGTTTGAGTGGCCGAGCCGGCCTCCCAGATGAATACTCTACCGATAGTAGTATTTTTTGCATAGTGTAATAGTTATGAACCTGTATAACGTGAAACAGGTGGTTAATTCCGATGAAAATCTTTTTCGTCCACGCTGCAGTGACATAATTACGTACACTTGGGTTTCCAATCCAAGAATCTTCTCCTAATATCCCTCATTTCTTTCACTGCACTTCTCCGCCTTTTTCTTCCCTCTCTCCTCATCCCCCTTCCCTCGTTCCTCCTCTTCTTCGGCGTGTTTTATTTTTCGGTCGGAGTTGGGTCTGAGCACGCGAATGGAATTCTTAAAGGCATCGAAGACCGTGTTCTGCGGACGGGAAATGTGATGCTGCGCTCGAGATCAGGAAGGAGGGGAGAAGAGGAGGGACAAGTAAGAAAGGGCAATAGGAGAGTAAACCTCTAACAGGAGGGAAATGGAAACGTCAATGCTGTTTAAGGGTTTAGATCGAAGTAAGTGAAAAAGTGGTCTTACCGAAAAGGCCTCAATTGTTCAATATGACGTTCGAATGAAATATGCGGAAAATTAGCTGATATAGACTTTACAAAATACAGATTTATCAGCTAATTCAATCTTTAACCGCATTCTCTCCACTGCATATACTTCCTAAGTAACAATTTGGGGTTTATTATCATCCGGGATGTCAAAACTGTGGCAGTTAATTCGAATCACAGAATTTCAAGCAAAACCAATATATGTACCTGTATTTCTTACATTTTAAAAATTTTGACTTCAATAGTAACACAGCAGAATACGACGCTACATTTTTATTCAGTGCAGAATACTTTCTCAAAGCGATCATTAGAAACAATTCTGCATCAACACGTGTGATAAATTCGAGTATGACGTATGGATTTACGTAAATTCTTATGACAAGTGGTGGATTCACCGAGAAACCGAGAATAGAAAGACAGCTTCGCGGCCTCTGTTACGATTTGTTGTAATAAAATACACATTTACTTAAGATTTACATAGAAACAAATACCATAAAGATCATAATCGCGCAGTTTAACCGAGGAAAATAATTTTTAAACGATTAAATGTATTTCCATGATTGCAATCGATAATGCATAAATATTCCGTAGCAGTTACATCCACGTCTACATAATAACAACACCCTGTAGGTCCCCTTTCGGAGTGTGGCAGGGGGTGTAAACACCAAGCGTTCTAATTACCTTTTTAGCTTATTGTTGTCTCGTATCGTTCACGAAAAACATGAGTCCCTAAAACGAATTGTCCTCGCATCTATTTCTCTTATTTTACGTTCATTGTCGGATCGGCCGAAGTGGCTGGGGGGTCACATAATACCAATTAGGTCTTCCGCCAATGTACTTTCTTTGAATTTCCAAGCAATCCCAACATAGCTTCTAATATCATTTTGTTCAAGTATTCTCTGCCTGCGTCTGAGACCATTTGCGTAACGCTTGGTTTTCTATCGTAGCACTTTTTAACAAATCGTGCTGCATTTTCTGGAGTTCGCGAGTATGTTTCATCCGCTGGGTGCCATAAACCCCACGCATATTCCAAATGGGACCTAACTAAGGTGAAAGAACATCACTCTCTAACTTTTTCATCGCATCTACCTACATTGCGCTTTGTAAAAACGAGTTTTTAGTAGCTTTACCGAAGATTTTTCGAATACGTGTGCCCCTCGGAATCACTTTTACGAATAAGTTATTCGTAAAAGTGATTCCGAGTGACTGAGTCGACGCATCTCGGTTGTTGGAATATCTACAATTTTCCTTTTGGCACCGGATAAGGAGAAATTCATTTAAAAAAGAGCCATTGATGGTCGAATCGGAAGGGAGTCGCGCCTCCATCGCCCGGAGAGGAAAGCAGGAGGGGATGAATTTCCCAATTAGCAATAAGAGAGCGGTTTCTGCCACCGGTGGCAAAAAAGCACGGGAGGAAAAGGAGCACTTTCGCTATCTCTTTCTTCAAAAAGGCAAGGGTCGGCGCAGGTGGGGTTCGCAACAACCGCTCTGTGCTTTTTTGGTCGCGAGGAAAACGCTCGACGTTTGACTCAATTGCAGAAATCAGTCCGGCTAGGAGGCGTATACCGTGGAAAATATCGAAGCACAACCGAACCGAAATAGGATTTTGGGAAACGAAGTGGTTTTCGTCGGAGTGGAAACCGAATCAGACACGGAAGATTACAAATCTCTAACCGGAAACGTAAAAGTAATCTGCTTTATATTTTGCAATATCACTTTCCGAAAATAAAATAATAAAGAAAAACTTCGCAATTTCCACGCTATCTTTTCACGATGTGAAAAATAAAATAATAGGATAACACTTACAAAGTTCTTCTTCATTCTTTTATAATGTCATTCCACGAATTTCAACCTAGCATGACTTCTACCTTCAGTTTGAGGAACCCTGCAATTTTATTTATTGTAAATATCACAGGGTATAACGGATGCCAAGAAACCGAGAACTAACTGTCGATCTATAAAATGGCGTGGTGAATAATACAAGTTATCATTCCTCTGTGCTCTTGAATGCTTTCTAAAGCTCGATTAAAGTAATGTCTTTTTCATCTCAAGCTAAAGTTGTCTCCATCAGTTGGAGACAACCTTAGTTTATTGGATGAATTTCGTACGCTATTATGGGTTCGTTGCGACTGAACCTTGCTCTTTACCTGCCTAATTATGAGACGATGAAGTATATGAATCTTTAATTCTGTAACTGAAATTTGAACCCAGGTAACTAGGTACAGTGATCCTTGCCACTTACTTGCTAATCCGCTGACAACGATCATGAATCCGTTGAAATGATGTATCAACTCGGCCAAGAATTCTATACAAAGGAAAAATAGAGAATTGAAGAAAAAAATGTGTATACTAATGTAAATATATTTTTTCTGCGTATATAAAAGGCAGGAAATTACACAATCCTGGTCATTTTAGTAAATAAAATACAAACAGTAGGGAATTGATTAGAAACATTTAACAGCTCGCCCAAATTTTTGCCCTCTTAACAGAAAGGAATGTTTCGATACTACTAATCTTATACCTAAAGAAAATTTCCTGGAATTTCGTAATTAAAACTCTCTAAATTTCAGAACTTCCGCAACTCTCAGAGAGCATTTTTCCGATTGAGTGAAAACCAATATGTCATCATAAAGGAAGAGCCAAGGAGGATCTAACATGAAGTCTCAACAGTTTTCCATTGTGTTGTTTGCGTATGCAACGCGGAATCAGAAGCATGTGTCAATCCCGCATATCACGCGGCACACCAAGAGGCACGTGGTACACTAGTGTATAGGGGAAAACTGGTTGAAAAGGGCTAATCTACAGAATACACGCTCTCATGATTCGGGTAGAATATGATGGCAAAAAATTTGCCGATTTTGCATAAACGTAAAAATGTTTTTCCCATTGTCATAATGCCGAGACCGAGGGTTTGACATGACTGACTCATGGGCAGATTGAAGGAGGATCGGAAGATTGCCGAGGTCGGCGGCTAAAAGAACAAATGAGGATCTGGATGCGGCGTGGAAAGGGAAAATCCCGCGGCGGCGGAGGTAAAATGGGGCAACGCAGGGAAGCCATGCACGGAAAATGCGGTGAACACAAAAAAGGACAGCTTTTATACATATATAAATATCTCCGGACGTCATGCGAGACTTTAAAGTAAAGGAGGAGAAAGGATTGACAAGATGGATAGGGCGGCGGGTGGATAAAGAGGGTTCTTTCTGGAAGTTCACTAGGTTTCCCTTGCCGCGCGTCTCCAGAGATGTCAAGAGCTCAAAGAGGAATCCTCCAGTGGCGGCAGAATTCGGAAGGGACAAAGATGGGCATCTGTTTCCTCCATCCCACTCTGGAACCCAAAAAAGGGGGTGGGGCCCTTTGTTTTTAATGATATGGCGCGACAAAAACCACGATGGTGGTTTTCGTTTTTTGCCCGTGGTATGGAAATGGGCGGGTACCGGTTGCGCGGGTGGTATCCGGGGGGTGGGGAGGCATCTTTGGAGAAATGAAGGTGGTATGGGGGGACGGAAGAGGGATGGAAACGTCCAGATCATGGCTAATGGGGCAAGCATAAATTCCTCCGGGAGGGGGACTCGTGGGAATTGTTTCTTTATATGCACATGTGGCGAACGTGGATGTATCTAAAACTCTTTCGCGAGAAGAGAACATCTTTTAAAGATGAATTACACCTACTGTAGCTTTTATTTATTCATTTCAAAATGTAAAATGCATGGAAATCTGCAAGAATGTATCGAGAGGCGTAGCCAAGGGGGTGGTTTTGGGGGTTAAACCTTTGTATGAGAACAGAGCCAACAATAATCGAAAACATGTGAGAGGATGGCCTCTCGCAATTCTTCCATGCAAACATCCCAAAATAAATCAGTGTCTAATTTCTTTAGTCTTCGGGCGGAAGTATTCCTGCCCCTGGATTTTAGGCAATGTAGTGTTTATGTAAAATGAAGGAAACAGAATCGTACTTTTCTGTTACCTTCATTTTCCATTATGGATTTCCACCACATTTCGCCTGACTCTGTGAATTTCAATGCAGTGTTTACTTAATGGCTCTAAAGACCCCATGGGCATATCTTTGCTACGCTTCTGTATGTATCTAAAGCGTAAAAAGGTCGCAAGAAAATGAAAATATTGAGGTCTTATGAAAATCAAGGAGAGAATCAGCTCGCTAACACCGATGCAGCTTTGGCGGATAGAGAACGGGGTGAAGGGATAATCGCACCCTCCTCCCTACAACCTCATGAAGAATTAGTAGTGCCAGCAATTTATCTACAGTGTGACGATGCGTCATAGTGACGATCTTGATGCTTTTCTTCGGTCCATGCATTTCTCCTACATTTATTTGGAGAAATGGTATTTTTACTGTTAAGGGAATACGTCAAAAAGAAATCGTCGTAAATGTTCCCATTGGCAATTTGCTAGATCCGCTCCAGCGATAAAGAGTTTCTGTTTAAATGAAAACTTCACTGAACGGGGTCAAGACCTTTCACATAAATATTTTGATAATACAAAGCAACGGAAAGAATAGTAAATATATATGTATGTTTTATGCGGACAACTCCTTGCCGACACAATCGTTCGACTAAACAACCCCGCCTGAACAGTTTCTTGTCCCATATTATTTATGACTAGCAAGAATTTGCACATCTCTTCAGTTGCTCGCCAGACATTATTTTTAAAGAGTACTTTAAACATGAGTATATCATTATTGAAGCGGTACATATTCGGCCTATGATCGAGTGAGTTGGTTTGGTAGGGATTTAGTAATGGTTACAGAATTTCTGTCCAGTGGGAAAACGTCCGGCGAGATAATGTTGGGCGATGAAAGGTTCGGCGGGGAATTGTTCGACGAGTAACAATCGTTGAGGAATTTTCGAGCATTGTTGGTTGGTTGGTTGGTTGATTGGTTTTGTGGTGCGTCGACGTCTAAGGTCATTTAGCACCATATTTAATTTAGTTTAATTTATCCAGGTTCGATCCAGCTCGAAAAACTGAGATAAGTGAAAAAATAAATAAATAGAATAAAAAATTTCTTTAAAATGTTGGACTTAAAATATGTTAAAAACCTAGAGTAAGATAACTTGGTGGTTTGGAGGGATCTAAATCTTTGTAAATAGCCCTGTTCTTTTCAAGAAGCATAGGGCTCTCGATATAAGGTTCTGGTCGTCCCCAAGCTCTGTTGCTAGCTGCCCTCCTATGCCCAATGAGTTTCGGGTGGTCTGATGTTTCCCACATTCAAGAAGAAGGTGTTCTATTGTGATAGGGCAATCGCACTCATCGCATTCTGGTGGAATNAAACTTTTACTAAACCACAAATTTAATGTACTCTAAAATAATACAATTGATCATTTTTTCTGTAGGACGCATACTTTAGGATATGTGTATAGAGAAAAAACCGAAAAAAGTGCGAAACTTTCGCTGTTTTCTGGAAATTGCGCAGCTCTCACATGTCTTTCGGAGCTGCAAAATTAGTTCCCTACTATTCCCTACTATGTCCAAAGAACGTATTAAAAAATAAGAACTTCTGTTCTCGACAGTGATTCCGAAGATTTTGATCTGCATTAGTCTCAAAATAATCCTTGATTAAAAATGTAACTGAAAATTAACTTCAGCGGGCACTTCATGTTAGTAAACGTATAGTAGTTTAAATTAAGTCACCAAATGTAAGATTTTTATATTACTGTTAGAGAACGTAAAGAATATATGTGAATGTAAATTTTGCAGATAATGGTTACTTAATCAGAGAAAAAGTGTCTGCAATGATAAGAAAACACAGAAAGGGATCCGTAAAGCCAAAATGGTTTGAAAACTCCAATAGACCAATTCTTGTTCGCGAGGTTTAGAAAGCGGAGAACGTAAAAAAGAGGTATGCCATTTATTTCAGAGACTGTTTGCCAGGATGAGCGCGTAATGTATTTTTGGAGATTATATCCTTCCTCTTTAAACTGTAAGGAATTACCGGTTACAGTGGGATAAACCTCAAGGAGACTGATTCGAGTGACAAAATAAAAAATTCTAGGAAACATAAAGATCCCATAAATTAGTCAGAAGTTTACGAGGAGAGCTTTTGGCGCGTTTTAAGACTTGTCCCGAAAGAAAGGAAGTGGAAGAGCACCTGCGAGAGGATCGACTTAAATGCCCTCACGGGAAGATGGCTGGAGCCAATTGGACACCGTGAGAAATGCTCGGAAGCGATAAGCTGGCAAGACAAGGGTTGGAAGGAAAAATCCCTATCTTCCTCCAAATGACTATCCCATCCCTGGGCGCGGGAGGGAAAAAATTGAATGATTGTCAAACCCTCCTTAGATGGTATCCAGTTTCCAACGAAACAGGGCCAGGGTTTCACGCTTATCTTCTTAGGATGAGGAAGGAAACGGGATGAATCTCGGAGGGGATAACCTAAACCTGCTGCGAGAGGGAATATTCTCCTTCCTGCAGCGACCTTTTTTCTGTTTTTGCGACTTCTAGTACCTTATTTAGCACGCTCTATTACTCACCCCTCCTCTACGTAGTCTTAACACGTTTGACTTGTTTTAAAATTAAAATAGAATCGCATTCATAACATACATATTATTCGTATTTTAACCATAATTTGTGTATTTTCAAAACAGATAATCTATTTATTGAAGCGAATTTAAACTATTTTTCAACCACTCTTTCAGCGATATTTTCTCTCAGTTTACCGACTATTTAGCCTCTAGTGACAATATACTATCTAGCGCCATTTTCAAAAATAAATTGACATCTCTAATACAGGGACCTTTTCCTTTTTCCCGTCATTATTTTTTTGGTTTAGTGACACCTCGCACTTTTTGGAAGATTTTCTCATCTTCATCAGCACTCTCGCAATATAACATGCTTTACTCATTTCAAAATCAAAATAGCATTACCTTTAGTTGATGCCTCAAAATTTACGTTTGCTTTATGTATTGAAATTATTATATTACACTGGATACATATTGCTACTATACTGAATTCATACTATACAATGAAGGAAACGACATTATATGTCGAAAAATATGTACTACTCACAAAGAAAAGAATAGCTACCGGTTTTAACACATTTGTGTCATCAGGCACGAAATCTGTTCGATGACGATAACACAAATGTGTCGAAACCGGTAGCTGTTCTGCTATTCTTTTTTTAAGGATGAAGCATATTTTTATGACACAATTTTGTTTTCTTTGTTGTATCAACAAGGAATTCCACCAGACATAGCTGCCTAAATTTCCCTGAATTGATATTCTATTTACGAATTGCGAATTAAACTATTTTATTTTTCAACCATTTTCGGTAATTTTTTAAAAGTTAAGCTTCCCATCAAGATGCATATGGAGACGCCTACAAAAATAAATTGCCATCTCTGATTCCAGCCTACAGCCGCTCTTCTGCCTATGCTGGGCTGTCCTCTTAGCGCCATGCTAAGCGACAGCGGGCTGGGGTGAGGATGGAAGGTCAACCCTGTTGTGACGTCCATTCATCAGGACAATGTTCCAAGGGACATGTGCCTTTTTAGGGGTCTTCCATATTTTTTCCATCTTTTTTTCCCGTACTTTTCCACTCCGGAGAACGACGGCGCAGAGAGCAGCTGTGATCTTCTTTCGTGCTGGTATATCCGGGATGGATTCTCTACGTTTAAGTCCTCCATCGCCGTCACGCCGATCATATTTCTCACGGGAAAGAAAGATGGAGAGAGAAATATCGGCATTTTTTATTTTTTACGTCCTCCTCGCGAAGGTAACTCATGGAATTACAACAAGATGAAAGTTTCCGCTCCTTTCATGTTTAATAGAGTAGCTATCGTGAACGGTGACGGATAATCTGTTATAATAATCTCCGTCGTGCATGTATTTATGAATTTATATAAGTATTTATATTACGGTAGAAACTTCTGTAAGGAGGGTACTGCTACTCTTTAATATAAGAAGAATGGAAGAGGCCATTGATGGTTGAGGCAGTTGTTGGAAAAACTCCATAAACATCAGCATCGTGATCAATCTATGGTAGCTTCCTCAGGGGTAGAAGCAGCAACATCTCTGCGGCTACCGCTGAGGATGCTATCATTGATGACGAAATACGCATCAGAACCACATTGTTGATGGTTTTTGGAGTTTTTTTTCAAAGACGACTTTTTAGTATCGATGCAGACCTTTATTTCTTTGGTAGACATTTGACTAGAAATACGAGATCGTTGGCAGAACCAATAGTAAGTAAACTGAATGGGAATTCTAATCTTAATAATCGAAATTTTTTTCTGATTCGAAAGTGCGATAACTCTGGCAAAGCATCTCTAAAACGTACATGCGATGCATGTTAAGTGAGTATTAACATTGCTATAAAAAACTCCATTTTAACAAAACTTTTACTAAACCACAAGATTCATACACGCACGACCATGGTTTCGCAGCATGGCTGCATCATCAGGTGACTGAAAGGGATAAAACACAGAATATATACAAACACAGAGGGGGTGGAGGGGCAGACCGAGGAACAAATCAGGAAACAGTCGAGGGGGGAAGGAGAAAGGAAGGTGGGAGTAAGGTGAGGTGGGGGGGAGAAAAAAGGGGGGGAGGCAAAGACAGGAATGCACCGGCAAGGAGGTCAAACATTGCTATCAATAAAAATTTGGGTTACTATAACAGATTCCCGACTCATTAACTATTCCAATTTTCAAATACGTCGAACTGGGACTTTAACCTGGTCTCATCGGTTCGATTTCGCTGCTGGAGGAATTGGTTTCGTACCCCTGTGTATGTAGTGAGTAAATTCCTGAATTTCAATTTACTGACACTCACCGCTAACAATGGCGCACTCCAGAACTCCTGAAGCAATTGATTGTTACGACTAATACTACGTTGTGTAACAACAATCTACTCGGTGGTTGCTGTAATATAAGGGAAAAACAATGAAGAATCCTTTGGCGACTTGATTTCCTCACAGGAAGGCCACATATCTCATTATTAAGCCAACACTGCCCCGCGAGAATGAAGTTTAAGTAAACAATACTATCATCGCTGCCAGCAGAAAGGTTTATGAGCAAGATTCGTCAATTAGAGGTTTCAATGCACCATGTAGGTGGAAAATGATCTTCCAATTGTGAAACCCTTGAAAACGAAAGCTTTGTTTCGGAAATGCGCATAGGGTGATTTCCAGAAATCGGTAATCCGGAACTTCCGATTTACCTCTATACGCAAGTTCCACCTGCCGACATACGTCTTACGGAGTGTTTTCTAGACCTCTAATTCATTACCAGCCGTGTTCCAGTTGTCTTTTTTTTCAATAATCCTCAAGCAGAAAGATCATTCTGAGACAATCTATATTCAAGCCAATGTCCTTGGCTAAATATTGGAATGAAAGGGAAAAGGCACACCGATAAAGAAGGGTTTTCCAACACTGGAGTAGCTCATTAGCTCTCCCGACGAAAAACCGATGATTAAAAGCTACTGATGCCTTTTAATCATACTGCATTCGACGACCCTTAATTGTTTGTTGCGAAAACGTTCGATTCCCTGTAACATCGATATTTTTCACTTCCGTTTTCTTTGAGCTCGACTTAAATTTACACCGTACCTTTGATTTTTCAAACCCGGAGAAACTGGGGAAATGGATGGAACAAAATCCCTCGAATCGTGTACATTGATACGATTCTTCTGAACTCCATTTCTTCGCATCTCAACTTCATGTTGAGGTCGCAGTAGAATATGATTGCCTATATTTTCACTGAAAAGATAGACAAGAGGAGTCGACCTTTTCAAAGGCAATCTTATCAACGGATTCATTTTTGAGCACCCAGTTTTCTACGGTTAATTTACAATTATTTAAAAGAAGAGCGATTTCTTCGCCATTACAAAACCTGCTATAGATCTCATTCGATAATTTACTGCTATTCCACTTCTAGACACTATCAATCGAAGCAAAAATTAAAACAACTGAACGTGGAATCGACAACAAAAAAGGTATCGAATTATGAAGTACGGGCAATCAAACAGTCCAAAAGACGACAGAAATGAGACTGATCCAAAGACAATATATTGATAATTAATTACTGCTCATGAGGATAGTTGGTGATCATACCTGAACCTATTTTTTCTGTATCCAATGATCAGCAATAAGTCGGAAGCGATCATCTAATTATGATCATTAGACCCAATGAACAAAAAAACCGGATAACAGTGAAAGAAACAATTTCTTAACATTAATAGTTAAAATTTCCTATTTCCAAAACCGATGTCAGCTAATAATAGCATTCGTCAGGCTCCAAATGTAAAAGATACGGTCGCCAATTAACTATTTCTGTGAAACTTAAGCATAATTATTTTAACCAATAATGTTATGGAGTTCGACAAAGTAACGGCTGAATCCATCGAATCAATTTCTATTTCTGACGAGTTATTTTTGAGAAAGGCAAGAACGGAATAAATAGATAAACTCTTAGAACGACAAACATCGACATACTACGTCCATGGTTAATATAAAGCGAGGGAAATGGTATTAGGTTTGTCAATAAGAACATTCTCAAAGTTCAGTTTTAAACGAAATTAACTAATTAAACCAAATTAATTGTTCCGCAAAAATACTTAAGACCGTTAAATTTAAAGTTTTACGAAACTAATTCCATACTTATAGTCGCATTGGTAAAGGAACTACACAAGTAATCCTCCGACAAGTATTCCGAATCCTGAATCTGGAATTGGGAAGTCCAAAACTTATTTAAAAGATTCAAGTTTTATTTAAAAGATTCGAACTTTATTCGAGTAAACATGAATGAAAACATTCAGAATTATCAATTAAAGATATTAACACCACACAGATTTAACTCGCGAAATTTTCAATTCGAACACTTCCTGCCTCCCAAACGAGATTTTACTCTTCATACATATAAATCTATTTAATAAAGATGTTCAGCTTCTGCCGCACATATTTATTATCTTTACACTAAATTAATCAAAAAAGACATTCAATTCGAGTCCATTCAAGTATAGCCGAATTATACATAAATTCCAAAAATGTCTTATAATATATTAAAATTTAATAAAAATGTATTAAAATTTATACACAAATTCGAAAGACTACTGAAATCGATTTCTGCGAGCATTTAGTTATATGCTATTTCGAAGAAACTGTTAGACCTACCGACATTCTTTTGAATTCAAATCAAAGCTAAATAAATTCTCTACGCATTCATTTCCTGTAAATTTCCTCATGGGATGAGTGCATTTCCCGATATTTGGCAAGATACACGACCAAAGCGGGAATTTTTCATTTTGAGAAATAATGGCCAATTTTGGAGAGTTACTTCTTTGAGAAATCTGAAAACATTGAACCAGTTTTGGGCTTAGAATGTCGGATATTTAATATTCTTAAAAAGACCATTGATCAAAATTTTAAGTAGGATGCATACATTAGGAGGTATAGAGCTAAAACAGAAAAAGTGCGAAAAATACGCTGTTATTTGGGAATTCACAGGGCGCACAGGTCTTCTGAAGCTGCAAAACTGGCTTCCCACTATCGACATAGGTCCTAACAACACATTAAAAAATTAGAAATACATAACCTTTTGTAAGATAGGATGTATAATTTGATTGGACTATTTCTGGGTTTAGCTGCTTCCCACCTCCATTTGAATCGACGAGTTTAAAAATCTTGGCCTTTCCTTTCACAGCCGTTTGTTTCCAGGAAAACGCAAAACCCCTTTCGCCTTTCTCCCAAGGCCGGCGGGTTTTTCCTCCGCTCTTTAAAAAGACGTCTCCTAAGCGACCCTGCCGAGGCAGGAATCCCGCTTCGAATTTGGGAAAAGCCTTGGAAAATACGAAAATGGTGATCAGTCAATTTGGTTCAATCACCATAAAAATGTCAACCCTTGTAATCTCCCATTCTCTCGCATCTGGAAAGTTTTCCGCGGCCAGCGCTCCTCCGAATTCCGACGGACCTTAACAACGCATACGAGATATGATCCCGCTTAAATAAGTCATTGTGCCGATCTGCATTCTTCTTGCGCGTTAGTAGAAGCTCTTTTATGTTACGGACACGGGATGAGTCGGCCACAGAAGAGGGCTGAGGAATGTCCTTAAGAAGAACGCCCGAGCATTTGTTCTCGTAAAAGACGAAATTGGGTCCAAAACTTAGGCAGTCGCATGCCGTTCGGATTCTTCGCAATCTTTGTCTTTTCTTCTTTCGGAAATCTCCCAATCGGACGATTTCCCGCGTCGTAAATGTTTGATTGTTGACCACAACAATGTCGGAGATCGGCGCAGCTCAAACCATTGTTTCCTACGGCAGTGTTTCCCAATCGGTGTGATTCGCCCCTCTTCTGAGACTTACTGGCCTGCATGATGGATGGGTGCCGTTTTACTACATTCGTTCTCCTTTCAGTAGCGTAGCCAAGGGGGTGGTTTTTGAGGTACAAACACCCCCCATGGGTGTTTGAACCCCCAAACCAACGATATTCGAAAGCATGGGAAAGGATGGGCTCTCGCATGTATACGTCATAAACGCCACTTGAGATCCTCAGGGTATACATGTTATTATAAATCAGTTTATATTATCATCATATTTTGGGTGAAAGTATTCCTGCCCCTGGATTGAGGGCAATGTAGTGTTTACTTCATGTCCCTAACCCCAACCATGGACAAATCCTGGACTGGATCCTGGATAGCCACTATCCTCTTTATTTTTCTAATGTTTTGCTCAATTAAAACTAAATCTTCCCATTGCTATTCATGAACAAACCACCGAATGCTCGTGAAATATTATCGCATTGATCAAAAAATTAAACTCTGTACACATTGCTAGAACTTGGTTGTCTTGAGGACACGGAATGTGGGACTTGAGAACAAAAGTGGTAGGGAGAGAGAGTTGTGTCGCACCTCAGCAGCTTCCATACAATCATAGCCATGAACAAGACTAATTGTAAGACAAAAGTAAATAAAATGTAACTTTTCCTTTACCCTGTACCAAAAGACAAATGACAAAGATTTCATTCATCAAGATATGGCAGAACCTCATAAAAATATATGTAAGATATATTTTAGCGTGATACTAAAGGTGTTAAGGAACTTTTTGAACTCCCTTCCTTACGTTATTTTTTTCTCCGCAAGGGAGAAGATCAAAGTAACTAACGCACGAGGCGTTAATTTAGTTTTTTTGTCACTCTTGGATGGACCCACAGCCAAGAAGATCTCGGGACGGCAAAGTAACTCACCACGAGGATAACGCACGCATCGCTAATAAAACGACCGTATATCCCTGATTGAATGAATTACGACCTCCCCATAAAAAGCCCAACAAACGAGCGCGACAGTCGCTAATGACATTCCCATAAAAGAACAGTTAAGGCGTCTCCAAACGGGCGTCAAAGGGAGACAAGTACGCGGCTCTGCTTCTCATCTGACGCAATCCTTCCTTTGTATCGTACACTCCAGACCCACTGAACTCGCAGACTTATCTCAATCGCCTGAATTATTATGACATTTTTATCAGAGGACGCAATGACCGCGGCAGCCATATCTCCTCTGCATGTCCCGATGTCTTTCGATGACCGTCTGAGTAAGTAATGACGATGCGACTTCGTTTTCTGAGCAAGGCGGAAGGAGCTGGATGTCTCATACGGTAAGAAGCACCGCCGTAAGACACGTTACGGATGCATATCGCTTAAACCAGGGCTTCGAATGGAAACCGAAACAAAAGCGAAAAAATCGTATTTTTTCCGGAGCGAAAACTGGACCCAATCCGAAAAAATAATATTCTTTATTGCGAATTCGGAATCTCGTGATGGGGGAGTTTTTTAAGCTGGGCACCGAACAGGAACCTTGCAGAATACCGTAATCGAACCGGAACACAAAATTCTGGAACATAAACTGAAAACCGTATTTATTTCCAATTTATGATATCCAACATTATCATTTTACTTAAGTGTAAATGAATGAACGTACCTTAGCATAGCGACACAAAGATATCTATAATGAATGAATGAGGTTTTCAATTACTGGATCTAGTACTTTTCCATACCGTTAAGAGCCAGAGATAAACAAAAGTGAAAGTATTTACAAGACTGGGACTTAAACCCGGGTCATTCACTTCCCGAGCAGATATTTTAAACTAAAATAAGTTTCGAAACCTGATAGGTAATATATGTATTTCTTTCCGGTTTCCAATCCGGTTCATTTTAAAAATCAATTTTCGGTTCAGATTCGGTGTTGCACCGTATGCCAATGTCGAACCAGTTTCATTTGCTTCGATCATTAACAAATTATAATAAATATATGATATTTACAACCAAAATACTTAAAGAAAAAATTACAGTGAATTATGATTCAGTTATATATAAATAGTCATAAAAACTATTGGCATAATAGACCGCAAAATGCAAAAATACCCCAAGAAAAACAAAATCCATTACTTCGGCCTCGACTTTGTGGTAGCTATTCATGATGAAAAGAATAAGAAACACTTATACACGTTTCTTATTCTTTTCATCAATACCCCAAGAATTTGTTAGCGTACATCTTTTACCGTCAAATATAAACCAATAGCTGAGGGAATCCGTCCAATTAAAATGTTTTAACGAATAAAAGAATAAATTCGTTGATCACATTGAACAATAGACAATTGCAATAGGAAACCTTTAACTCAACTCCTGCGTTCAATTCCTCTTATTCCAAAGGATGAAAATAGCTTTCCTAGGACTTTCTAACATTTACTTAGCTGACAAAGTTTATTGCATAGGTACGAAATGTCACCGTCATTTCTGACGATACGAGTTATATAAGTACGGCGATAAAGGCTGGACATCGGTGGATTTTAACATTAGGGACCGGAATTTAAGGGCAATGGTTTTACAGCATTTTAACTATGCGGACAGGGAGGGTAAGTATGATTCAATTACTTTAACGACCTACATGCGTGACGCCATCTCCCACTCGAAAACATCGCCGGCTGCAACGGGAAGGAATGTCTTCCAAGCGGAAGGAAGGTTTTCGGTAACCATGGTTTTTTGGGAGGCGGGACTGGTTAATGGGTTTGACAGCGTGGGCGGGGAAATTTTCTGCGAAAGGTGACGGAGTTCTTGGCGGGTATCGGGTGCATCCATGGCCTGACTCCGAGATACTAACAGGGTGACAAGGGACTGAGGAAGGGCAATGGAAGGGTGACCTCGTCCGGGGAAACTGACTCCGACGTTTCTGGTTGCTGTGCCGGACCGAGACGCAGGAAGGGTGGATGCCCAGGGCGACGAAGTTTGGGGGGCATGATGTTGGGCGTCGAATGTTTGGAGACCGTCATGGATAATAGAATCTTGCATAAATCAATCTTATAACACACTCAACAGTTTATGGGGATATTCGCCGTAAAAATGAATCCTAGGTTGATATTGTCCTTTAGGATTTATAATTAGGCGCAGTAGGCGCTAGCCAAGGGCTTCAACCACATGGGGATCTCAATAAGACTGTATTAAATTTTTCAATAATAAATTGTTCTGGTATTTGGAAAGAATTGAGTAAGTCTAAATGATTCGTTTAAAGAATATATTACATAACTTACGTCACTATATAACGAAAAAAGTCAATTTATCAATTATTGAAATTTTTAGGAATACTTTGAATTGTAATTCCAAATTTGTTTGTCTTTTCTTGCCGTATTGTAGTGACTGAGATTTCTATCAGATATACATTTGTGTATTTGATGAAAAATTAAAAATTTTTCTAACAATTCCTAGGGGGGCCTCAGTGTGATCCCTGCGACATATATCCCTTTGATAGCATAAATCCGCCCCTGTTTGCTCGTTTACAGAAGTATTCAAACAATTACAAAACGTTGCTTGATAAGAAGCTTTCAAGGTAATTATTTTCACTAACTAATTAAAATTAATGAGAGTTGGACGGGCAATGGATTAACAAATCTTAGCAGATAGTAGTTGCCGACTGTCACGGTGCAATTGCTACCAGTAAAACAATCCATGTTTATATGTACAAGTAATGTGTCTAGAAGAAAGGGGCGCCTGCATGACTGCCAGACCTGGGCGCCGATACACATCGGGCCGGCCCTGCTTGTGGGTGGCGGAGGTCGGGACATGGCGGAGAAAAATTAAGGAGGGACGATGGGTTTTTTGACGTGGGACACCCTCAAAAATGTCACCGCAGCCAATAACATTTTCGAACGGCACCAGATGCCTCGAAGTTTTCCAGGCGATCTGGATAGGGATCTTTTTAAAGAGATACCTGCTGGGAGATTTCTGCAGACGTCGCCCACTTTTCTCGGTCAAACGAGGGAGAGATATTGATGAGGTTTTCATGCCGCCAAGATAACGCCCTATGACTGGCAAGAGTGAAGGGATGTCCGAGCCTCAGGTTTCCCAAACACTGCCAACTTCTTTGAACAAGGAAAAGCATTTTCTCGGGATTTTTTGTTGAAGCGTCTAGGTTTACAGGTGGTAAAGAGAGGGCCACGATTTCCCCGGTGAATTGTGTGCACACGGCGATGGGTCAAGGAATATCCGTCTTTCAAATCTATAGACCTCGCCTGAAACTTAAAAATCTCCCAGAGACACCCATAAAGATATTAGCGATTTAAAATAAAAAAGTACCTTGACTTACAAACCGTTCTGCATACGAATTTTTCGACATACCTACTTATATTACCCTCTGATGTTTTTTTTATTTTTAACTATCGATAGTGAACTTTTAGTAAATAATGGCGACTACAAATGTTTAAACACCAATTACTCTTGTATTTTTGTACTATTGGTTTTAATTATTTCTGCATTTTTTCGATAGTTCGTAGATTTAGTTTACGTACTTTCATGATGGTGTATTTCATTTTATTGGTAGTGTCCATTATTTCTCGTGTGTATTATTTGTGTCTTCTTTTACTTTACCATCTTTTGATTTTCAGCCTATATGTGTATTTGCTTCACCCTCTTTTACTTATAACTGCCAGTGGGTTGTGTTTTCTTTTACTTTACCATCTTTTGATTTTCAGGCTATAAGTGTATTTGCTTCACCCTCTTTTCCTTATTACTGCCAGTGGGTTTGTGCCGTTTTTTCTCACCCCCTACTTTGCCCCCCTCTCTCCAAGCTTCGCTTGAATATATATTTTTAATCCACAAACAATTTGTCCTATTTCTATCAATTTTACCTTTTAGAGTTGTTGATTTATTATCCTTAAATTACATTGACGATGACTTTAATGGAAGACGATATTTATAGTCTCGATTCCGCCCAGATAAAGGCACTATTTATTTACTTTCTTCCTTACTTACAAGAGTAATATTTCAAGGATACATTTTACTGCAATCCTGAATCTGGCGTCCTAGACGATCTATTCTCTTTGTTGTCCCCAATAGTAATAAATGCAATACGTTCTACTTCATAAAAGTCGAACAAGTATCAAAGGATTGTTTATTGGGGACAGAGGATTCAAATTCCACTCTAAATATTTCAACGGTGGACATAAGTCTTATCAACTGAGAAAAAATTGATGTTTTCCCTGTTTTAACAAACAATGCTTTAAATTCCATGCTACGCTGACGCAAACGGAAACAAAACCGATTTACCATCGCAGATTAATCGGTTTTTTTACTCTTGAGAACCGATAAACCAGTTCCGGGTCGGTTATCCAAATTCCAAAGAACATCTTAGGATTCTCATGATTGTTGATCACGTAATTCACGCACTTAGTATGGAATATTGAGAAACAAGTCCTCAAATCCCCACAGCCCTCATATAAAGACGAGAAATTTAAGGGGTTTCATAGCGTTGATATAATCCGTTATCTGTTCACTTCTTTCGATCATTTCATTCAAACTCGAGTCCGATAATTCGACGTTTCCGTCACCCTCGCAATGGTGTTGCAATGACAGAGTCGATGTTTCATTCAGATCGGATCGCTCAGACGATTTTTAATATTTTGGATCCCCTAACTTACGTAAGAGGTCAAGCTTCTAGATTGAGAATATATGAAAATAAAAAGCATTCGAAAGACAATGACCTCTTCATTTTTATATCCTCTAAAGCTATTGATGGGATGGACTAATTTATTCCACTGTTATAAACAGTTAATATATTAACATTAATTTTAAGTTAATTAATGTTAAGCTTACCACCGAGTTTTAATTCACATATATACACCGTTAGAATGGTTTACTCTAGAAGATTATTAATCGCGAAGAAATTGACTTTTGTTGTATTGTGTGGCCTCGTATAGAGTATTCCGTACATTTTGTGTAGTCGGCAATCCACCGATTCAGTTAAAATAATAAAGTAGGGTAATATGGAATTAAACACTTTTTATTTTTCTACGGGAACTGTCCACGAGGTCACGCCTTCCAATATCGAATTTAGAGAAATATGGATATCATTACTCGAAAATGAAAATTACCCGACACGCAACGTTTTCGGGCTCCCGGATAGCCAAGTGGGCAGCGCGTTCGTCTATGGTGGAAGTGGTCACGGGTTCGATCCCCGGTGGGGGCCCATTTGTGCGTAATGACTTCAGTTGTCGAAGCACTTTTAACAATACTACCACTAATAAAATTAATCTTGGTAAGCGATATTTGGTGGAATTCCATCTTCACAATAACACAAATTGATTATATTTGTACTATTCCACAGCGGTTTTAATGTAGCACGACCGGGTTTCGACGTATTCACGTCATCATCAGGTGGCTCAGAAACTAAAACTCAAACTTAAACTTATTGTGAATACTACCACTATTCAGCAACGCTATCAAAAGTAAATTCCATTAATAATTAATTACTAATTTAGAAAATCATTGCTAGATTTTCAAAATAAACCATTCATACACTATTATTGAAATTTTGAGTCAAATTGTATATCTTCGGCAGAGCAAAAGGTTGTGAACTGTAAAACAAATCCGCTTTGTCTCACGTCGAAATTTTCCTCTGCCTGACACCGCATTCGTTTGCCTCTCGATTGAAAAAAAAGCGCTGACCGCAGTAACCTCACGGCACGTGGTGCATCGGAAGACTGCAGCTGACACCCCCACGCAGCAATTAATAGGAGCACCCTGTTGGACTCCCGAATGGTACAATAGTGTTCCTCCCACCGCTGAACGAGGGCCCTGCGGTAACCCTCGCTGCCCTTGCCCGGCCCTCCTCTGCCCCTCCCCCATTAGCCCCAAGACTATCATTACAGACCCGATCTGCGGCTGCCGAAAGACAAATTAAGACATTCACGGTCATCTTCGTGACGTTGTAATAGGTAATAAAGGCTTTATAAATAGTCGGTGGGGGCTTCCTTGGATGGCCTGCTAATTTTCAAGTAGCAGTGGGTGGTTAACAGTGGCTAAGAGTTCACTGAAGAGAATTTAGAAATGAAGTCTCCCGACTTGGTGATGGCAGATACACCTTTACTTGAGAAAATTATCCGCTGAATTATCCTTCGATGTCTTTTGAGGGCATCACGACCACGGCGGCCAACCCAACCGGTGTGCCGAAGGATATGCGAGAACAACAAATATTTTCAATTCCGCGTTGGATTCGCGATGTATTTTGCAATTCAGTTTTTCGTTTTAATGGTGATTTACACACGTTATTAACGAAAATGTATTTATATATTCATATTTGTAAATTATGTGTTACTAGCTGAATAGCACGTTCATTCTCAACGGGAAAAATAGAGAATAATTAAATATGTTAATCCTATTTGTACTAAACAGAAACAAACATCTCTCATCACTCTCAACTTAGCTCACTGGGACAGGTTATTAAAATAAGCTTCCAAAAATCTTACAACCGAAGTTTTCCTTGAAAAATTTTGTGTGAATAGAAAGTAATTGAAGAAATTTCTTCCTATTCACAAGGTTCGTCATTAATTATTACCTTATATTTTATATGGTCCTCAATTACCAATGCATTCTTAGGGGAAAATAGATGAGTTCGGATTCAACATCCGAATTAGTCGTCAACGGTACGGTTTGTTTACAACCTCAAAATTTTAGAACAGTTCGTTTACATTATAGCAATTCTCGCAATTTTGAAGAGAAAACAATATTCGACGACAAAGATAAAAATCTCCTTTCAGTTTCCATTCTCTTGATTCTTGTCTCGATTTCATGCGACTATTCTTTCTTATTTAATTTTACCAAAGAAAAAAACCCTTCAAGCGATAAAAGTGTACTAAAATGCATGAGCTCGGATTCAAAAATTGCCTTGGTCGCCAGGGTAACTGGCTGTTTACAACCACAAAACTTCACAAAATGTTCGCGTAAATTATCAAAATACTCGCACCTTCGAATCGAAATCAATGTTCCACGGCCAAAATACAAAATTCTAATAGATGTAATGTAGATTATATAGTAGAGGACGTATATCGTGGAGCGTTAGGAAAACCAGAGACGTATCCAAGGGAGTGATTTTCGGGTTGAAGCCCCCCCATGAAAACAGAGCCAACATTTAGATTTAGATTTAGAATTTTACCCCGCGAGCCGCCGATTGGCGTGTGGCAGGGGGTGAATCAACACCAAATATTCGTACCTAACCTATCCTGTTAGCCTCTCTAATGCTCCGAGGAAAAAATAAATAAATAAGTGAATAAACATTAAACGAAAGCATGCGAGAGGATGGTCTCCTGCAATTATGCCAAACAAACACCGCTGGATATTCGAAAGCTTTGCATGTTAAAATAAATGAGTTTCCATTCTATTTAGATTTTGAGCGGAAGTGTTCCTGACCATAGATTGTGGAGACAAAGCAGTGATTACTCCATGACTGTAAACCATGGACAAATACTGTTTACTCCCTAGAGGAAAACAAATAGATCCCATAGTTAGTTGTAGGGAACTCGGGGTTAGCACATGCCCTGTTACACGCCATTGACGGCGTACTGGGTTAATGTGTAAATGAAACAAAATTAAATACAAAAAGAATGTAGTTGTAAGACTGTAACAGAAGGAAACGAAATGTTCCGTTTGACCGATGGGAATGATTTTTATCTTACCGGAAATTGAAGCGAGCAGGATAAATTCAACCCACGCCCTCTGCACCTCGCTGCACCATTGGGATTTCCCTCTCTTCCTGACAACGCCTCTTCCTGTTTCCATGGTTGCACTTCTGAATCGGTGCACGGGGCTAAATCTCCCTCAGTGCGCGAGATCACGCCGGACTCGCGGTGAGCCACGCCCCCCGCTTCCGAAACATCCAAGTTCTCTCCCAATCCTTTCCCGCTCCTGCGACACCTACTGGAGGCGTAACCTCTTCTCAAGAGACTACAAGTTTGGTATATTCTTCTCTGGAATTCAATCGGCAGCACAGTGAATATCTCAATGGAGATCGGTTTCCCCAGAAGAACGCTCTTCTTCCGACGACACAAAGCGCGTCCTTCTATTCGACCAGAAGAAGACCTTCGACTGAAGTGGGGAGTTGCTGGTGGAGTCCCCGGTGCCAAAGGTCGAGAGGATAGGCGGATGGAAACCCGCGCGGGAAATCGTATGATTTCGATGGGAACACTAATCGGCTAACCCTGTCTTCGAAAGATCCAAAACGTTCGACGCCAAACGTGCATCAGCAGCGTGATGGACACGTTCGCCGAAAAGGAATGCAGGGCTTAACCAGGGCGGGGTGAAGAAGGGCACACCATGGAGGTCACGGGGGTAAATCACGAGGATGGTAACCTCCTGAATGAATTTCTTGAACCCCCTAACCACGAATGTTGTTTTAACCCTCGGCGCTTCTCCAAGATTCTTTGGAGGAGCGATGGTAATCTTCAGATAGTACTACTATGGAAGATCTGTATCCTCCCACCTTGAAAAAGAAAACTCTCTACGTCGAGTAGTACCTCCTTCGAGCAGCACGTGCGTCGCCTGGCTGAGACGAGAAACGACTGCCTCTCTCGGACGCATGGTCCCGCCTCCCTACCCGTTTCCCCTCCCGATGACACGCTGCTACTCTTCCCACCCCCGCTTCCCATCCCTGCATAGTTCCCTTCCCTTAACCACCCGCTTAGCGCTGTCAATCTTCCTCCTGAACCACCCGTCCCTTACCCTCCCATACCTAAGATCCCTAACGCTCTTACCCTGACCAAGGGTGTCCTCTTAACCCCTTGCCCCAACCCCCCTTTTTACCAGTTTAGCAGGGACTGTTTGTTTCTTTAACGACTTAACGGTTAAATAATTTTTCATGGGGATATAAAACGAAAAATAAATAAGAGATACATTCACATATATCTGTATTAATAATCACTATTGTGTGTACATTACTATGTCATAAAAAATATATTATGGAATTTATTTTGAATATTTTTTATTTATTACATAATAGTATTTATATGGTCCTGTTACCACGTCCTGATGAATGGAATGTTTTTCATTTGTCTTTTGGAACAGGAGAGAGAAAAATATATCTTTCATTTACTTTTGTCTCAATTTTGCTCATGGCTGTGATACTAGATAATGCATGAAAAATGCTGAATAATGACATTTTTTAATGCCTTTCCTTTTTTAATGTTACGAAAAGTGTTACTAATAGAGTCATCGTGTTTCACTTACGTGGACTTGTTCTGCTTATAGCATTCTATCTCAGTGAGGAATGCAATAGCAAACTGCCTCACTCCTCATTTTGCCTAGTCGCCTCATCCCCCCCTCGAAAGCTTTTCGTTACTTATGGTGGAGGGCATGAGGTTCAAACTAGGCTTCAGGTTGAAGAATGTACAGACAGACAGTATTAATATATTTATTTGTGTTTAAAGATATTTATTTACCCGATGTCGGTAACTTCTACAAAAAATACATTCCGCGAGGCTCCCGGATAGCCAAGTAGGCAACGCGTTCGACTTCGGCGAAAGCGGTCACGGGTTCAATTCCCGGTGGGGGCGTACGTGCGAAATGACGAAAGCAGTGGAAGCACTTTCAACGGTACTACTAATTCTTCTCGCGTTTTGCGAAATAGATGTTTCTCTTCAGTGAGATACATATATAGAAAGTTTGTGGGAAGAAATCTCCAGATCTATATGCAGGTAGAAGGAAAATCCAAGTCGCGCAGAATCACCCACACAAGATGGGTGTGAAAATACCCGCAAAAGAAAAGAGAGAAAAAATATATATGGATCAGCAACTGATAGGGCTTGTATTAAGTATCAGCCGGCTTATCAGTCTCGTCTTCAGATGGTCGGTATCGTAGTTCCATTAGTTGAGGCTTAATAGAGTTTGAAACGAAGAGGGCGAGAAAAGGTAGATGGCATTGGCCAAAAACACTATGATTTTACTAAGAATAAATTTAAATGTAATGAAAACAAAAACAAACTTATCAACTTCGACCGAAATAAACAAATTCAATTATAAAATAGGAGATCCATGCATACCAGTTGATAAGAACCTTCTAGGAATCACCTTCATTAATAATTTTAAATGGGAAAGTCATATTGAGAACATATGACTAACTATTCGTTCTTTTTTGGTTATTTCTATTGATTTGTCTTCATGTCTTTTATAACTCTATTTTGTTATTCGTTCTTTTTTGTTTATTTCTATTGATTTGTCTTCATGTCTTTTATAAATCTATTAATCTACTTTAATCATCAAGTTTAGTTTTCTATCTGTAGGTTTCGCAGGTTTTTCACACCCTCCTTCTTGAGGGTGTTTTCCTGCAGTGGAGATTTTTCCCTGAGCTCTTAGCTTAGTTTTTTTTAATCCATAAAGTAGTTTTCTTCATTGTACTTTTGCAAGCTATCTCTCTCTTTTCTTGTCTCATATGACAAAGGGTTAAATGTAAGAAGAGACTTGTTTGTCTCAATCTCGCCCTGAATAAAGTCCTTTATTATTATTATTATTATTATTACAAATGTTACTTGTAAAGCGAACACAACCCTTAACTTCGTTAACAGAATCCTTAGTAAGTTCGATAGGGTAGTTAAAGAGAAGGCATACTTAACGGTTGTTAGGTCTATGCTAGAGTATGAAGATAGAGTTTGGGATCCGTATCAAAAAGGGCATAAGGAAAAATTGGAAAATTATCAGCGAAAAGCAGCAAGATTCGTTTTGGGGAAATACGGGGAGACAGATGCCGTCATGTTCAAGGTTCTGGGATGAGAAGAATTAAAATCAAATTCTAAAAAAAAAGACTAGGAAATGTATTCGAAAGTGAAACAAGAAAGCGTTCCATGAAAGAATTGAGAAATAGACTAAAAGATCCACATTACCCTGTGAAAAACGACCATGAAAATAAAATAACCACACTTAAACAGAGAACAGACACCTGCAAATATTCAGTTCCGTATGAGGGGATAGCAGAATGGAATAATTTACCCGAAGAAGTTCTCAAACCTTTTTCCTGTTCCTGCAAAGTCTTCATAAATACAATTAAAAGATTTAGGTATCCTTTTGTAATCTTATATTGTACACTGTAAATTAAGTTTGTTAATTATTATGTAGTTGACCTTATCAATAAATTATTATGTACAACTGTGTAACTGGATTGAATTTTCTTGAAAATATCTTAGTTTGATATGTGAATTGTTTAAGTTGTAGATTGAAGTTTATTTGTATTTTGTAATGAAATTGTGTGATGCACTGCCCTCGAGAGGTTTTGGGGGTTTTACTTGGGTGAATACCAGGGGTTTTATTTTTTTTCTCCCCTCATAAATGACTACCACCTGTTTTACTGTCAATTTGAGGTCATTGAATACATAATAAATAAAATGTGAAAAATAACACTAAAATAGATTGAATAATAAATAACCTTAAGTGGAGGGTAAATAAAATAGACTTAAAGATGAGTTAAAATATGTGAACAGTGAAATTCCAGCAGAAGTTATCTTTTTTTCAGTAGTTCATGGTTCAAGAGTGGTTTAGATACTATTATTTCCTGAGAGAACTCATTTCTCAAATGAGAAGTGGGTTCTCTTAGAGGTGGGTTTTGATCACACCTTTTTGAATTGACGATAAATTTAAGAGATTGATTGAAGGCATATCCCCGACAACCAGACGCACACCTAGGGGGTGGCTGACGGAGTTAAGCCCCCCTAAGAGTTTCTACTACTGTCGGATTGAATTATATTAAATTGAATTAATAGTGTGTAGTAAAAATTTCAACTGCGTAGGATCAAATTTGTTGAAGGAGATCGATTTTTAATTCAAACGCTTATCAAAGGTCAATGAATCACGATCGAATCTCAGAAACGCGGATTATGATTCAGGTCTATATACAACATATCTGCCATAAGTTCGGTTTTTCTGTGACACCTGGTCATTGTTCCACAAAGATGTGAAGAAGACCGAGTCATGAATTTGCACGAATTTACTGTGATTTTGATTTGGTTTAGGTTGACTCAGATTAAGCAGGATATCGATATTGAATCTTAATGTATATCATTTTAATGGCAAAGAGTTGTTCTTTCGAACGATGTATAACAGGTCCCATTATAATGGCACATCATCAAAGGGAACGCGTCAAAGTCCAGGTCTATACCATTTTCAATCCGTCAATAGTGCTTATTCAGAATCAAATTCTCAAGGTTTTCATCAATAAATGTTCCGTCGTTTAAACCATTTCTCTAAAGGTAATATTCTTCTATGTTGAAAATCGGGTAGTTCGTTTCAAAAATTGTCACTGTCGGATACGTAAGTTTTCTATATTGTTTTCAGTTAAAGCATTACCGTTGATGCTATTAAAATATGAATTCTTTATCAGCATCGATGAAGAGCGTGTTATCTTCCAAATATGTAACAAACTGCGGTTTAAATCAAATTCGTGTACATATATAAGAATCGTGATTTTTTTATATTCAAAAGCTGAACATCGCAGAGAGAGGCTATTTTCACAGCAATGGGCGAAATACACGGGAGATCGATTCTCCAAAAGCTCCAAACTGATTAGGATGTTAGGACGCATAATAGGAAACGAGTGACGCTCTATAGTCTTAAAAGGCAGTTTCGGAAGGGGCCTGTATGACGACTTCATTGTTCTTCTCTGGGCCGAAAAATATACAGCAGTCAAGAATCTTTCAGTGGAACCTGGAGAGGGAGGTTGTTAATCACTTTGCACAGATTTTCTTGAAAGCGGACATGAGGAGGTTATCTTTCCGCTTATCTTTCGCACGTTTCGTACAGAATCATTTTTCTGGGCGCTTGGGCACGTACTTTTGCGTACCCCAGCACTCTCAGTCCTTTCAAATAATCACAGATCGTGAAGATACATGCGTCCCCCATTTTGTTGAACTCCAGGCGCTCCTTCCGCATAATTACTTGAATGATTTCCATTACTGACTTCCATAGTTTATCGAAATAAAATTTTCTTGGTACTCTTAATTAATAAACTAAATAACAATGCTTAATGAGATATATCGATATTGATCAATCAACATTATCATTTCATTTGCACTATGATATTCAAATTTGAGAGAATGGATTGTTTTATACAAAGTATACAATTTTATACAAAGTGATATTCGGCAATTTTCATCTGTTGCGATGGATTATTTCATTAAAATTCTACTCAGTACTTATTAATCAATTTTACCGAAGAAAAATTCAACCAGGAAATAATTGAACAATTTAATAATGTTTTGTTTGATTTCTTGAATACTTCCGTGAACGATTTAATAACAACTCCTAAGAATAACCGATGATCCGTCTTAACCGCAAATTACCTCCAGATATTGTTGAGTCTGTTTTATGACTGCTTTATGCAAGAAATAATTATCCACGAAGGCTTCTGCGGCTAACGGAACAGACGAACGTCCTCTCCGACCTGGGCATTCGCCCTGCTCCCTCATGTTTCAAGCCGGCTCTGGCTATAATCGCCGACTAAGAGTCAGACCAAGTGCACCATTGTGACAACTTGCTGATTTAATAACTTTTAAACTTCTCGACTCCGATCGGAAGTTGATTGTCCCCCAATTGCCAATATATATCCCAATATGTGGAATATAATCTGAATTACCCACTAGATACGTGTATAGTATATTAATTACGTCTGCGTTTATACCTCGCGGGTTTTATCGCCCTATTTTTGAGTGGGTTTTTTTCCCGCAGCACGAGTTTTTCTCCGCAAACCTTCAGTTGAGTTCTTCGCACGACCCAAATCTTTGCATTTTCATATGTATGTCGGTGAATCCAGAGCAGGGCTTCCATTTTTTAGTTTTTTTATGTTCAATCTAGAGAAGGAGATTCTTCTCAAACTGGAATTCAACCGATAACCGAAACAGAAAAAACGTTATTTATGTCGGAGTGAAAACCAAACCCGTACCGAAGAAATTGAAATTTCTGAATCCGAACTGAAACCGCTATTCATTCCGCTCCAATTTACGGTCCCAAGCAATACAATTTTGCTAAATGTTAGCTAGGGGAAGGTTTATTTAACGTTAAACTACGACGAACAAGTAATTATTACTAATTTCCGACCTTAATTCAGGTATAATGTGATATAAATTATAAAAGGTAGAAATTTCGAAAAAGGTTTCAGAAAATATAACATTACAATCGTTTGAGAAAAAATAAAAACTGTTCCAACCGGTTTAACGTTCGCGGTAGGATCTAAACCGGAACTGAACCGATATTCATTTTTGTCGTTATTTCGGCAGTAAAAACATTACAGTTCGATGCGCTACTAACCATCGACCACTTGTGGAGGCCATGTGAATAGCCAACTAATTCACAGTAACAACAACACAATAAAAAAATAATTTAGTGGCCAACTCAAGGGTATCACAATCTAAAGTTTCAATCATTGGCCGTCAACTCTCTATTCGACCCCTAATCCTTACGTAGACCCCCTTAACATAAAGGTCGACCTGGAAACCTCTCTCTAACTTTCTCTTCCGCGAACGTTTTTGTCGAAAATAATCAATTAATTGATTGACACAATGGAGCAACATAAAGTGATATCACAATATTAAGATGAATTTAAAACAAAATATACTGTGGATATTGAAAGAATGTATGAACTAGAAACAAAAAAAAGTAACTGAAGTTATAACTGAATTTTAATAGATACAAAATTATTTGCATGATAACCAAAATGTGTCTTTTGAAAGTCTGAAATGGTCAATAGATAGGTAGTGAGGGAGGTGTGAAGTTAAGGAGTTTGGGAGGTCGATATAGCTGGTAGAAAAATGTAGGAATATGGAGAAGAGTTAGCATAGTTTACCTGGGTGCAACGAGGTATTAAAAAGCGAAACTAATTCAGAAGAATCAATATGGGTCTTTGCTATATTGTAAATGAAAAAAGATCAGATTAAGATATCGTTTGGGTTTTCAAGGAATCGTAATTAATTTTTAATAATAATTTACAATACGTAAGTTGTGGAAGCATACTGTATACGAGGTACATACTCAAGATTTTGCCACGTTAAGATAAAAATGAAAGATCAGGTCCAGGAAGATGAGGACAAATAGCGACGACAATAGACAAATTTCCCTTTTATTTAAAAAGATACTACCTTTCGAAGGTGACTCGGTTTTGTCTCCAATGATTTACTATTTCCGTCCATCTTCACTACTTAGGCTCGGACGTGACTTTTAGCTTCTCATCCCTCAGAAGCCAAGTTTTGACGTCCATGGAAACAAAAGCCTTATTGTTGCACTCAGTAACCTTGGAGGCCCATCAAGCATCATCCAAAGGCTGTCGTAACTCATCGCTAATTCTCCCGAATCCATCTCTGCCACGCGTATTTTGGGTCCTCTTTTACCTTAGGACCCAAAATCTGTCCTTTTGACCCTTGGAGGTCCAAGGAAAAGATCCAAACCACCCAGGTGGTCTTCTACCTACCATTCCAATGCTAGGATTTATTTATAACCACAAACTTGCTCTTCATCTTAAGCTGGCAAGTTTCTCCGCGGGTAAGCTCTCTAGGACTATCCGACAGTCGAAATTCCCATTCCTCACCTGAAGAGGCACCCTCACGGTGGGACTCGAGGGAAGGAATGCCTTTAAAAGTCTCCTCCATATATATTCGGCTTCAGGACCGCATGTCTTTCCTCGACTGTTCCCCTTGCATCCACCGTGAGCTTTTGAAAAGATCAACTTCCTGCGTGATTTTAGGCACGCTTTCCATCAAGATCCTTTTTCTGCCTGGAAGAGGCCGAGGTGCAGGTCAATTTTAGGGAAGGAAAACTTTCCACTTGTGTTCGTCCCTTGTTGGCAAGGGGTCTTTTCGAGTGGGTTTATCCCATTAAGGAGGTACGAGTGACCCTTAGCGGTTAAGAAATTGCGTTATTGAAAAGACTGTCATAAATTCGCCGGGACGGAAGTTGTGAACCTGCGGCCTTTTCGATCATTTAGTGCGGTTTTTTCATCACTTTATGAATCAAATCCCCGAATTTAAATTTTGATTTTCAATCTTGCGAATGTGTCGAAGCGGAAAGAAATTGAAGAATATGCTGCTCTCTGCAGAGGTGTAACCAGCGGGGAGTTTTGGGAATTCAAGCCTCCCTACGAAAACAGAGTCAAAAATAAACGGAAGCATGCAAGAGGTTGGCTTCTGGCAATTTTGCCATACAAACACCTCTGGAGATTCGTAGGACAGGTACACGTGTTAAAATACATCAGTTTCTACTTTCATTAGATTTTGGGCGGAAGTATTCCTGCCTCTGGGCAATGTAGTGTTTACTCCATGCAGAGCCGCGCCCGGCCTATCTGCCGCCCGGGTGAGAACATAATTTGCCCCCCCTTAAAAGTAAATACCAAAACCATACATTTCCGGATTTGCAGGTAAAACTTATTTTGTAAGCCCTTGAAAAACCATTCTTTTATGACTTCGTTCCCCAGCTTACATCGGTCACAAAACATCAGGAACAATTAATTTTGCATATTCCGTATGCTGAAGTGGTAAACTGTGATTATGAGTCAATAGTTCAAATGACTTTTGATTGCCATTATCTTGGCAGCAACAGTGTCCGGAAAGCTATTTGTGAATTAGGAAAGACTCCGATCAAATCTATAGCAAATATATATCCCAATACCCAGAAGAGGATTTATTCTTTGTACCACAAAATCTTTTATTGATTCCAATACTTTAATTAAATCCTCTGGAAAAATATTCCTGTCTTGTCTTGATATATCCGTGATTCTTTCCTCTAAATGTTTATCAATCTTAAATTTCACATCACAGTTTCCCTTAGATAATTTGTATGTATCACACAGAAAACAACAAATAAACATGCGTCTGGTGCACTATTAGTCAATCCAATAAGCCGAATATAAATGTACGTGCCTTCTACCGGCCACCCAACTCTTCACGTCAGGTTTTGCGCAGCCTTAACGAAGAAATTAACTTTTATTCGCGGAAAAATAACAATAGTGTAACTTTAATTGAAGGGGATTTTAATCTTCCGGATATCGATTGGCTGAACCATGTAGTTAAGAAAGGAGCCCGAGATAGCGACTCTTGCAGAACTTTATTGAATATAATGCAAAAAAATTCGTTACACCAGACAGTTAAAGAGCCTACCAAGGAAGGAAACATATTAGATCTTCTTCTTACCAATACGCCCGAGAGAATATCAAACACCTCAATTTCTAATGGAATATCCCACCATAGAACCGTAGTTATAGATTTATACGTTAACTTAGTAAAGCACAGAAAACCGAAGCACAAAGTATATCTCTACTCGAATGCTGATTTTGAGGAATTTCGTAATCAACTCATATATATATATGATTTTCCATTGTTGGATAATTGGAATCTCTTTGTCAGGACAATGCGCAACCTTATTAACAAATATGTTCCTTCGAAACTTTCAAATCAAACCAACAAACCCAGATGGTATAATAAAGAGACAAGGAAAGCTCTAAAAAAGGAAAGGCGTTTGCATTCTAAATTAAAAGCTGCGAGGCTACCCAACAGTGTCAACACAAATCAAGTAAAGAGCGAATATAAAGAAGTAAAATCGGTGACGAAACGACCTATGCGAAATGCCCTGCGTCAATAGAAAAAGAAGGTTTTATGCGAATACTTAGACGAGGACCCAAAAGCTTTCTGGTCATACGTACGTGAGGTCCAAGGTAAAGAGTAAGTTCGTTGAAAGATACTAGCGGTAATTTAATCAACGATGCTAAGGGTAAAGCGAATATTTTAAATGGATTCTTCCGAAGCGTTTTCACTTCTAATAGTACATCAGATAATCTACCGGAAGTTGATAGGCCTGAAGTGAATATCATCTTCAGGGAAAACGGCATCATTAACCTAATGCGACAGATTAAACCAAATAAAGCTCTTGGACCTGAAGATATACCAGCTCGGGTGTTCAAGGAGGTTGCGGAAAATGTAGCACCTTTTCTTAAAATAATATTTAATAAGTCAATGAGTGAAGGTTAAGTCCCGACTGATTGGAAAATTGCGAACGTCACTCCAATATTTATTTAAAAGCGGCGTTAAGGAGGATCCAGCGAATTATCGGCCTATCTCTCTAACATCATTGAGCGGAAAAATAATGGAGCACGTAATTGCTAGTTCTTAATGGGCTTTCTCGAAACGTCAAATTTCATAGTTAGGAATTAACACGAATTTCGTAAGACTCGATCTTGTGAGTCTCAACTGGCATTACTACGAGTACACGATATCCTAAAATCTGCGGAAAATAAAAGGCAAGTCGACGTGGTATTTTTAGAATTTCGGAAGGCATTTGATAAGGTCCCACTTCATAAATTATCATACCATTACACGTGAAAGTGATCGATGCGGGAAGTAGAGTCATGGAGCATTAACCTTTGCCACATACCAAAAGGGGGCTCGTAGTGCACATTTGTATACGTTTATGTATTCTAATAAGACGCCATACTAATACGACTGATTTCTAGGAATTTTTGACTAATAGGAGAATAAAGACTTATTACTTCACGTCGAAAATATCACGAAAAATAAGGTTAATCAAGGAGGATGCAAGGAAGTAGAAGATTTTTTTTTTCTTACGATGTATACATGGTTATTTTTCGAGGAATTTCATATAAGACTTCGACGAGAGACTGTGGGTAGACTACATTACGCTGTAACATCTAATTCCTGCGATAAATAAAGCGTGAAGATGTTTAAGAATGTGATGTCAGAGGGGTAAAATATTTCGAATAGGACATCACTTTTTAGTTTTAACTTAAAATAAACCAGAAATTCGAGCTTTTCACGCAAAATATGAACCACGTGTAAAGGATTAAGGAAATGTGAACTTCTTTGCACGATGAAGTCGTGCAGCTGATTCCCTAAANGAGAAATAGATGCCAGAACAAATAGATTCAAGAACTCATTTTTTCCGCGAACGATACGCGAAAATAATCGATTAAGGAAATAAAGTCATGGTGCATGCACCCCTGCCACACACCGAAAGGCGGCTTGTAGAGTACAAACAGAAATAGACAGAACACTCCTCGACGCTTCGTAAAGACAGTCAAAAGCAGATAGGGTATTTCTCTCTCTCTTAATCTCAACAGCATCGTCTCTCTTTCGTGCGAAAGTATTAATCTTCCCCATCGACAAGCTATGGTTCTTCATTTCATTAAGGCGACATAGGAACAAAAGGGTCAATGTGTTGAATATTACCTGCATAACCCATTGGATATAGTGTATTTATTTCCTCCGTGTTTTCGGTTTTTTTTTCGTCCCACTTCTTGTGTGCGTGTTTTCCCGCATCGTGGGTTTTTATTTTATTTTGATGATGATGATAATAGTAATGCGCAAAGCAGAACTCGATCGAAACTATCCGAATGTTTTCCTCTTAAAAGAAATTTCATTTAAAGTTGTTAATTGCCCTTAATGAGATATGTTGTCACATATGTCTAACGACTTCATTTCCTGGGATGGAAAGGCTTTTTGCCTAGGCCAATAAAGTAAAAAATACTTACAATAAAGACAGAAGGAGCTAAAGTAACATATTGTCCCCCTAAAAAATGACTCCTGGCCAAAAGAAATTAAAAACTCTTCCGAGAGGACAGGAAATTAACCCATGGTGTTCCCCAAAAAATGTGGTAACTGTAATTCTACTGGACATGAAGACTCTCTCGTACGAGAAAATTCAAAACGACGGATCGCCAAAATATCGGAGCGATAGATGCGGAAAAACGAGTTCGATGAACAACGAATGCGGTATTGTTTAAATTGCTACTTATGGGCTGAAGTCGTGATTATAGAAAAAGAACGAAAGACCCGGGAAAACGACAAATGCGGGAACGACATATCGGGATTATACCGTATTTATCACTGCAAGAAGAGGAAAGGTAAATATTTTAAGTACATTTATTAAATTATAACTTTGAAAAGTATTTTTAACTGATGCACAGTGTGCTGGGAATCGAAAAAAGTTTGCCAAGAGGCCAAAAATTGGCTTCTTAGAGTGACAGGATTGAAACTTCAGAATGACGGACATCTTTTTCGGGCAATTTTTAAGTTAAAGTAAGGAAAACATCCATAAAAACGGCATCGATCTATCAAGTCTACCATACCACGTCAAATCTATATAGATTATAGAATCTTATTCAGACGGCTCTGCACCGAGCTTACCTGAATGAATGCAAAGGTTATGTGTAAAATTTTCTGTATCTATGCTACAAGCAGGGCATAAATAATATTCCTGCATGAATTGTATGTTATTTAATGTTATACAGAGAAGTAGGCAGTCGGGTGGTTTTTGGGGTTCGAACCCCCTCCTCCCATGAATTAACGTAAGCTTGCGAGAGATGGCCTCTCACAATTTTGCCATGCAAACCACTGTGGTCGGTCTGATCCTTTTGTTTTGTTGCTCATCGGCTTCAAGGAAGTCATTATGAGCGGTGGAAACCCTCTAAGGCAGTTATAACCCCCGAATAAGGCTAATAGAATTGTTTGTTATTTTAGGAAGTAGTGAATATAGGTTCTTATATTTGAAGAAATCTAACCTAACCTAACCTAAACTAAATTAGATAATGAAGGTATAACTAAAACTAATTATTTACAGCTTATTTTTTTCCTCCTCCCCCATTTCCTCTTGGTGAGTGACTCAAGCAGAGTAAGTATTCGTTTGTGTTCCTTGATCCTCTTCATTCTTCGACGCACAGTTGGTGTATAGTCCCATATATGTTGTATTAAGGGATTGTTGATGGTTTGCAATTTCCTAGAGAATTTTTTACATATGGCCAGTAAATGTTCTGAGAATTTCGGAGTCCGGTGATGGCGTAATATTTCTTTAAGTGAAACTAGTTTGTTGCTACACCTAGCTAGTCCTATACATTTATTGTAACGTGTTCGGTTTGACCCTTTTGTTTTGTTGCTCATCGGCTTGAAGATTATCAGATTATACATGTTAAAAAAACAAATTAGTTTTTGTTTCCATGGGATTTTGGTAGAAGTATTCCTGCCCATGGATTGCGGGCAATGCAATTTTTACTTCATGACTCTAAACACACTCAATTCCTGGCAGCACCCCTGGGCCCATCCCCATTTCTGAACACCGCTGTTCTAGACAAGTTCGAGATGACGCGCTGTGGTTTCATCTCTGGCACTACTGCCATCTATGCGGACTTTACTGTACTCCGATGTCGTCGTCCGAATGCATCGCGTGCACGCCTCGCACGCAACGGCGTTCTACGTTATGTTTATGGAGATATGAGTACGGTAAACGGTAATTTATTTTACTTCGAGTAGGATTGTTTGTTTTGGCCAGCGATTCGTAAATCTAATGCAAATTTAATGAATACCAAACTAGCTGATGAAACCACATATTCTGGCTTTAAAAATTCCAAATACATTTTCATCTGCTCAATTTCTCGAATTTGCTTTGTCACAAGAATGCAGCCAAGGTAACTGCTCCGAAATATTCCTCATAATTAGGAATTGAGTCGAACAAATAAAAAGAAGACATAAACCCGGAAAAGCAAAGATCTTTCAAGTTTTGATGTATGATAAAGAAGATTTTCTCATAAATAACTCGATCCTCTATAATTCGGTATCCCTTTCATTCACATTTACTTGGAATCACTTGACTACCTTTTGTAGTGAAGTGATTTTTAGTAAACTTTTAGTAGATCCTTGCTCTTGCATTATGCGTTCAGCCGCCTTATATTACTACGCGACAGCGATCTCTTACTATGTAATGAGTTGTGTAGGTTTGTCTTCTTTATTAAATTATTTTGCAAAAACTCTATTTTCAAATTTGAGGAAGGATGATAATTACATATAAATATTTTATTACGATTAGTTATCAGACGATACACTTTGGAATGTTGTAATATAGAAACTTTAAAAGTTTCCTCAGGATTTGTGTAGCAAATCTGCTGGTACGAATATTTTAAAGAATTGTTTCAACCGAAATATTTTTGCTGCTGATTTGGTATCGTCAAAATATGCAATGAAAATAAATGATAAAGGAAATGAATAAGAAAATTTGTAAGGAAATGTACAATTTAAACGAAACTGTTTAATGAATCATTAATTGTAAAATCGTGAATGGAACGCATCTCTCGCATACACGAATTCGATTTCAAAAACTGTTTGAAACAAAAGATAAATAGCGTGAAACTTTTCTGTAGTAAATTCTTTCGTACCGAAAAACTAGTAGCGAATAAACTCCAAAGCGAAAATCCTCTAGGGCAAAAACAATGTAGAGAAAACTTCGAAAGCGAAATTGAAATCCCAGCGAATCTTCCCAATCCCGTTTTAGCCGCAATGCTTTCCCAGCATTGGTTTCAATTCGCCTATTGAATGTCACATTAAATGGGCAAATTTGTAAGCTATAGCTCCCTAAAATATGCGATTCTTTTCCTCACTGGAAATACAAATTTAATTACGTTGCATTAATACCCATGGAAAATGCATTGAAAATCTCTGGCAAGTCGATCACCCGATCGTTCCTCGAGAAGAAAACAATTCGACTCAAGCTTTTGAAAATTCCGTAAATAAATTCCAACCCTTTAGAATCATCTACGGAAACATATCTAAGACTGCTATATTTTACTCCACCTTGTGTTTTGATGAATGCGACTACGACTGACTACCAAAGATAGCTTAATTGGTTAAAGATACTGACCAGAAAGTAGAGGATCTAAGTAGGTTGCAAGATTTTAATCATTTCACCATTGGGATATTTAAGTTACCTCCAAATACAAGGTATCTTCAGGGAATATTTTCATCCCGGTCAATTTGTAATCTATTTTTCTGTAATTTCCGAGCATCATTTACTTAGCAGCTTTCTTTGACATTCAGAAGTTTGTAAGACGCTTCAAAGGGTTTCGGTCCTCTGACATAATAAATTGTGCCGAAATGGCGCCTCAATTCTGTGTTTCCGTTCCATTAATCACCAATACCGCAAAAATGACAGATAGTTAACAGACTCTGGGAATAATTGGAGTCATTTATTAATCCAAATTAATACATCAATCCTGTTTCTTTCCAAGCATGCGACGGATGTGACCACATATCTTTATCATAGCTACACCAAGGGTTTATGTAACATTTCAATACGAAATAGCTTATAATTGTTTCATCATGTACAATCGACTGTATATATATATATAAGGAGTCGACCATTTTGAGACTCATTCATTCTGTTACAGGAAGCAGAATTGGGTTCCACTGGAAAACATGGAGAAATTCTTCAACCTACTGTTGGTTACCCTCAGTTTTTGCCAATTGCTGACAATATCAGGAACGAGTGAACAGGTATGCAGCGGCGAAACAGGAAAGAAGCATCAAATAGCTTTGTCTGTGAACAGCATAAGAAACGACAAAGACGAGTGGGTGACGAAGTTTTCTGCCTCTCAAAACATGAGCGTAAAACCGAAGATCATAGACATGGATTTGACTCGATCTGTCATCGACTGTCATCAAAACTACTACACCAAGATTCAAGGAATTCTGAAAGGTACGTTTCCTTTACTACGCTTAAGGATGTTTTTTTTCCCCTAAAGTTAGGCTACAAAGTGAATCTTGCCGTTGAGCTCATTTACTTTAAACTGGCTGATCATAACTCCGGGCATTGGAAATAAGTTGGGGCGAGGGGGCTCATTTGAGAGATAACTACTCGCCATTCGTCATTCTGTTTGAGCATAGCTTCCCTTCGGTAAGACCTGCTGCTATTTTCTGTGTTGGACAAGGTCCACCTGTGCAGTAAACTACAGACTGATGGTCAGGTTAACGCTAAAAACGGTAAAGTTAAATTCGTTCTAAATTCGTTGTTACCCACCAGTGGGTCGATTTCGTTCCACTGGGAGAAATTTCTTAAACGTTTGTGCAATTACCTCTAACTCCGAAGGAAATTAAAAAAACTTAGCTGATATTTAGACTTCAATTTTTCTAATCTTAATGTGGTATATTTGAATTCCGATAGTCACGCATTCTGGCGTAGAATTTTGAAAAACTTATCGTACGGAAATGTCTTCTGAAATTTCTGAATGAAAATTAAGACAAAAAAATACATTGAATTTCAGAAAATGCTGATGAGGATTCAAAGACGGGATTCTTCTTCCACAGCAAGTGTTCCAGTAACGCTGCGATCACAAATGACAGTAAAACGTTGCAGAAAATAAAGTGAGCGGCTATTTAACATACAAGGATTCGTGAATAACATACACGCAATAATGAATCTATGGACTTTAGTAGGGGCCTTGTATATGGAGTCTATTTACGGAAATTTATGTTTCAGAGCGGACGCAGGAGGTTCGGCGCTTACAAACAGACCGCTGATGGACAATGAGATATTCACTGTGAGAATCGACCGATTGGATTCGAAGGTCGATCATGGGATCGGAATTGGAGTAACCGCTAACGCTCCTGGGACATTTGACATACCCGACCACATGAACACTCTTAAGTATGAATAATAATCCCATTACTATTCCGAAGTTTTCCAACGATTGACATATTCCTCATCGAAGAAGTAAACGAGCGCTAATCCAATATTTGCTCCTTTTAGAACTGGCACGTGGATGTTTTATCATACTGGTCTATGGCATAAGTCAACGCAAGTTGTTCCTGGATATCTGAGCATAAACTTAAAGGATGTCAAGGTATGGGATAGATTTATTATGCACTTTACCCATCACAATGGTTAATGTTTTGAACGATCAAATACAATACTGATTTAACCCAAAAAAAGGAACTTTTTAAATTTCTATTTCTGGGTGGAAATTTACGAAACATCTTTACTTTGTGTTACGATGTCTTTCCACGATTTATGGCCGAATATGAGAGAACAATTCTGATTCCATGATAATTTGAAAATGATAACATTTCTTACAAATCTAGGCGGCTTTTAACAAGTAAAGAAGCTATTGTGTGACAAACGCAGCAATAAATTATAGCTTTAAAAAATGTCGACCACTCTTTGGAATTTCCGGTAAATACTTGTGGACCGTTCTCATTTTACATCATACTTCAAGTGTGGTCTGTGGTATTTAGTCATTTGGTGTATGCAGTTCCATCAGACACTTTCTTAGAGAGAAAGAGGGGATTTCTGAATTCCAAAAATCTCCGTAACATGATTTAAGAAGGGTATTTCGAGAGACTACGTCGGTGTTATTTTTTATAATTTCGCTGTAGTTATGATTCCATTATTTCCGAATATTTTAAAGTATATTATCTAATAGAATCTCAGAGACCAAAGAACACTGCGCTTTTGCATTTGGCGAAAGTGGTCCCGGGTTCGATTCTTGGTGGGGACTAACATGTGCGAAATGACCTAAGCTGTCGAAATATTTTCAATAGAACTATTACTGTATTATCTAATTTTTCTATCATAATTATTTATTCTAACAGGCCGATTTACATATGCTTTAGATGAAGCTCCTCTTCTAATGCTTTCACATTTCTGATGGATGTCTAAAATTAGACAATTTTAAGGAAACTATTTTTATATGAGAATTACAACTGAATTTCCCTCCATCAGTCAATTGTTTTCGGTGTTTATTTAATTTATGAAATTAATGAGCTGGTATGGTGATGATTTTCACTAATCTCAAGTTCATTTCTACGTAGGTCTATGAAGGACTTTATTTTTGGTGCTAATAACCCATCTGTGTAATTCACTCCAATAAAAAGAAAATAATTAAAATAAAGCTGATTCATTTTTATCAGGAGATTTTGGTGAACTAAGGTTACACTAATGAAAGTCTTATTGTTTCATGTGGGAAAAATACTTCAAGTGATCTGTTATATCAGAAGAAAAGTTATGCACTCAATGAAACTAGTCCTTATTTCACCACTGCTAGTAAATATCCTATTATAGTAGTGATGAGAATGAATGAAATGATCAAATGAAAATGTTTTTGTTTCTGAAGCCAATGGTATTTCGAATACTCAATCATTTCAATATAAATATATCAATGAAACGAGTCCTTATTCAGGCACTGCAAGAAAATATTCATCGTAGTATGTTTCTTTAAACGGAGTTAAACATCTTATCTTTAACCCTACGACTGCTGAGTTTTTTCGTAAGCAGTAACCATGTCTTTTTTTTGTTCTTGTCTTTCGATAGGTTGGACAGCGAGTCGGAGTCATGAGGAGCAAATCGGGAACCCTCCACTTCTTCTTGGACGGTGTAGATCAAGGGCCGGCTGCGTCAAATATGCCAGATACAGTTTACGGCGTATTGGAACTGTTTGGAAAACTTATTCAAGGAAGCATCGTCGATGCATGATCCACTCAAAAGTGAAAGCTACTTTTAGTCTAGAATAAAATATTGTCACAAATGGTAGTATTGCTATTTATGTCAATGAATGTGAGTAACAATATATCTAATATTTTTAATGGGACATTCATTCAATGGGAATCAGCAACATTCTAACGATATCCAACCGTCACATAAACTTCTAAGATAAAAAAATTACATACATACGTTTTAATATTGATAAGTTTATTCAACTAAATATACAATGAAAATATATAATTGGAAAATTTATTTAAGACCACAACCACATTTTTAGAAATTAAATTAAGGGAAATTATTTTCATCCATGCAAAATATTTATGTTGAGTTCGATTTCAACTACCCCTGATGCATGATCAACTCAAAAGTTAACACTATGATGTATATTTTCTTAAATAAAATGTTGTTAGAAAGGTAGTTGTTATATTTATTCACTTGGTTGCGAGTGGGCAATTTGCAATGATGAGAAATATGTCACCTTGAGTTACCTGATAAGTACACCTGATCCAACGTCACATAACACTTGATCGAGGGGGTATGTATAGATCGAATTTTTTATTGCACATCCCACGAATGTTTACTACATATGTCGGTTTCCGCATCCCCTTGTCATCAGTCTCATATATGATAAACCATGAAAACTCATTTGTAACCGCACAGAAAGAAGGATGTCTCAAGTCTTTATTTCAGGATGTTCAGATAAGTAGTGCACGTTGCCTTTCGTCCTTACTTTATCTACAAAGTATTAATATGATAGATTAAAAAATAATAAATTAGTAAGTTTAAAATTGGAAAATATTCTGTTTCAGACCGGTTTGTGACATAACCCATAAATAACCACACATTAAATAGAAGGAAGTTAGTGCAAGCCATCATTCCTTAACCAACTCCTTCCACACTTCCCATTCTCCCCCTGTTCAACATCTCTTCCCACTTACCCTTTATTTCCCCATCTTCTCTTAGATGGATTGTACATCCCTCCTCTTCCACATTGGGTCTTTTGATAGAACTCGTAACTTTTACTAACTTTCTGAGGTGAAGCTGTTTTGTGTGAATGAAAATAACGTAGCGAATCCCAAGTCTGTGTTAAATATTCTGTTACTTTAAATGCATGAGACGATCATTAAAGTTCGGTAATGCAAACCATTCTTCTTCTGCTTCACAAATTTGTCTCTTTTTTACTACTTCCTTTATACTTTAGTGACATAAGCGAATTCAAAGATTTTATATGGAAAATACGACGCATATCAATATAAGTGATATTCCAAAATCTTCTTCGTACCTAGGTATTTATATTATATTCCTTATAATATTCTTCAAAAGTGAACAAGTCATCCATTTACTTTTCCAGGAGACTGTGTGACTAACATCGTTGCAAGATATATTCAGGGGTTCGCGTAATGGAGACAATCAATGCACCAGAAGCAGAATAATTACGTTGCTTATATACATCACGAGATATCTTAAGGTGTTCTCATAGGAAAAATTTAAATGAATACTTCCGTCGCATGCAATTATAAAAACGAAAATACCATTAATTACGTTTTCAATTGGCAAAACATTTGTTCCCAAGGACGTAGCCAGTATTTGTCCCTGGGGGGTTCAGAACCATGGATTTAACGATGAATTGCCTATATTCCAGGAATACCTGCACCTCAAACCTAATGAAAATAGAAATTGGTTTATTTAACATGTACACCCTGCGAATCTTCAGCGGTTTTCGCATAATTGCGAAAGGCCGTCCTCTCACATGATTTTGTATTTTGTCGTCTCAGTTCCCAATGAGTGTTTGAACCCCCAACTACCCCCTTAACTACGCCTCTGTTTGTTCCAAATGAATTTTTAACACGAAGATACAATAAATTCTTTTAGTATATAACTTCAGGAAAATCGTTTTATATCGAAGCGGAATATACACAGATCTTCATTTGAAGCACTTTTTATAAAGAAATTAAAGTAAAATCGCACTCCCGATAAATGCGGTGGTTGCAGAATTTTCGTTTAGGTTAACTCTGCACAGCTCAGATATCTCATCCATGCATTAAAGGAGGAGCGAAGCAACGATTCAAATAATTGAGATAAAACTTCTCTACCTGAGTTTAGGCGCATGGCTGACTTAGTTCATTGCGGACCAGAAAGCTAGCGACTGCCGAGGAATACTGATGAGAATGTGACGCGGAGTTTCAACGAATGTCAGTGAAATTATCTTTTCTAAATAGGAGACATTTTTAAATTCCTGTCCATTATACGCAAATCCCGTTCATATCGAACTAAATACAGAAAAGAAACTCTCAGGGACGGCGCTAGGGGTTGCGAAGTGGGCGATCCCTCAAGGCCTCGCCCGTAGACCTTATACGAGGTAGGCTGAAAAGTAATGCACACATACTTGTAGAACGCGAACGAAATGTCCTTCAGAAGCGCGCCTGGTGGCATGTGGAAGTAACATTCCCCTTTTATGCACATGCGTAGTTTAAAGGCGTTGCTTTCATCCAGCGTAGTTTGAGTAGCGGAAGTATGGATATGTGTTCTAGTACTATGTCAACGCGAGTTAAACAGCGTGCTGTTATCAAATTTTTAACTGCTGAAAAGGTGACTCCTACTGAGATTCATCGTCCTTTAAAGGCTGTTTATAGTGACAATACTGTTGATAGGTCTACTGTAAATCGATGGGTAATAAAATGTTGTGGTTGCCAGCCTGGAAAAGCCATAAGTGTTGGTGAAACAAGCAGCGGACGTCCGATCACTGCCACAGACAATAAAAAATGCAAAGTCGTCGACGATTTGATTCAAAATGGCCGGAAAATCACTCAAAAGCGTATTGCAAACCATATTGGAATTACCAGAATAGAATAGCGTCAAACATTTTGCATCATAACAACGCTTTAATGGCCAGTTAATTAACCAAAATGCAGATAATTATATTATAAAATGTACCGTTCTTCCTGTCAGAATATCGGAAATCTTGACCCGCGTGACGATAATTGGGGTAAAATTCTCCATATGTCATCAGGTATTTTACTCAAAAAGAGTTACATAGATGTAAAAACTTCGAAGACTTTTATTACATGCAAAATATATTACAATAAGGTGTTAACAATATCAAACATCTGTATCAAACAAAGTACATTGCGTTCATTGCAAATGAGGAAAGTCACTCGATGACTCTTTCCATCGTAATCACATCTACAATATCTGTAAAATGGTTCTGCCAGTGATTTTTTTCACTTTCAGGCTTTTCAGCTATAGATAATTTTACACGCCTACAATAGTCGCTTTTTTCACGCTGCTGTACAATTCGAAGACACCATAAACATTGCTTGGGATGCTCGATGCAGCCGGCCCTTGGTCGACACCGTCGAGGAACACGTGTAGTGTTCCGAACCTACTTCTCATCACTCCGACATTCTGTCGATAAAGTGGAAATTTATCAAGGAAAATACTTTTCATTTCAATTGAATATTCAATTCAGTTGAATTAATAATAGATAATCTAATGCATGTTTCATCCTTTACATAACAATTACTCAAAATTTAAATAACATACTTACACAATTTACATTTATATATCTCAAAAAATCTACATCTTTTTTTAAACTAACTACTCTCAGGTAGGGAAGACATCTTCAGGCAAAATGTTCCACTCTTTAATTCCTCTATTAATGAACGAATGTTCACCTTTATTCAGTCTTTGCGCTCTCATATTTAACTTCTGCTTATGTTCTCTCGAGTAATATAAATCGGTTCTTCTATTCTGCTTCTTAACTCATTTCAAGCCTCACCTCTTGGTTTCTTACCTGAAAGATGCCTATGAGTCGATTGACCATCCGCCTTTTTTCTAATTTTCCCAACCAAGAATTTCTAACATTTCCGTAACGCTGTCTTCTTATATCTCCGTAACAATAATAATAAGATAAGTCATCGAAACCAAGATACGATATGTACTACTAATTATTTACAACAATTTCAGGAAATTGTTTCTCAGTCGCAGTGCAGAACAGCATTTCTGGTATGTCTGGTATTCACTGCGTAATACTCAATTTTCAGAGATGGGAAGACAACCCTATATTTGGCGTTGCATAAATCATAGATTTAATATCCGTCGTTGAATTTTAAAATCCCCAGAATTCGGTTGCGCGGGTAAAATTAATCAGTTTACATCTCGAAGAATCCCACCATCTTATCTCAGAAAAGCTGTTATCTAAGCATTTCTCCACCCATTTTAACTTTACAAAATATATTGTTAATTCTCTGTCCAATAAATGCATAGGAAGAAATAGCATATAATCCATTTTGGCGATTATTAACTTAAAGATATGCTGCACGCGGACTACTATCTAATGAAACACTTCATACATTCAACCGTTTCTTAAAATTGATTTAAACAATCGTCTCAGGCAAGCGGTATTATAAGGGCACATCATATCGATATCCACATCAATTAGCAAAAGCAGGGAGGCTTTTTAAGCAAAGGAGAACGCCAAAAGTATGTGTTGCCAAAATAATGAGGAAAATTACATACAAATGAATGATTTAATCCGGAAATCAAAACTGAAAGCATATTATACGTACAAAAAATACTAATATTAATACGGCGCATTGTAGGTAGATGCGATGGAAGGGCTAGAGAGAGGATATTATTTCACCTTGGTCAGGCCAAATCTGGAGTATATGGGATCCAATGGATGGGACGTATATTCGCGAGCTAGAGAAAGTGCAGTATTATAAGTGCAGTATAAAGTAAATTATTAAAAAATGCTACGAAAAATAGCAAGCATTAGGAAAATGCTTTCAGACGCAGGTTGGGAATCCTTGAAAGAAAGGAGATTAAAAGCTAGGCTGTGATGTCCCGATATATTCAGAGAAAGTGTATTTGCGGAAGACGTAATCGATATTACCCACTACTTCGGCGTACCCTTTTCTGCTACTTCGGTGAATCCGACGAAGAGCATCGAATAAAATAAATAGATCCGAGGAAAAGTCGTTTTAGGGACTCATTCTTTCCGTGGGTGATAGGCGACTACGATAAGCGAAAGAAGTTACTCGAACGCTTCGTGTTTACACCCTCTGCCACAAGTAAAAAAGCGGCTCGAAGGGTATTTTGCATGATGCAGAATATGAGCTAATTTGGTATACGCACCTTGACCTCCTTTAAGTGTTTCTTCGGGTAATTGTTGTTCAGAGTAGTGCCATTTTGATGGAAATACGTGCCATAAAATAACCACGTTCCAGATCTGAAAGAAAGTAATCACACGTCATAATTAGATATAAATATTAATAATATTTTGGAAGCCATTGTATCAGGAATGGTGTGTTTCTTTAGAAAGTACTCACCAATGTTTAGCCTATAAAAGGTATTTATACGGGAATAAATAGCCAGGAGACGAATCATCTCCTTATATCACCATGTTAAAAAGTGAATATCTTGTATACAAGTAAATGGTTCCTCAAATACACGAAAAATACCAACAGTAAGCTATTCCCAAAGAAAGGCATAAAAATTTCCATGATAGCGGGAAATTGAACCTTTAATGTTGAAGGTCTCGAGACCTCTGTTATTCATACGTTTCTGATTCTAGACTAAAGATTATTCTCTCCTTTACTTGTAGTTAAAACTGTGTTCCTGTAGTTCTTGACCGTCGAGTGTGAGCGTTGTCAAACCAATTCCAGGCCCCCAATCTTTATCTCCCTCCTTCGCATCGATGCGCACAGTAAATATCTCATCATCCAGCAAAGGTCTGTTCGTAAAGCACGATCCATACGGCACATCTAATCTACATGAAAGGAACACATGCATTAGCTGCCTATTTGGCGATAGGAATTAAGTGATACATCAATCGGGAAATGGTTATAACAGCACTTACTTTAGCTTTTCCATGGTGCGGCCATTATTGGTAATAGCTGCATTATTCGAGCACCGTTTAAAGGTCAAGCTCGCATGTTTCTGCTCTTGAGGAATATCTGGAAATATATAAAAGGGGAAATGATTCTCGTAGATATCTTAATGCAAAACGCAGGGAAATATTTCGCTATATCAGAACATTAATAACCTTTCCAATGTATATTTGCTAGAACATGCAACTTCATTTGAAATCAATACGTCCAAAGGACATGTAATCCTACATAAATCTATTACAAGCATGAATGATTAGGTAAACGTTTCCTAGTAATTTTTCATTTTTATTTAACTTTTTCTACCCATAATAATATCATATATTAAATAGTGCTCACCTCTTAAGAATCCCCCTATTTGGACAATGTGATGATTTCCATCGCATGTTACGTAATTCCTCGTCACATTTACGTCGATAGTCCTCGACTGGTGACTGGTATTCTGGTGGGCAAGAAACGAAGTCTTCCATTCACCTCCGTTGCTCCGGATAGAATTAACAGAGAGAGAAATTTGATGGCTGTTACTTGAATTGCCCCTGCATTCCAACGTTTCTCCTAATCCTACAAACGCTAATTGCACTGTGCTAAACACTGCGAGGAAAAAGCTCTGCAACCACTTCATTCCTCTCGAGAACGATTTGAATTATGGGAAACTTAATGAAACGTTGTCGAAATCCCAGCTCTATTTATACTCCGTATCAAAGAAATAAAACTTTTCTTTTACGTAAATGTTGCTAGGCATTTCATCATGCTTTCGTTATATGCAATCGATATCAAAAGGTTAAGGTATCTTAAGGTCAAATAATTGTTTTTTTCTGAAATAAATGTGACGGAGTAGAGGTTTTGACTTTTGATATTGGAAATTCCAGAATAATTACGTGATATCGTTAACCATGACAAGTAGTCTGCTTCTGATATGTCAATCGTCCTTGATCAATAAACCTTGATTTTTTAGGCAGAAATATCTGCCATCGCTTCCCTAATATTTAAATCTTTAATCATCGCTCATCAATCATCGAACCATCACTATTCTATCTAAATCATTTAAAAGGATCAAAGTAACCTACGTAATTTCTACTTCCATATAAATTATCGTATCGTAATATATCCTACCTTGTCTATCAATATTAGGACAAACGGCAGTGATATGTTAAAATAATATATTACGCTACCCTATGGGACGACCGAGGTCACTTAACCAGATTTGAGCTAATGGTATCAAAAGTACTAGTCGTTGATCTCTGACTAGCAATAAGAAAAATTCCTTTATTCTCTTTTTTATTTCCACATTCATCCGAGCAACTATTAATTTCCATACTAATTTATTTTGTGCCACCTTATCAAACCCTTTCCAAAAATTAAAAAATATTTCGTCATCTTGCCTTTTACTTTCGGCAGACGTCATTGCATCGTGAAATGCGCCAACATACACCCAGGATTATACATTATAATACCATTAACGTATAATCCTAGATTATACTCATAATACTTTTTCGTAAGAAATGCCCATAAAGCACGTTTTCATGTCATGTAGACTTTCTTTCTTTTTTTATACTTTTTAAATAGGAAAATTGGATTTACGAAATCGAGAGATGTTTCTAAAGAAAGTCAACTTGCAATAGATTATTATTTAAACAGTGAAAGGATAGAATAGATTCCACTTTGTGAGAATTTTAACGAAATAAATGGAAATCCTTTTTTTTTATGAACAACCACTTGGTGGGCAAAGCTATTAATGAACTCGAGCTCTAACATTATTACATGGGAATTATACGACCATATAGAATTAATGGGCGAATGCCGGGCAGTCCAGTAATTAATATACAACGCTGCCACCTGACTAGAAAGCCAATTCGCAGTATTAATTTTAAATAATAAAAAAAATAATAAAGGTAGGAAGTAATGACCAAAATTATTGAGAAATTGTTAAGTGGACAATTTTAATGTGGTTTCAATAACATATTTTTTTTACATTATTTAGTGCTGTAAAAGAAAAAGTGGTAGGAAGACGCATTAAAAGATGCAGAGAAGTTGAAAAAAAACAAGAAGATTACGGACTTTCTCAGTAACTGACGGTCTTCGTTGAAGTCGATGCGATTACGTAACGAATATAGTCCAACTAGAGAAAGAGTGCCTATGATTTCACATAAGAAAATCGAGGCCCAGAGCCGNATCTTTAATCATCGCTCATCAATCATCGAACCATCACTATTCTATCTAAATCATTTAAAAGGATCAAAGTAACCTACGTAATTTCTACTTCCATATAAATTATCGTATCGTAATATATCCTACCTTGTCTATCAATATTAGGACAAACGGCAGTGATATGTTAAAATAATATATTACGCTACCCTATGGGACGACCGAGGTCACTTAACCAGATTTGAGCTAATGGTATCAAAAGTACTAGTCGTTGATCTCTGACTAGCAATAAGAAAAATTCCTTTATTCTCTTTTTTATTTCCACATTCATCCGAGCAACTATTAATTTCCATACTAATTTATTTTGTGCCACCTTATCAAACCCTTTCCAAAAATTAAAAAATATTTCGTCATCTTGCCTTTTACTTTCGGCAGACGTCATTGCATCGTGAAATGCGCCAACATACACCCAGGATTATACATTATAATACCATTAACGTATAATCCTAGATTATACTCATAATACTTTTTCGTAAGAAATGCCCATAAAGCACGTTTTCATGTCATGTAGACTTTCTTTCTTTTTTTATACTTTTTAAATAGGAAAATTGGATTTACGAAATCGAGAGATGTTTCTAAAGAAAGTCAACTTGCAATAGATTATTATTTAAACAGTGAAAGGATAGAATAGATTCCACTTTGTGAGAATTTTAACGAAATAAATGGAAATCCTTTTTTTTTATGAACAACCACTTGGTGGGCAAAGCTATTAATGAACTCGAGCTCTAACATTATTACATGGGAATTATACGACCATATAGAATTAATGGGCGAATGCCGGGCAGTCCAGTAATTAATATACAACGCTGCCACCTGACTAGAAAGCCAATTCGCAGTATTAATTTTAAATAATAAAAAAAATAATAAAGGTAGGAAGTAATGACCAAAATTATTGAGAAATTGTTAAGTGGACAATTTTAATGTGGTTTCAGTAACATATTTTTTTACATTATTTAGTGCTGTAAAAGAAAAAGTGGTAGGAAGACGCATTAAAAGATGCAGAGAAGTTGAAAAAAAACAAGAAGATTACGGACTTTCTCAGTAACTGACGGTCTTCGTTGAAGTCGATGCGATTACGTAACGAATATAGTCCAACTGGAGAAAGAGTGCCTATGATTTCACATAAGAAAATCGAGGACCTGAGGATCAGAGCCGTCATAATTAGATGTGCAATATTTCTATGGCACACCGGCGGAAGGAAATCAAATTCAGTATTGACGACGTAACAACTCAATGCATTAGCTTAATTATTCGAAAGAAAATATTCCTCAAAAATGTAAATCATTTCCTAAGGGCGGCAGATTGATGAATTTTACAACAAGGAGTTTAAGATATATTGTACGGCAAATGCGCGACCTAATGGATACATTTTTACCATTTAAATATTCTAAACAGAATAATGATCCAAGGTGTTATAATAAAGAGACTAGAAAAGCTCTTAAGCTCTTAACATTCGATATTAAAAGCCTACGCGAGGCATCCTGACAATATCAACTCGGATCAAGGAAAGAGCGATTGCAAACTAGCGAAATCGGAAACAAAGCGGACCATGCGAGATGCCCTCCGCAAATTCAAAAAGAAGATCCTATGCGAATACTTAGATAAGGACCATAAAGCCTTTTGGTCATACGTGCGTGAGGTCCAAGGTAAAGAGTAAACGGTAGGTTCATTAAAAGATAATAGCGGGAACGTAATAAATGATACTAAGGGCAAAGCAAACATCTTACATGATTTCTTCCGTAGCGTAATTTACGTCCAATAACACATTAGGTATCCTACCGGAAGTTGATCGGTCTGAAGCCATGTCGAAAATCATCTTCAGTGAATACGGTATCATTAAACTCTTGCGGCGGATTAAAATTAATAAAGCTACTGATCCTGAAGACATACCAGCTCGGGTATTCAAGGAAGTAGCGGAAAGCGTAACCCCCTTTCTGAAAGTAAAATTTGAAAAGTCTATGAGCGAAGGAAAACTTCCGAAAGATTAGAAAATTGCGAATTTTACTCCAATATTTAAAAGTGGCTTAAAGGAGGATCCTCTGAATTATAGGCCAATATCTTTAACATCATTGAGCGCCAAAATAATGGAACATATAATAGTTAGTTCCTTAATGGGCTTTCTCGACACGTCCAAATATATAGTGAGTAACCAACATGGTTTTCGTAAGACAAGATCCTGCGAGTCTCAGCTAGCGTTGTTAGTTCACGATATTTGAAATCTGCCGAAAATAAAAGGCAAGTCGACGCGATATTTTTAGATTTTCGAAAAGCATTTGATAATGGACTACATAAAAAATTATTATACAAATCAAAAGTTGCGAGTATCAATGGAGAAGTAATAAACTGGATTAAGGACTTTCTCTCCAACAGAGAACAACGAGTAGTACTAGATAGTGTAAGTTCCAACTCGGTTAAAAGGACCTCGGGCGTGCCACAAGGATGTGTAATCGGACCGCTACTATTTTTGGTGTACTTCAACGACCTTAGCAATAACATTGATAGTAAAGTTAGGATATTTGCGGACGACACAGTAATTTATAGGGAAATAGGAAGCTCAGAGGATAAATTAACCCTATTGTGTGATTTAGATAAAATTGTGAAATGGTGCGATGATTGGCAATTAGAGCTCAATATAAATAAATGTTCAGTAATCAACTTCTTCCATAAGGAAAAATAATGCCAATGATTATTCGTACAGGTAGAAATGGTGAAAAACCTTGGAGTAACCCTCACCAGTAACTTAACCTGGGGTATACACATCCGTAATATATGTGGTCGAGCCCTTAATAAACTCGGATTCGTGAAGAGAATTTTCGGAAAATTCCGTGGGCGATGTTACGTTGCGTTGGACAGGCCTCACCTGGAATATGCGTGTAGTGTATGTGACCCTGCAGAAAAATGTTCTATTCGGGAACTAGAAAAAGTACAGCGAAAGGCGATACGTTTTGTAAAGAATTGTTACGACAAGACAGTGAGTGTTACGCAAATGCTTCAGGACGCGGGATGGGAATCTTTAGAATATAGATGGCTTAAACAAAGGGTAAATCTACTTAATAAATTTAGAGAAAGCACGTTCACAGAGGATGTAGCTGATATGTTATATAGGCCGTTCTGATACTGCGAGGAAAATCAGATAAATAGATGCTAGAACATGTCGTTTCAAAAATTCATTTTTTCCGCGAACGAAAAGCGGCTTGCAGGGTACTTATGTAGAATAAATGTAGATGTAGATGCATACATATCCTAACACTTATGCCATTTCTTAAACAGAAGATACCAGTTTAAATACCGTAAGTGGAATTCATTTTAATTGTATAGAAACTTATATATTTTAAAACGGACATGAAAAAAGACTGACGGAACCGGGACTCGAACCCGGGTCTCCCAATTGCCGGTCGGTTGCTCTATCCATTGATCCTTGACAACCAACACTATTTTAGAAATTCTTACTGACTGTAGAAAAGAAGGACGAAGCTTCGCGATGAGATGGGCATCTGACAGCCCTAGAATCGTCATTGAAGTACAACTCTCCTCAGTCAACTACCCATTTGATTCGTTGTTTGGAGATTTTATGTAAAACAATTGAAAAATAGATCTGTCAAAGCCGTAGTTATACTCTTGTCGAACCGACACTTCAGCTAGTCAATCGTACTTTCCTTTCAGCAAAACGTTTGTGAACGCTATTTAATATGATATGGTAGATAATACGAGCAATAATGTAGAAGTCCGCTTTTCGAATTAGGTAATTTCATTGCCATTTATGTAATTTCCGCGTCACACTCAAGTCAATATCCCTCGTCTTCTCGCCATCATTTTGGTTTGCTATTAACGAAGTCAGTCATGCACCCCCTTTGCTCTTGCAGAGAAATTTGATTACTTTAGTCGTTCATTCCAACTCTCCTATTATGAATCTATGCACAAATAGAGCTGCACAGAGTTAAGCCAAAAGCAAATTATGAAACCTCCTGTCTTTAAGATATTTGCTTCAAATCGAGCTCTGTATACATATTCTGCGTCAATGAAAATAATTTCCCTGAATTTAAATTCTAAAATTGTGTTGGGTATCTTAAAGTAATTTCCAATTGCACATTTTCATTAAATATTTATTTTGAATAAATGATATCCATATTAAAACTTACATATATAAGTAGTAGTATTTTTATTCTTAGAAATTGATGTGATGGTTGGATATCATTAGAATATTAAAATGATTTTCTCTTGAACGTTTACAAGTCTAGTTAAAGATATTCGAAACATTGTTATTCACAATCATTGACATAAATAGCAAAACTACCGTTCGTGACAATATTTTATTTTAGACTAAAAGTAGCTTTAGCTTTGAGTGAATCATGCAACGACGATGGTTCCTTGCAAAAGGTTTCCATACAATTCCAGTGCACCGTAAACGGTATCTGGCATATTCGACGCAGCCGGCCCTTGATCGACGCCGTCCAAGAAGAAATGGAGGGTTCCCGATTTGCTCCTCATCACTCCAACTCGCTGTCCAACCTATCGGAAGACGAGGATAAAGAAATATGCTTACTGCCTAGGGAAGAACTAAGCAGATGTAGGGCTATAGATTAGGCGTTTATATCTGTTTTAAGAAACATGCTAAGAGGAATATTTTCTTGCAGTGCCAGAATAAGGACTCGTTTCATTGATATATTTATATTGAAATGATTGAGTATTCGAAATAACATTGGCTTCGGAAACAATAACATTTTCATTCGTTTAAGTTTAGTTCTCCAAATTCTCCAGATGAAAATCAATTTACCTCACTATAGTTATGCTCTTAGAGTTGATCAACACAGAAGACTTCGTTGCATCAAGAACTAAAAGCCCTCCAAAGACATAAGTAGATATGAATTTGAGATTATAGAAAGTCATAAGCGTACTACCCCATTTATGAATTCCAACATAAACATGTTTGACAGATGTTAAAAAGACAAGTCGTTTTTATCGTTTAAAAGATAGCGTTCCTAGTATTAACATATTTTACGCACCCATCTTAAATGACGAATCGTTAGAAAAAGGGGAGTCATCCACAGCAGTGGAAAAGAAGTTTGATAGAATGAAAATATGGTAGGAAAATTGGATGCTATATTTTAAATTATTTCAAATCAATGGCATCATAAAATACGGGTAAATTTAAAAAAATAATCCAGATGTAATCTCTCAAGGTTACACTCCGTAATGCTGTCACGACAATTTTTACATTTCTGACCCTCATTTCTTGTCGGTCACAAAGTGTCCCGGGAGAAACATAACTCACATGACCATGTCGGTCGGAGAGGTGACCTTCCTCAAGTGAAACATCGCGTTAAGCCCCTAAGAATTTCTTAGAATTTAAAAATGGTAGTGAGTATTCTTTTAAGATAGTGCATCACGAGAATGTATGCTTAACGCAGGTATACCACTTTGAATAACGAAAAATGTTATCATTTAAAAACATCGATTATACCATGAAAATTATTTTCATACTTCTTCCAACATTACTTCTAACATGAATCATTACATTTTGAAACATTAATAATATCTCTTCCATACCTTGACATCCTTTAAGTTCATGCTCAGATATGTGGGAAGAATCACCTCCGAATTGTGCAATAATTTTGTATGATAAACCATCCACGTCCCAGTTCTAAAAGGAAAAGATGTAGGATTGGTATATTGTTTTACAAAGGAATGACAGGATTGAAAAAAAAGATAAGTAGGACTAGAATCCAGGTCTCCCTTTTTCCGTTCAGATATTCTAACTACTGAACTATCATGCAAAAGTGGGAGACCTAGGTTTTTGTACCAGTCATGTCATTATTATTAACACCTGCTACTCTTTGGGGTATGGCCGCATGCTTCTTCCGTGCTTTGTTATTCACCTTTCTCTTATCTCCCTTTTCTTAGAGGAGCATGCAATTATTAATAAAACTTTTAAAAGTAAAGATAATTATTTTTTATACTTTAGGGTATTCATGTGGTCGGGTATGTCAAATGTCCCTGGAGCGTGAGTGATTACTCCAATTGCGATCGCATAATCGACCTTCGAATTCAATCGGTCGATTCTCACAGTGAATATCTCATTGTCCATCAGCGGTCTGTTTGTAAGCGCCGATCCTTGTCCATCTAATCTGAAAAACGAATCATTGGTAATCTAATATAAAGGCCTTCCTAAGATAATCACGATTTCACGTATTATTGATAACTTCTCACTTTAACTTCTGCAATGTTCTACTCTCATTTATGATCGCAGCATTACTGGAGAACTTGCTGTGGAAAGTCAAACCCCTTCTAGAATCTTCTTCGGTATTTTCTGAAAACCAAAGTATTTGTTGGTTTAAAAATTCACAATATAGTTTCATTCAGATGTTCGAGAACAATTCAAGATGCTTTTGTACTAAAAGTTTCCCTCAATTTTACGTATTAAAATATAGCTATCGAAATTTCAATATGCCACATACAGGTTGAAATATTTAAAGTATTAATAGCTGACAAGAACTTGATTTTAGAGACAGAGGGAACTGCTACAACTGTTAGGAGGTTACCACAGTTGGAGTGAAATCAGCCTACTCAGGGGTAAACGCATTGACATATATTACCTACTACGTTTCATTTCGTTTACTTGGCTGACAAACAGTACTTTACTGCGCAGGTGGACCTAGTCTAACTCAGAAAGTAGGGGAGGCTGCGATTATAAGCGTAAGTTACGCACAAACAGAATCTTGTAGGACGGCCAAATACTCCTTAATTGTTCACCGCATCCCTAATTTCCACACTTCTGAGCCTTTAACAAGAAAATGAGTTATAACACAAGATTTACTCTGAACTTTAAATTTTAGGCACGAATTAAATCCCCAATTACTCGCAAAGAAACGTACCTTTCATAATTCCTTGGATAGTAATGAAGTAGTTTTGATGACAGTCGACGACAGATCGTGTCAAATCCACGTCTGTGATCTTTGGTTTCAGGCTCATGTTTTGAGAGGCAGAAAACTTCGTCACCCACTCGTCTTTGTCGTTTCTTATGCTGTTCCCAGACAAAGATATTCGGTGCTTCTTTCCTGTGTCGCCGCTGCACACTGATTGGCTGGTTTCGGATATAGAGAGGAGTTGGTTCAAGCAAAATGCTAAGAGCAGTAAGTTGATGAATCTCTCCATTTTTCTCAGATGAATCCAGTACTGCTTCACTGTACCAGAATGAATGAATGTCAAAATGATCGACTCCTTATATATACACACTCGATTGTTCATGATGAAACAGTTATAACCCATTTCGTATTACAGCGTAACATAAACCCTGTGACGTGTTACTATTCGGATTTAGGTCATCACATCTGTCAAACGTATGAGAATAAACAGAACTGATAGCTTGTGTTAGATAAACAAATGTCCGCATTCATAATAATTCAAAATAAGCAAATACCAGATCATTGCCAACTATCTGACCTCTTCGAGTATATCGTTATAAATGGAAGGAAACAAAAATTGAGTCGTCTTTTCGGCATACATTTTTATCTTAAACCCGTTGAAAACCTTCTCAAAACATTACAGAGAGCTGAGAAGTATTTGGAGTTGTACCACTTTTTCAAATGAACTCCTTTTGTGCTGTTAGAGCACTTTGCATTTGGTTATCTTTATTCTCATGCTACGTGCATCATTTACCCTAAGGACACATATATCTTACTCCTCGTCACATGCATTTTCTTAAATCAGTGATCAACAATTTCCTTGAACCCTTGGAAGGCATGCCTTTTTTCTCCCTTTAACTGGGAGAACCTGCCTTAACACTTCTATGAAAGAAAGTTTTCCCCACGTAATATAAGTACCAGAGTTGATGTTCTGAGTTCGTGGATGTTGAATTCTATCACTAAAAATATTTAAAAATAATGAACCACATCAATAACAGTGCTTCAAGGAAAACCTTTCACCTCATTTCTCTCCTTAAGACGTAAACCCATGGAGTTTATTCCTCCATTCAAATAACATGGGAGAGATATTATTTTCTTGAAACGCATTCTTTTGGATCTTTTTACTCCTGAATCTTATGTTACTCTCGATACATGAACGCAACGCGGGTATCGGGGAGCTACAGTAATAGGAAATAATTCTTTATGACTGTAATAATAGTAGTAGTAGTAGTATTTGATTTTAAGGGTGCGTCAACGGCTAAGGTTATTTGCACCTCGTGTCATGCATATCTTTCTTTATCAGTCTAGACTATTATTTAAAGTTATAAATGTATTATTTGAGAGACATAGATATAGAGGTGTTTCTGTTTCATTAATTATATCATCCTCATTAGTTGTGTCTCTCTAATAAATTTAATGACTTTCTGTACAGCATCCTCATTGTTACCTAATACTTCGTTTATGCTTCCATGGATATTTAACCTCTCTCGTGTATCATGATATTTGGGACATTTTAACAAAATATGATGGACTGATAGTGGCTCTTTGCAGGCATGACAGACCGGCCGCTCTTTAATTTCTGTGAATAAGTATGCGTGTGTAAGGGAGCAGTGTCCTATCCTGAGACGTGTGATTGCCACTTCTTCTCTACGGCACCTCCTGATTGATGTTGCCCAAGATTTTATATCCTCCTTTACTGATCTAAGCTTGTTCCC
>KZ308947.1:289129-304937 GCA_000376725.2 Ladona fulva
TGTAGAATGTTAAAATTGTACAAGGTGTGATTTAAGGGTCTTTAAGTTCACATAAAAAGAATTTTTGTCACATATATCGAAGAGTTGCCGTAAATACTGCCGACGACATTTAAATGAAATACTTCCGTGATCCGTGGTTAAACAAAGAAATAACTCACTATAGTAGTATTCTACATATTATGCTATCTGTCAGATTGTCAAAATTAATATAACATAGTTTTTAGGCTAATTTTAGTAGTGAGACGCGCTCAGTTGTCGCAGGCGCTCAGTTGTCACGCGCTCAGTTGTCGCGCGCTCAGTTGTCCGGCCACGATAACAGACATGGTGTAAAACGCTGAAATTTCCATCCGTCACCATACTGGAGTTAAGTTTGACAGAAAGGCAGTGTAAGTAATATGCTTTTCTACGTTTAAAATGGTACGTTTGAACGCACCCGTATACAGTCTATAGATGAAATCGAACACTTGGCACACAAAATAAATGCCAATCGTATCCGAATCACGCCTTATGAAGCATTTTTACTTCCGACCTTGGTGAGCAATGGGCTGTGTGGACTGAACTTCGGGAATAGTTATCGTTTTTGTTTCTAATGTGCGAGTGCGTGGACGCAAAAAATCTTTTTTTGCCGAGGAACCTCATTCTCGTAACGTTGCATCAACGAGGAAGAGGAAGCAATTATTCCAAGGAAGAAGGAAACCAGTATCTAGAGTATCTTTGACTTAAATTAACGATTTTTAGGTTTTTTTTCTAGTTTCAGTGGAAATGAATTCATACTAAGAATAATTCTTACATTTGATTTCGGTTAAGGTTGCTGAAAGATTTCAGAATCTTTGGCCTTTTGCGATTTTCGGTATTCTCTTTTATATACTTATCTGAATTTAAAAACTAATTAACAAAAGAGAAGGTAGAGAAAATATTTCATAGTTTTGCAATTTTTTCATCGTGTTTCAATAAGATGAAAGCTCTGCAGCTAGTACATCTATCACATCCTCCCAAAGTGAGTCGATTGTCAGGCTCGTATGTTTTGAGAAAAATGCTAGATGCTGGAGAATGAAGTAATAATCCTCGGGAATTACAAAAAAAAATTTAACTAGGTACTGTTTTATTCTGAAAGAAAGGAACACTATTGTTGTAATCTAAAAATAGACCATTTAAAGAGTTTGATAAAATGGTAGGCATTAAAATAATATCTATTTTACTTCTTATAAGAATACCTACCAACTACAGGTATGAATTCATTTAACTTAATGGGTTGATCATTAAAAAATGCTGTTAGAGATTACGTTAATGTGAAGTAGAGGTCTGAGAATTATTTTGATGAGCAAAATGTTATTAATATGATATGGACACAGTTTTAACACTTACTCTCTAGAAGGATGTTTCTGATACTGATGCTTTTCAAACTTATTTAGAATAAAATGCATCGAGAGTTAGTCGGTCGCAGACGATTATAATCGTCGATTTTGAGCCCGCATTGGCTTCCAAGTAAATACTCCTCTTTCTAAAAGGGAAATCATCCTATACATTTTTATTGTTTCATAAAATCTACTAACGCGGCCGTGATATTGTGGAAATTTATGATATTACATAGGTATGTTATTTTTCCACAACAATTTATTCTGGAACTTCGGGAAAAGGAAAAGAGTATACCGAAAATCGCTGAAGGCCGAAAGTTAACCTAAAATGTAAGCACCAGAATAAATCTCCACAAACGGTTACATCAGTCCTTGTCAACCATGTAATATATATGTTATTGTTTCAATTAATTCTTACGAAAACGGAGAAAATACCTTGAGGGAATGAGTCTTTCCAAAATTGAATTGAGTGTAAGGGTGGAACTTTGGAAGGACTCCCCGACCAGGGAGATGATTTACCTCGGATCAGTGTGGACAGTAATGGTACTTCCCCGGTAGGCGTGACTTCCCTTACGGTTGCGAGTAATTTATATTCTTACGTTCGCATTTTACTCTGCTAACCGAAGAGGGCCGAGTCCCATCAGTCAGGGAAAATTACCCAACCTTATTAAAATCTTTCACTTCAATCAATAGGTATCATATCAACAATAATGTTAACCAAAACATAAGCACAGAATAAATCTCCTCAAACGGTTTCATCAATCCCATTCAACTACAGTCCGAAGTACCACGTATTTACTTAAAACAATTTATATGTTGGTGGAAAACAATCACCCATTATTTGCGAATTTTAAATTTCTCATTGAAATTCTTTTTTTTAGGCTCTAGGGCAACGGGCGTGAACGTTTTCAGAAGTTTGGCGTTTCATCCCAGACATGGCAAAAACATCAAACTTACAAATAACAGGAGGACTGCGAACTTGATTGAGTAAGTGGTTTCCAAATATGGTTCTATTAACGGCATTAGGATTGACAGTTTTTTAAAGGTAAAATTCGAAAAATCCTTCAGATAATTAGATTTTATAAAAATTGAAGTCAAACTAAGTCCGAACAAGTGCGAGTAAAACATCCAAATTACGATTAATGATATTAATTATTGTAATNGTTAATAAGTTTTAATATAAATGTTAAATTAATATAATGTTTTAACGATATTTAATTTGAAAATCGTTCAAAACTAAGCAACCTGGTGAATTTATGCATGCCAAAAATTGCTGTTTGTGTGGCTTTTCTCTCTTCGGATGGACTGTCCTTCACCGACTTCGCTGAATTTTCAAAAATGTTGCGAAAACGCGTGGAGATTTGAAAAAAAAGGTCAAATGGGGACATTTCTAGGACATGCGGGACCGAATACCTAAATCCGGGATTGCGGTGCCTATTACAGGGGTACATTAAGGTAACGTTAAAGCGTGATTTTTAGAGAAGGAGCATTAGGGAGGCATCAAAGGCGATGTCACGTGGTTCTCAGACCACGATACAATACGATCCCTTCGAGCTTTCGCGGGAGGTCATGCCATTAGAACATCAATACTACTGGGTTCCTCGAATTTCTGAAGGTCTTCACATTAACTCTTGACCTCACTGGAGATGGAACGAGGAGTTAGAGTCGAGGATATGTTTCCATAGAATCTTGCGTGCCAGCAACATTTTTTTATTTCTATGAATTCGAATATATAAAGAACCGGACTGAATCCGTTTCAAGATGAGAATAAAGTTGCTAAAAGTATGCAGGGGCAGTACCACTTACTTCTTTTAGCATTGTGCATCGTCCTGCACCCATCAGGAGCTGCAGAAGAAGAATGCAGGGACGACATTAGTAAAAGACATCAAGTTCATCTTTCAGTCAGCTCCGAAAGGGACGATACAGGAGAGTGGGTGACTTCATTCTCTGCCAACAGGAGCTCAAGAATCCAGCCGGAGAAAGTTGACGTGGATGTGGCGAGAAAATATACGGTGTGTCAAGGAAATCATGTCTTCAGCATAGCGGGGATCATAAAAGGTACTACGTTTACTGAATATTCGGAATTGTTTCTGTCTCGATAATCGCTTGAAAAAATCTAATCTCACGAAAAAGTAGATAAATAATGATTTGTATCCACTCTAAACTCTTTTCGTTAGTATGCAGCTATAGCCTAATTATCTTCAGCGATTAGTTTTTGGGATGGTTGTGCTATGGTCGATTGTCGGTAGGATAACTCGGAGATCTTTATAATTTTCATAATCGAAAATCCCGGATTCGTTTCATCGACAAACTGAGTGTTCTTTTTTGATATAATATACTGAAAAGAAATTTTAAGGTATGTGATCTATAATTACTCTATGATCAAGGCAGTGAGTTAGGAGACATATTAAACAGATACAAGCTAAATTAACGTTGCGATGAATAGCTTAGATAGGGCGAAATATATTCCCTTTCAATAGAATCATGTATGACTTTCTTTGGTACTAAGCCCTCTTAAATATCTTCGTTCGTTTATTTCTGGGGGAAGATATTCCGTATAAATATTCTAATTAAAAAATAAAAAATATTTCTAAACACAATTCTAGTCACTGTTTTTTTTCTGGTTGCCTTGTTCATCGAAACGAAGAAAAACCTAATCGTAAGTGATTCTACTCATCATAACGATTTTATCGCGAGAAAAATATAAACTATAGATATAGAAATGATAGACGTCATGCTTCCTTCTGCGAAATTGAACAGCATCATCAGTGTTTTTGCCAAATGGTTGAAGTAGTTCTTCTAATTCCGTATTATATTTTCTTCTGAAACTGATGAAGAGATGTTGCTCCGTACCGAGTAATATTTTGCTATTTGAGAAAGGATATCCAAAAGATGATCAAAAGTTGAAGAATACATGGATCTGGTTTTCAGTTAAAATAGAAGGGAAGCGTAAATATTTCTGTCTCCATTATTTCAAAATATCTTTTGATTTTATATCTCAAAATCTATTTTTTGACGAATCGAGATAATACACGTAAATCAAGATAAAAGACGTATCAAAATCACTATTACAACGTATTCCTTGTGAAAGGGAAACGGAATCAAGAAAACAATGATCCACATGCGACACTCCAGTAAGTGATATATATGCAACAAATCCTTCGGATCTAATCGTTCTATTTGGTATCTTATTGCCATTATCACGTCCTCTCTCCTAATAATCTTTTTCTCGACGATTTAGTGACTTCTCTTTTAAAATGGTCAGCTGTCCAATCTTCTTTTTCCTACAGTCAGAGGTCAAAGTGATGTGATATTGCGTTTGAGATAAAAGAAACTTGGACTTCACTTGTTATTCTAGTGAGAGAAAAAGAGCGAAGGAAACCATGATACCCAGTTTATGACTGTCAGTTATAGTTGTTTTCGTATTAAAGAATTATTTTTAATTTGACTACTTGGCCAAATCTAGGTCATTACCTTCCCTATGATTTGGAACAGATANGAGATCGTCTGCGTACGCGATTCTCTCAACAAATTCCTCCTTAGGTTCCTCTAAGAACATCTCTATCACTAGGTTCCAAAAATATGGACCGAGGACAGATCCCTGAGGGCATCCCTTAGTTAAGTCTTTGTAGATTCTTTTCCCATTCAGCGCCACTGCACATTTCTTGTCCATAAAGTAGCTTTCTATAATTCTATACAGATTAGACGGACATTCTTTCCTACTCAGTGCCGTAAAAATAGATGGCCACCACACATTGTCAAAGGCGCCCTTGATGTCGACAAATATTCCAAGAACGTATTTACATTGGTGCATTCCAATTCTATTTTGTACAAACGAAAGCGCATCTATAGTCGATTTATTTTTTGTAAACCCGAACTGATTGATTTCCTCGGTAATTTTAATACTATCCTGCAATTTCTTTAAAATCATCTTTTCATATGCTTTCCCCAAGACAAAGTAGGCAAATTGGTCGATTTAATCTTACTTGGGTCCTTATCTGCATTTTTCAAGATAACTTTGACAACTCCTACTTTCCATTGTTCGGGGAATATTTCCTTCTCGAAACACCTATTATACTAACCTTTAATATTAGCCTAACCGAGTACAGTTCCCTCTCCCCTAAGATGGACCCCCAAAAGTCGGATTACTTAAGGAAAAGGTTAGTTTGCCCGCGAGCTTACTTTGTGGTGCGCGATCCTACGAGACTTTCCGCTGCCGTTGTTGTCGCCGTGTGCCCCGTCCGCTCCATCTCCCGTCCAGAGAATACCCTTGCATCGCTGGAGAAGTCCCCCCTCGCTTTTACCGGAAAATACAAGAAGGTAATAAACTGTTTTTTTCTGAACTAAAGGAGTGCTTATTTCGTACTCGCCGTTGACACCTTTGGAAGAACCCTTTTTCTTGTGGTAGGACCCCTTCTTCAAAGGGGTCCGCACTACATTTACTTCGGCGTTCCGGCCTTCATGAATTCTGTTGATATGGTAAGGGGTCATCATTGATGTCCCAGGTGTGCTCAGGAGTGCTGCCATTTTATATGAACCCTCAAAGAGCACCCCGTGTCCCATCACAGCCTCAGATAAACTAGGGAGAGATTGTTATATCGTAGCTGAGGAACAACCGGCCGTCAAGTAAAAGAAGTGGGTTCGATTCCCTGCTGCGGCTGACATTTTCTCCATCATTTCTTCGACTGATTGATAATTCCATAAGAAGAGATTCCAAGCATTGTAATGGAAAATAATAACTTAGAGTTTAGTAATATCTCCCTCACTATGGCAACCAAAACTGTTTGGTCATCTCTAAGATTTACTATTTTAGATATCCTTTTTAGTCGATAAAATGAACCGGAATGCCATGAGCTAAGAAAGGAAATAAATATATGCTTTCAATGGCCATTCGTAGAGGAATAATTAGGTCTTTACTTAAATATTTAAATTCATTTTTGTCAATTAAATTGTTTACTATAAACCCAACGGCTATGATGTAAAAAAAGGAGAGCTATTGTTCAAACCTCAGAATGTGCGCATTGGCTTCATCTGATATCATGAGATAATCATTGGGAAATTAAATCATTGATGTGTAATTTCTTCCATTTTTATTTTTGGAGATGAACTACACCAGGAAAAATATGAACAAATATTTGTCGCTTCCCACAGCGTCAGAAATTCTTAGGGCAATGAAATAGACTGTAATTAGCAAAGGGAAGGTTTTAGGCGACAGGGCACGCAAAGCAACGCACCCTGGATAAATTTAAAGAGCAACGTGCAAGAAGGAATTTTGATGAATCTGAGACTGGAATCCATATCTTCCAAAACCCACCACCTTTTAGGTAGTCATATCTAAGCTTGGCAATTATGGTTTGACTCCTGTATAGGAGCGCCTTCTGAAATTCTCTTCGGACCACAAGATAAAAAGAATTGGACAATTATGATTGCATATTTACCTATTGCGAAGAAGAAGATAGCATTTCACAATGAGACGATCAAAGCTAACATTCAAAGCCGGTCGAAAAATAGCAACTAGATATTAATTTAAGTACTCGTAAATATCCCGTAGTTAATTTCTTCAAAGAAAACATACAATAAAAATTAGTAGAACGAATATAAATGTCTGTTTCATATCTCGGAATCACTCTTACAAATAACATGAACTGGAGCGCGCATATCCGAAAAATCTCCAACTAAAAGCTCGGTTTTGTAAAACGCATGTTAAGAGGATACAATGAAAAGTTATAAATCTATAACATTTCACCTTCGTAAGGTCCCATCTGGAAAATGCGGCGAGTGCTTGAGATCAAGCGGATGAAACGTGTGCCCGCGAGCTGAAGAGTATGGAGCGAAAGGCTATATGATTTTTTTAAAAATGCAACGATACAAAGGGAGTGTTACGAAATTGCTCTCAGACGCCGGTTGAGAATCCCCTGAAGAAAGGAGAATAGAAGCTACGTAGGCTTTGATTGCTTGATAAGTTCAGAGAAAAGACGTGGTACATATTATGCAAACCCTCTGCTACTTTGGCCGGTCAGTCAGCGCAATACAAGAGAAATAGAAGTGAGGTTAAGTCGTTTTAAGGAGTTATTCAGTTAGCGAACGATACGCGACAACATTAAGCTAAATAAGTAACTCGAACGCTTAAACTCTGCCACACGCCGAAAGCCGGCTTGCAGGGTATCTACGTAGATGTAAAGGTATATAGCATTTGCTTCACAAGGAATATGTCTTTTCATGTTTCGCTTACTTGATTGAGAATGGAAGAGGGAGGACAATTCCTTGAGAAAGAAATAAATATTAAATAATATTTGAATTTGAGTAAAAAATTGAAGACGTCGTGACGTCGTGACGTGAAGGAAGTGACTTTTTTCGGATATATATGCTTTATTGCTGGGCTAATAAGTAAATTGCAATTGGCATACTAATGGCAGAAAGATATTCGGTTAGTCTCGGCAAATCATTGAAACTCTTTTATACCTACTAAAGTTTGGCCACGATCATTCTTGATCTACTAAATTTCTTACGGCAAAATGGCAGTTGAAAGTAAATGTAGACGAGATTATAAAGAATTTGCCTTCAATCGCCTCCCATAGGCATTATCTCCTCCTCCCTGACAAAGTTCACTGCCTCCTTCCTTGGCATATACCACCCTTTGTATATACGCCCCACCATGACAAGTTTCTAGATTCGCTCAAGACTCTGGTCCAAAATAAAATCAAAGCGACGAATTATTCTCTCAAATTGAAGGCAATTTCGAAATGAACCCATCGGATATTTATGTAAGCTGGGAATTGGAATGACAACTTTTTAATTTCGAAGGTGGGCGACACCGTCGGTGTGATGGTCAGCCAATCAGGAGAACTTCATTATTTCATCAACGGAGTCGATCAAGGGCCTGCTGCTAACAACATCCCAATCGATGTCTACGGAGTCGTGGAACTGCGGTTTAAAGCTGTCCAAGTTTCCATTATGGAATGATAACGAATCCGGAGTGACGGTCGCTCACTGCATCACACATCGTGTCTATGGATAGGCAAGCAAGGCTGGATGTAGAGGCGTAGCCAAGGGAGAGGTTTTGGGGGTTCAAACCCCATTTTAATTTAAAATTTTAAAATTTGCTTGCATTCTTCCAGAATTGTATTTAGGAGAATGCATATAAGATGAATAAAAAATGACTAAAATGAAACATTATAGATTTTGCATTCATGTTATGTTGTAACTGATTCCTCAATCACATACACATTTCTTAGTAAGAAAGGTCCAGAATCTGGGGTTCCTTCGAGGGACCGCAGCAATTAACTCCGGAGGTTCTCGGGAGTCATAACAGTGATTGAAAAACAATGTGAAAAAGATTTTTTCTTAAGGAAGACTTCCTAACGTCAAACCTAACATCATATTTAGAGATTTAACTGCCATTCATGATTTTAAACCACATCAGCTAACAATAATAATCAAAAAAACAACAGCAAGCAACACAAACGAACAATTCTCTATTCTATTGAGAAATATATTACAACATTTCGAAAAATTGGCGCTATGCAATCTTAGGAGAAATATTGGGACTTTGGAATATTCTGGGATCGAACATACGATTGGTAGCATTGAGATATCTTTCATCCTTGTGATTTTAATTAAGTCTGTACGACATGAAACGAATGAGTCAATGAGGCATTAATGGTGAGGCTTTCAATCGGTATACTACCTTTCCCTCTTTTAATGAAGTATGCAGTGACTCGCAGAGAGTTATTCGTTTAATTAAAGGAAGGTGGCTATGAAATTTCTACACGAAAGATGCAATCTAGGACCCCCATTTACGGTAAAATTCATTAGATTCTCTGTTAAAAACACTAATGTTAATGTTTAAGATGACGAAAGCGATACTGGTAGGCGCAGTGGAAGGTCGAGTGGGGTTGAGAGTAAATAAGGAAATAGACTTGATTGAAGTGCAGGGTTTAATTGTTTGTTTACATCATAACGACATATAAACAGCAAGTCCAGAAGAAATACATAAAAAAGCCAAAACATGCTTACTGTTGCAATATGATGGATATGTTAGTTGTTTCGCATGAAGTTAACTTTTTCTTGCTAATACTTAACTGAGAATATTTTAATAATTTAACGACATGCATTTAAAATAATTAACGAAAAATTTAATCGAATGATAAATTAGTACCATAATAATTTGAACCATCGTTTGTTATTACTGAAATAATACACTACTACTGAATGTAGTTCCCTTTAGCCAATTTCTGAAACATTGCAGTGATCGCACTGCCTTAATTGGTCTTTCAAAATACTTCCAGACAACGCATCTGCACGCCAATGGGTGAAATCTGCCTTTGAAGAGTGGCTTCGGAAACCCCAAAGCAGAAAAAGCGGTAAAAAATACTGGAGGCGGCATTATACAAAGACCCCACTACCTCCATGCCATCCGTGCCTTACCACTCGGTATTCTTCTAATTCTTCGGATTATTTATAATCCAAATACTTTCCAACCTTATATGAATCACTCTCTCTGCTATATTTTGGCATTTACACTTACGGAATACAGCTTCAGGAATAATCATCGTTTCTATTTCTCTTGTGCGATTGCGTAGTGAGCGAAAATATTAATTGTAGCAGAGGAAATTCATTTTCGTAACGTTGCATCAACCAGGAAGAGGAAGTAATTATTCCAAGGAAGAGAGAAACCACGAGCTGGAGTATCTTTGACTGAAATTAACATTTTTTGAGATAAGTTTTTCTAATTTCAATGGAAATGAATTCAAAGACTAAGAATAATACTTTAATTCAATATTAAGAATTTTTTCCCCGACTNAATACCCAACGGAAATATGGAGGTGGACTCATCTGTGATTTCATTGCCCTACTATTCTTTCAAATCATATTCAGTTATTAAAGTCATTCAGAAATTTTAAAGCTCTTGCATTAGATATCAATTGAAAAAGTTTTTCGATCCGGAAGATGTTTACAACATACAAGCGACAAAAATTTAATAAATAATTCGACTGAAGACCTAGTCGTTTTTATAAGCATGATCTTCGAGAAGAGTTATTTATACGCTTTCGTATCTCATTGATTTCCAGTTCATTTTGAGGACTAACAAACGATTTCTAACAAAAAGTAAAGTTTATAGTTGATAGAATATTTTGGATAGGGAAGCTGCCTTTAGACTGGAGGTTATCCTCTTGCTTAGCAATTTTTGGGCCACAATTGACGAGCTTCAAACGTGTAAGAAGTACTAAATTGGTGTCTGCGTAAAATTACCTTGAAATTCTCTCATTTCAACATATTTGGGTCGGTTTGATAAGCTTCCAAAGAAAAACTTCGATTAATACACATAAACCAACTAAGTTAAGCCAAAGAAAAATCTAAATATAAGGTTTGTGTACTTTTCAGCGAGAACAAAAATAATGGCGTGGTTTACACGGACCGCCCTTTAAGAAGAGAAGAGATGCTGACTGTGAAATATGAGAAAGCCAACTTCCAAAGGTTATTTAACATCGGTATCGGTGTTACCTCTCATACTCCATACGACGAAAATGTTCCTGATCAACAACTTCACGCAGTGTAAGTATCTCTATTACACTCAGGTCTGTCCAATTTTTATGGATTGTTATATAGATTGGAATAATCTACTCTACTTAACTAGCAGTTGCTCGTACGGACAGTTCAAAACAATACACTTCCATTATTTATAATAAGGGTTAAAATTTATTTAAGGGATAATTTTTACCCCTTGCTTCCCTAGAGCCTCTAGTGTGTGGTGTAGGTACTTCCCGAGACAGTGGCTTGCGCATAGTCTACGAAGTAAAGTATGAGAGGCATCTGGTATTCGTCATTTCTGATGATAATTTCTTGCAGCGTGTGTTTGTAGCCCATAATGTTGAATCCTTTGCGAAATCCAGCTTGTTCTCTGGGCAGGGAAACATCCAGGGTCGTCCTCAGACCTGCAGCTATTACACTAATGAACGGTTGGAAAACTGCAGGAAGGAGGCTGATGGGGCGATATAATTTTTAAAAATTTTTTTAGGAATAAACTAAACTTGCAAAATAAGTAGCGTTTCTAAAAATTACAATTCATTATAGATAGAATTTACGTTATCTTGTAACATATGTTATATCCGATAATGTAAACTTGCTCAGCAAAGCTCTTATTTGAAGCGGGGAAGGAGAGTAATTTGTCGTACGTTAATAACAGTTTATTAGCACAGTTTCATTGCAATGCTATATATTGGCGAGGCCCATGGCTGGCAAATATTGTGTTTAATTGATTAATCAATAATCTACGCATGAGAAATAACTTTCTCCTTTCTTTTGGAATCCAAAGAGCATGCATTCACTATTTTATGATTTTAAGTTAATGTTAAAACGTTCAAGCACTTCAGTTGCTGGTGCATATAATTTGAGTTTCGAAATTAGGAGTGACATGAAATTTATATGAGGAACAATAAAAGCTGCCGATTCCAATGAAACTCAGCCGAATTGTCTCCTCAGGAACAAAGAAAATTCAAATTTTACAAACCATAGGATTTATTAATAATCGACCAAGGTTCCGACTCATGGAGTCATCTTCATGTACTGCGAACAGAAAACAAGGTCAAATATACATGAAGGGAAGGAAGGGAGGAAACGGGAAAAGTTGGGTTACTAGGGGGGGGGGGGGGTGAGGGATGACAGCGGAGAGAATGGGTGAGGGGAAAGGAATGAGGTATTCATTGAGGACTTGGACATTGGGATCGAATGCATTTCTATGAATTTCCAGTTGCTCTAAGGAATTTAAGGTAGAGCCTTTCTTTGTAAAATGCACAAATTCCATGGTGAAGGTCTGGTTGTTGTTGACGAGAAGATGATGGACTATCTGCGACTCTGCGGGGTTGTTCCTACGTAAGGCCGCAAAATATTCTTTCCTCCGGGAGGAGGACCAAAGGAACGCCCAGTCTGCCCGACGTACACTGAGTCAACGTCGGTACAGATATGGCGATACACACCGCTCCTCTCTGCTGGGTCGGTTGCTGATTTTTTAAGTTGATTCGAATTTTCTCCACTTTAGAAAGACTATTCCCTTATGGCCATAAATTCTTTGGCTCTAACTTCCCAGTGTATTCTTCTGGGAAAATGTATGTGCTTGGATTCTACAAGTGCATAGGATAGGGGTGGAGAACCTATGGCACGCGTGCCCAAAGTGCCATGCGAGGGATTATTATGGTACGAAGAATTCGGACAGCTCTATTCTTGTTAGGTATCTTGCTCTTAAAAATGAAGCCTTAAAGCAAATAAATGTGGATTCTGTTCATTATTCATGACAATTAATGATAACTTTTACGTCGCAGGAATATCTCTCGGGTTTCCAACCTGGTTAATTGAACGAACACGTCCAATGTATCACATCATCGGCTGATCACATCATCGGCTGATCACATCATCGGCTGATCACATCATCGGCTGATCACATCATCGGCTGATCACATCATCAGGTGTTGATGAAGCTACGCGTCGAAACCTAGTTCGTATTTATTAAATGTTGTGGTAACGTGTACAAGTTATTTTGATTCGTCTTTCATCATAAGGAGCTACAACAAAGTTGAGGCCGAAATGGTGGATTTTGTTATCTTGCAGTATTCTGAAATATTTAAATCATATTTTCCGTTATTACATGTTGCAATTATTTCTAGCCAGAGTATTGTCTATTTATTCCAAATTGATTACAAATTTACGTCGAAATTTAAACGGAATACATCAGTCCAAGTACTTCATCGGTACAAGTTTCATGGATCATATCTTTACTCTCATGATTTATATAGATGATGAAAATTCAAACAAAAGTTGTTGCATTGGAGAACCTGGACACCCATGAATTTCACAAATGATTGCTCGAATACGTGGGGGTGAATACGCGAGTATTTTGGATGAACTTATTTCTGATAAAAGTCTAACGGAATAGAGTAAATAGAAATATATTCTCTTGGGAACGCAGCAATACTCACAAATGATATTTAGCATGGAAAACTGATCAAACTTGCATTTATGTATCTATTCTTGAATTACCATGTATGCTTTCCTCTGTTAAAGGCAAAACATGTGGATGTTATATCATAGCCACTTTTACATCAACGGAACTCGGGTTTTGGAAAACTACGGAATACCTATGGATAAAGATGAACATTTCAAGGTAAGCCAGCTTTCCTCCCTAAAATTATGAAGATGTCATCATCTTTGAAATTCAGCTGCTGAACATTCATAAACACCTACATTGCTACCATGCAAATCGCCTTTCAAGTGGTGTAAACGCCGACATTATAAACGATACCGACGTTTTTGGTCCATCATAAAAATCTCAGGGAACCGATGCATACCTAACTAAGCAATCAAAGAAGCATTTTTGATATTAGATGAAGAATACAGGAGAAAATTTTTATCTTCCATTATTTTGTTTAATGCGTTTTCTATTTCTTATTTATGTAATGACCAGGGATGCGGGGGTACACCCTTCCCTAATTACTTTTCCCAATCCCCTTCCCGTTCACCATTTTCCTTTTTAGTGGTAAAGTAACATCACGTGCGACAGCGGAACTTTCCACGAGTTCGGACTTTGTGCAGTTCAGCCATCTGCGTACAGCCGAACTCCCTTATTTTTCCGGATTGCTCTACATTTTTATTTGCATTTCCCCCTGCCCTTCCGGCCTAGAGCAATTCTATCTTTCCTCTATTTTTCGATGCACGGACGCATAAACATGTTATTTCCGAAATCCCCATACCCGCGGCCGTCCCTTGCACCACCCGCACTTTGCCTCTTTTCGCAACGGCCTCACCGAGTACAAGACAAGACAAGAAAATCCAAAGCGCAGCAGCCTCTCTGATTTGTTTGGTTTCAGGGCTGTCTATAGGCAAAGCCTTTCCCAGCCTCGGCTACATTTAAGTAACTGGTAAGATTCAAACCTCCTACCGAGGTCTCCCCAGTATTTCTACCAGGAATGTCATTTAGGTCCATTCAGATTTTCCCGGAGCCTTCTTATGTCATCCTGGACCACCCATGACTGGGCGCGGTATCTAGCTACCCGCAATGTAAGAGAAAAAATAGAGTCTGTAGTAGATTAGATAGAAAGATTGCAAAGTATGAAAGAAGAAGGAAGAAAACCACAACCCCCACGAGTCCTACCTCACAGGTCAGGTAAGGTTTGATCCAATTACTTGTAACAACCCTTGGGCTTCCCTGACTCCCGTGGTACCAGTTTTCCGCTTCTGCCCGCCCACTGGTGAGGGCCTCCGCTCCATCCCTTCCCTGCCCCCCCTATCCCTCAGCCCCTCCCACCCCCTCCCTTATCCTTTAACAGTTTATGTGGGTACTGCTAAACCGCGACTCAATTCTTCGTCTTGTTGCTCGTGCGTATCTGTAAAGGCTAAGAGAGTGTTATCGTCTGTGTCTTGTCACCTATGTCATTTACTCCAGTAGTTCGTTGCCCTAGGGATCGTCCTCATTGTCCTTTCTTTTTAACGCTAATTTACTAAATTTCCTGAGCTGTTTGAAGTTATCTTTCATAATTAGAATTTCGAGGTTCCCTTTCCAGTCTCCTTTGATAAAATTATCTAGACAATTAACTCTTAAATCCTACTGTGTCCGGATTACCACATTTGCAAAGATTCCCTTCTCGGAACTTAAAATATTGAAGTTTATCATAAAAATTTCCGTGCCCTGTTAATACTTGAGTAGTGTAGTAGTCAAGTTCATGTCTAATGTTTAAGCTAACTCGTTTAATTATTCTGTAAGTCCACCTTCCTTATTCTGAGTTATCCTATCTATTTTGCCAAATTCCTATGCAATGTTCTTGTATCGTCCTGACAACAACACGTTTGTTGTCATTGTTTAATAATCGTTGTCCTAGTTCAATGCGCCCTGTGTCTTTCCATATAAATGTTTTCCTCCTCTGTATTAATTTTAGATCAATTAGTAAGATTCCAGTTATAACCTGAAGGGCATCCCTGGAAGTTGTCCTGTACGATTTACTGCATAAAATCAAAGCTCTTCTTTGTACACTAAGTAACCTGATCTTACTTATTTTATTAATAGTATGTTCCCATACTTCAGACCCATATAGAAGCAGGCTCTCTATTAATCCTTTGTATAATATTATTGTATTCCTACTATTTAAGCCCCATTGTTTTCTACATATTCTTGTCATAGCATACATTGTCCTGATTACCTTTTCTGAAATGTAATTTATGTGTTGAGTAAAGTTAAGTCTCTCCCCAATTATAACGCCTAAATATTTAACACTGTTTGACATTTTTAGTTGTGCATTTTGAAATATAATTCTTGGGGGTCGTTTATAGCCCAATTTTCCTTTCAACCACATGATTTGAGTTTTTTCCTTTGAAATTCCTAATTTATTTCTAATACATCAGGCATTTAGTTTTTCTAATTTTGGTTTAACTCTGTTTTCTATTTGAGCCCTGCTCTCTCCCCCTAC
>KZ308947.1:307667-321314 GCA_000376725.2 Ladona fulva
CATGTACCTTTTATGATCCCTGCTACGCTGAAGACGTGGTTCCCTTTACACAGGGTATATTTTCTCGCCACATCCACGTCAAATTTCTCCGGCTGGATTCTTGAGCTCCTGTTGGCAGAGAATGAAGTCACCCACTCTCCTCTATCGTCCCTTTCGGAGCTGACTGAGAGATGAACTTCATGTTTTTTACTAATGTCGTCCTTGCATTCTTCTTCTGCAGCTCCTGATGGGTGCAGGACGATGCACAATGCTAAAAGAAGTAAGTGGCACTGCCCCTGCATACTTTTGGCAATCTTATTCTCATCTTGAAACGGATTGCGTCTGGTTCTTTATATATTCAAATTCATAGAAATAGAAAATTGTCGTTGCTAAGCGTAATTGCATGGAATCATACCGTCGACGCAAACTCCTCGGTTTATCACCAGTGAGTTCAAGAATTGACCTTCAGAGATTCGGATGAATACGGCGGTTTTTATGATGCCAATAACTCAACCACCCACGAAGGGTCATATATCGGGTCATATAGTAGATGCACGTGGTTAGACCAACATGTGACAACGACTCCTACGCCGTTCTGACCGGCATCTTAAAATGGCCAATCGTCCTCAATTGGGCGGGAAAGACCCCAGATTTCATATCTGATTAAAATATAATTTTATCTGTTTTTCCATTTCTTAATTTTATTTTAACTTTGAATCCATGAAACTCGTGACTTTTATTAATGACAGTTTTTCTCGCAGTTGCGTATCATTACCATGTTAAGTGCTCAACAAAAGATTGCGTTTACGATCATAATGAGTCTCAAATTAATTATTTGAAGAGAGCTTGTCAAAAATCCCATTCTCGAAAGCTTAAACTTGAATTCCTCTCAAAACTTGGTAATTTCTCTGCATCTATATACCTTTTACACCGATATCCTTTATTCGTAGCATTGATTACTATTTCTTAGATTAAAATTGCTCTATTTTTCTTTCTACTTATGGAATACTATCATCAACGGTAGATGAGAGCCTTTTGAAGGGGGGAGGGGTCTCTAAGGTCCCCTTACCTGTACAGATAAGGGGCACACGTGGGTGTTAGGAGCTCTGTGGGCCAGTGGAAATTTATATCAATTTAAATTTTAAAGACGTCTGCCAAAACAAAGAAATAATTTGAAGTATAATTCTAATAATGCAAGTAGGAGTGACATCGACTGAAAGATCCTTTTCAAAGTTAAAGCTAATAAAAAGTTACTGAAGATCAAACCTTACCCAAGATTCAGGATGTTAATCGGAAAATTTTTTATAGTTTCGCCAATTAAGTTATAATCTTTGAATATGATTTTTAACTTAAAACTAATTAATGACGCTACTAATAAAATATAAATTTTTTCTGTTGTTTACTCTCGAAAATAACTACTTTACAAACGACGATTACAAGAGTGAATGATACAGGAGATACATGTCACTGAACCAACAGGATATTGAAATTTTCCTTTTAAATGGTATTTATAGTTCCCGAATATTTCAAAAAATGTCTAAGGAGGATTTACCATGACGTTTACAAGGAAAAAATATGCAGCAACAAATGTACCGAATAAATAACATATGTCAAATGAGATAGCTAAATCTTTAAAGTCAACTGTCATCAACATATTCAGGAGATTATGCAAATCATCAGTAGGATGTATTGTGAACCACAGCGTGGATGTCGCTATCGCCTCAGAGGTATCAATTCAGCCTCAAACATCATCATCCACTTTTAATCGAAACGTTTTTGCTGTACCTCTTTATGGTATTGCTAGCTATGTTTTTCATTAAAATTAATAGAACAATAGTTAATTTCGCCAATTGTTGGTTCCAAATCCATTTCCCTCTTCTAATTTAAAAGTCACCAAAATATTCCAAGCTTAGATATAGTAAGACAATTGTAGGCTCAATTGCAGTGTTATCAAAAGAAGTGATTATATTTTGCTGGGCCTTAACTTAAGTAAAACTGTGCTTGCTTTTGAAGGGATTGAATTTACTAATCGCTATTTCCACAAAGTACTTTGTTCAATACGTTTCCTTTGTTGTGAGTTAGTCAAAAGTTCCAATTCTTATCCAATATTGACTTTTCCCGCTGAACGAATGTCATTAACTGAGCTATATAAAAGTACTTCCCCTTCGAGCCGAAAAACGCGTTTTCTTAAGATAGATAATTATTAAAATTTGTGTTTCAATTTGAAATAATTTCTATATCTACTTGCTAAGAGTAAATAAATGTAGCTGCCGATTGAAATAGTTATGGTAAGGCATGACTTCGTGAAAATCCGTTAACGAAAAGAGATGGGGAGATGACTTTGGCTTTTGTGATACTAAACCACGTCTGCTGGCGGTATCAGGATTCTCAATGCTGTATCTCCGTTGAAAGTATTTCAAATAGTTTCCGAGATTGTTACAATGCATTCTCACGGGAAAATTTGGGAATTTTAAACTATAGATCGAACCCATTACAGATAGAAAAGAGCTTATCTTTTTCGTTCTGGTTTCTTAACTAGGGTCTAAGCGACAAAGAAAGATGTAATCAATGACGTTTTTTTTCGGCTTATAATTTATGGATGAGATTACACCGTCTTTAGTCTTGTACCAATAAAAACATCACTTTTCAATCAGTTAATTATGCTAATTGTGACAAGAAAGAAAAATAAAGCCCCGTTGTGATTCTTATTAGCATATTCATATTAGCATAAGGATGAAATCAATCAACTAGAATATGTGAAAGAAATACAAATTTTGAAATGTAACCCACTTTCGGTTAAGAATAAACAGAGTGAAAATTTAGAAGTCCTAAATATTAAGACCAAAATTCAGATTTTTTCCTTTTGCATACATTTTATACACTGCGAATATATCTCTAAGTATTTGTAAATTAGTCATAAGTATTACTGTTTTTTAATCTGAGGTAATAATCTTTGATACGATCTTCTATTTTTCTTCTGAAAACGAAATCATTTTGGATGAGTGAGAAGTCATGTGTTTAAATTAATGTAATACGGGTACCTTGGACAATTCACTACGAAACACGTCATCTACGATTATAATTTGCTGCTGCATTGAAACTGATTAGTTTTTCAGTAAAAAACACGCCTTTAAACGGCTGAATGGGGTAAAGAGGAACGTGTGATGATGTACAGAGCTCAGGTTGGGTTGAGAGGACGTAAGGAAATTGACAGGATTGAATTGCCGGGTTTAAAGCTCGGTTTAAAATAGGAATTGCATTGAAAATAAAAGAATTTCCGCTCAATATGCATTTATTCTTTAATAGAATTCGAACGGAGATAGCAAAAATGTACTATATTATCATTACACAAAATCCGATTTGTTTCATTGTAAAAATGTAACAACATCAACCCTTTGCGTTTAGATATAAAGTTCATTGGTTACATCTGTTGTGGTAACGAGAAATATAGTCCACAACGAAAGGCCACTCTTGAAAACTACGTTACCATGGGTAACAAATTTGTCTGGAGCCTTACCGTTATTTAAGGTAATGCTCTCCAGATTTCCTCTATTATCAATATCATACATGTGCTACACCGGTAATAGAGTATGTGATGCGAAACTAGCTTTTGCAGTGAGCACAGTGTTCTGCATACCTAAATTCACGAGTTTTTCAGATTTATGTTCAGCCTCTTATGTCGACGATTGTTACTTGCAAAGCGTCTCCATGTAAGTCGAAAGCTCCCCAAACTGTTTTTGGCATGTTCGATGCAGCCGGCCCTTGGTCCACCCCGTTGACGAACAAATGAAGGTTTCCGTATCTGCTTCTCATGACACCCACCGTCTGTCCAACCTTATCATTAAATAAAAGGGAAACGTTATGATTTATAACTACAATGAATTACAGGTGAAAAGAATTGATTATTTGGTTTCAATTGGGATACATTTTCGTCTTATCAATATTACATCCATTTCCTCATAATCTTAATATATTGGCATTTTGGTTATTAAATAGCATTCTTCTAATCAACATCAAAATGATTTAGTCGTTGCAAAAGTGATTTTATGAAGTGAGCATAAAGAGTATCTCTCTTTATCTTGCCTCTCGTAGTGATTAGAGCAAGTGTAACGATAGTAACAATGTAAACTGGGTTTACAAGACAATTCCTTTATTGTTTATTTATTTATATTTCGGTTTATATGTATTGCTTAATTCCAAATCCTTTTCTTTCATAAAATTGCATTTAGAATCTGTTTCCGAAAGAAATCGTGAGAAGAACCAAAATATAGATCANCAATCTTTCGGGACCTTACCTTCGCTCATAGATTTATCGAATATGATTTTAAGAAAAGGTGCCGCGCTCTCTGCTACTTCCTTGAATACTCGAGCTGGTATAGCCAGTAAGGTAAGCCAGCTTTCCTCCCTAAAATTATGAAGATGTCATCATCTTTGAAATTCAGCTGCTGAACATTCATAAACACCTACATTGCTACCATGCAAATCACCTTTCAAGTGGTGTAAACGCCGACATTATAAACGATTCCGACGTTTTTGGTCCATCATAAAAATCTCAGGGAACCGATGCATACCTAACTAAGCAATCAAAGAAGCATTTTTGATATTAGATGAAGAATACAGGAGAAAATTTTTATCTTCCATTATTTTGTTTAATGCGTTTTCTATTTCTTATTTATGTAATGACCAGGGATGCGGGGGTACACCTTTCCCTAATTACTTTTCCCAATCCCCTTCCCGTTCACCATTTTCCTTTTTAGTGGTAAAGTAACATCACGTGCGACAGCGGAACTTTCCACGAGTTCGGACTTTGTGCAGTTCAGCCATCTGCGTACAGCCGAACTCCCTTATTTTTCCGGATTGCTCTACATTTTTATTTGCATTTCCCCCTGCCCTTCCGGCCTAGAGCAATTCTATCTTTCCTCTATTTTTCGATGCACGGACGTATAAACATGTTATTTCCGAAATCTCCATCCCCGCGGCCGTCCCTTGCACCACCCGCACTTTGCCTCTTTTCGCAACGGCCTAACCGAGTACAAGACAAGACAAGAAAATCCAAAGCGCAACAGCCTCTTTGGTTTATTTGGTTTCGGGGCCGTCTATAGGCAAAGCCTTTCCCACCCTCGGCTACACTTAAGTAGCTGGCAAGATTCAAACCTCCTACCAAGGTCTCCCCAGGTATTTCTACCGGGAATGCCATTTAGGTCCATTCAGATTTCCCCGGAGCCTTCTTATGTCATCCTGGACCACCCATGACTGGGCGCGGTATCTAGCTACCCGCAATGTAAGAGAAAAAATAGAGTCTGTAGTAGATTGGATAGAAAGATTGCAAAGTATGAAAGAAGAAGGAAGAAAACCACAACCCCCACGAGTCCTACCTCACATGTCAGGTAAGGTTTGTTTCAATTACTTGTAACCACCCTTGGGCTTCCCTGACTCCCGTGGTACCAGTTTTCCGCTTCTGCCCGCCCACTGGTGAGGGCCTCCGCTCCATCCCTTCCCTGCCCCCCCTATCCCTCAGCCCCTCCCACCCCCTCCCTTATCCTTTAACAGTTTATGTGGGTACTGCTAAACCGCGACTCTATTCTTCGTCTTGTTGCTCGTGCGTATCTGTAAAGGCTAAGAGAGTGTTATCGTCTGTGTCTTGTCACCTATGTCATTTACTCCAGTTGTTCGTTGCCCTAGGGATCGTCCTCATTGTCCTTTCTTTTTAACGCTAATTTACTAAATTTCCTGAGCTGTTTGAAGTTATCTTTCATAATTAGAATTTCGAGGTTCCCTTTCCAGTCTCCTTTGATAAAATTATCTAGACAATTAACTCTTAAATCCTCATAGATNTGTTTGAAGTTATCTTTCATAATTAGAATTTCGAGGTTCCCTTTCCAGTCTCCTTTGATAAAATTATCTAGACAATTAACTCTTAAATCCTCATAGATAGGGCATTCTGTTAAAAAGTGTTCTACTGTGTCCGGATTACCACATTTGCAAAGATTCCCTTCTCACAACTTAAAATATTGAAGTTTATCATAAAAATGTCCGTGCCCTGTTAATACTTGGGTAGTATAGTAGTCAAGTTCATGTCTAATGTTTAAGCTAACTCGTTTCATTATTCTGTAAGTCCACCTTCCTTTTTCTGAGTTATCCCATCTATTTTGCCAGATTCCTACGCAATGTTCTTGTATCGTCCTGACAACAACACGTTTGTTGTCAGTGTTTAATAATCGTTGTCCTAGTTCAATGCGCCCTGTGTCTTTCCATATAAATGTTTTCCTCCTCTGTATTAATTTTAGATCAATTGGTAAGATTCCAGTTATAACCTGAAGGGCATCCCTGGAAGTTGTCCTGTACGATTTACTGCATAAAATCAAAGCTCTTCTTTGGACACTAAGTAACTTGATCTTACTTATTTTATTAATAGTATGTTCCCATACTTCAGACCCATATAGAAGCAGGCTCTCTATTAATCCTTTGTATAATATTATTGTATTCCTACTATTTAAGCCCCATTGTTTTCTACATATTCTTGTCATAGCATACANTGATATTTATTCTACTGTTTTCAAGTCATGAAAGCCTACTTTACGTAAATTTCTGATAAAAATTATAAGAACTGATTATTCCCGTGCACACATATTCATGAAATCAACATTCAACAATGACCTTAGTCGTCAAAGGGATGGGTTGTTTATTTCCCAAATATTTTACGAAATTTCAGTGTATCTTATCAAAATCTTCAAAATTTCGGATCTATATCAATATTTCACGACTAAAATAAGAATCTATGGCCATTTTACTTTCTTTTGACACTTCTCTTGATTTCGTGAGGCTACTGTTTCTAATTCAATTTTGTAAAATCAACAACCTCTGTAGGTAACGGAAACCTATTTACGTACATTTCTTATGGAAAAGTATGGGATAACTCATGAAACCAATGTTCAACAATTGCTTTGGTCGTCAAAGGGATGGGTTGTTTATTTCCCAAAAAATGTACGAGTTTTACGTCTATTTTATCCAAGCTCTCGCAATGTCGAATTTATGTGAGTGATTAACGACTAAAATAAGATTCTATGATTATTTTCCTTTCTTGTGACACTTGTCTTAATTTCGTAGGACCATTGTTTCTAATTTAATTTTGCAAAAGAAACGACCTCTGCAAGTCATGAAAATGTACGTACATCTCTTATGGAAACGAATTTTGTGCTCCTGGGTTCGAACCCGGGCCTTTACAGAGATGAGAATAGTTTTCCTGGGGGTTTCAGCATCGTAGAAATACAATGCAAAATTGAATCAGATCTCTAAGTCAAGCTGTTTCTGAGATAAATAGGGAGACGGACAGACGGACAAACATTTGCTTTTTATATATATGATTTTCTTTCCCTTAAGTTTGTGTTGATTTCTTCGGATGAATTTGTTCCGTTAAAGGACAATCAAAATAAAGATCCAGTTAAACGCAACAATCGTAGGGCATATTTCGAAAACATATCAAATCATATTTGGCAGGAATTTTTACATTCAGTTCATGAGTCATTCGAAAATTCAAAAAGCAATAAAATCGGTAATAATCCTAAAAATGCATGTTTATGAAGTCCTATTAAAAACCACTCACCTGCGTGTGCTTCAAGTCTGGATTCGCGTAATTGCTATTAACGACCGTTCCATTCTGGTATAAATGACTATGATAAAACATCCATACGCCTGACCTAATAAAGGATAAATTAAATCATCAATTATTTGTCATTTATTAACTACCGGCCTGACATGTGCCAGCAGAAACTGTTCTTTACGACGATTGACTTACCCGAGGCACGTCAATCGAGCATCGTAATACATTTTGCCACCGTCATAATTTCACCATATTTTTATTCTGCGAAGCATATTCGTATTTAAGCAAGAATATTAAAATTGGAATTTACGTGATATAAAACATACAATACAGGCATTTGTTAATTATATGTTTAACATTATATATTTAAAATTTTAACTGTGATTTTTGTAATGGATTGCCTTTCAATGACAAAAGGAATAGAATATAATACATCAATAAATCAAATCAGCCATTGAATGTGCAGAACGAAACTAAAGTCTCACGAAAACGACGCATTATGTTTTAACTTTGGTGATTAGTATATTATAAGATACAAATACTAATTAATCTTGTGAAATACTCAATATTCCAAAATATTACTATGAATTACATACTTCATGAAAACCAAATGATTCGGCACATCTAGGGTCTCCGGAGAGTGTGTCGTTACACCAATTCCAAGTACGTAGCCCTTTTTCGAATCTTTCCTATCCAGATTTACGGTAAATATCTCATCATCCTTGAGAGGTCTGTTGGTGAGGGCTGATCCATAACCCCCTGAACTAAATAAAACATACACGTTGATAAGCAGGAACTAAGACTATGAATTCCTGTTTATGTGAACCAAAGAAATAGTCATAATTTTTCCTTACTTGATCCTCTGCAAAGTTCGCTCATCGTTGGTGATGGCAGCATCACTAGAGCGTCTCTTAAAAAATAGGCCTCCAGGTGAATTTTTCTGATTGTGAGAGATATCTGCTGAAGAAAAGAACAGTTTGCATTACACATTACTCCACTAACTAAAAGGAAAGTTAAATGATCATTTATAATCGTGAATGTCTCTACTTTGAATACCAAAAATTCTGGGAAGTGATGGCGAATGAATAACTCTGCGACAGTAAACAGGGAGAATGGACAAGTCGGCAAAGGTCGACTGGGCAACATCCATATTATAATTTTGGTGATTGTACATACAGTGAGATTTCAAACCATATTTCGAGAACATTAGTAGAAATCCTCGAAAAATATTCATAAAATGGGTGATTGGTTTCATGATGAGAATGGAACGAAACGTATTCTGGTTGATGACGAAATAAAAGTTGTTAAAATTTAAAATGTTTAAATGAGTACAGCTGAATTACCAAAACTTTGGGCTCACTAACGGCATACGTAAATGTGAAATTTGTAAAACTTTTAAAAACGCGACATACCAAGTGCTTACTCGCGGCACACCACTGTGGCTTATCTCACCGGTTTAGTAACAATGGAGTAGAGCTACAAATGTGGACAGTAAAAAAGCATTTCTAACAAACCCACCCCGATCACACAATAAAAAAGTAATGGAAAACTATCTTCAAACCGAGTTAGTGAGATATTTCAGGCGGTAATCTTTTCGCGGATTTGCCAAGTTTTCTTCGACGAGTTTACATTACAACACAACAATAGGACAACATTCTTAAAACCTAACTGCAGAGTATAATGAGGTAATTGCGCATATTAGCGTAAAAAACGTTAAATGGAAATGAATTAGACTAGCTACTAGCTGAGAGAGGCTGAAAAATTCAAATTGTTCATTACATGTACCTTTTATGATCCCTGCTACGCTGAAGACGTGGTTTCCTTTACACAGGGTATATTTTCTCGCCACATCCACGTCAAATTTCTCCGGCTGGATTCTTGAGCTCCTGTTGGCAGAGAATGAAGTCACCCACTCTCCTCTATCGTCCCTTTCGGAGCTGACTGAGAGATGAACTTCATGTTTTTTACTAATGTCGTCCTTGCATTCTTCTTCTGCAGCTCCTGATGGGTGCAGGACGATGCACAATGCTAAAAGAAGTAAGTGGCACTGCCCCTGCATACTTTTGGCAATCTTATTCTCATCTTGAAACGGATTGCGTCTGGTTCTTTATATATTCAAATTCATAGAAATAGAAAATTGTCGTTGCTAAGCGTAATTGCATGGAATCATACCGTCGACGCAAACTCCTCGGTTTATCACCAGTGAGTTCAAGAATTGACCTTCAGAGATTCGGATGAATACGGCGGTTTTTATGATGCCAATAACTCAACCACCCACGAAGGGTCATATATCGGGTCATATAGTAGATGCACGTGGTTAGACCAACATGTGACAACGACTCCTACGCCGTTCTGACCGGCATCTTAAAATGGCCAATCGTCCTCAATTGGGCGGGAAAGACCCCAGATTTCATATCTGATTAAAATATAATTTTATCTGTTTTTCCATATCTTAATTTTATTTTAACTTTGAATCCATGAAACTCGTGACTTTTATTAATGACAGTTTTTCTCGCAGTTGCGTATCATTACCATGTTAAGTGCTCAACAAAAGATTGCGTTTACGATCATAATGAGTCTCAAATTAATTATTTGAAGAGAGCTTGTCAAAAATCCCATTCTCGAAAGCTTAAACTTGAATTCCTCTCAAAACTTGGTAATTTCTCTGCATCTATATACCTTTTACACCGATATCCTTTATTCGTAGCATTGATTACTATTTCTTAGATTAAAATTGCTCTATTTTTCTTTCTACTTATGGAATACTATCATCAACGGTAGATGAGAGCCTTTTGAAGGGGGGAGGGGTCTCTAAGGTCCCCTTACCTGTACAGATAAGGGGCACACGTGGGTGTTAGGAGCTCTGTGGGCCAGTGGAAATTTATATCAATTTAAATTTTAAAGACGTCTGCCAAAACAAAGAAATAATTTGAAGTATAATTCTAATAATGCAAGTAGGAGTGACATCGACTGAAAGATCCTTTTCAAAGTTAAAGCTAATAAAAAGTTACTGAAGATCAAACCTTACCCAAGATTCAGGATGTTAATCGGACATGAGAATGTCAGCTTGAATGGTAAATAAAAAAATATCATTTTCACAATGGATTTTGGTCTCAGCCCTGACAACACCTACAAGAAAATAAAAGTCTTCAGAAGTAAACCCTTACTTTTGTGAGTTAGAATTTCTATTTCATACTGTTTTTCTCATTAAATTCAATTTTCAAGTTTTTCTCATTAAATTGAAATTAATCTTAACCAATCAATTGGTTAAGATTAATTTCCCAGAATTATATGGTATGTTTCTATTATATTAATATTCTTAAGTCCAAATGTAAACAATGAAAAATTTCAGTTCCAGTTAAGAATTTCCCAGAATTATATGGTATGTGTCTAGAACATTCCGGAAGGTTCCGGAAAAATTTCCTTAATTTTTTTCATAGCCTTTCCTCTTAATTTTGAAAATTATTCTAAGTCCCCAAGGTCATTCAATTGGTTAAAAAAATAACAATGTTCTTTTCTTATGTTTCATAATTTTATTTTTTCAGATCAATTTTTGTTTTCTGTACTTTTATTCTCAGTGATCTGTCATTTCAAGGCAAGCCATGCTTGGTAGCACAGGTATCACATGACCCTGTGCCTTCACTTGATGTAGCATCACCAATAAGTTCATGCTCCTTATTACCAACAACCAATTTGCTGATACATCTTTAAATATGAAACAATATACTTTTTAATTTCTTATATTACTAAAAATCTGCTACTATTATAATGTATTCCACTGAAACTTCAGAGAGAGAAATAAGCAAACTATATTCTTATAGAGCTGATTACATGAAGGTGGTATCATGAAGAGTCCCTCTAAAATTAAGTCAATAAGATAAAGGTAGCAATATTTTACCTTAGAATTATTTTTTATTCAGTGGATGAATTTCTGGAATTTTGGACAGCGTTGTGGACTGCTGGGAGACAGAATGTTCCATTTAAACAGGATTGTGCATCACATGGATTTCTCTCCTTGGAACTGAGGAAAATGTTTCCATGATCAGTTCCATTTACTTCATCAACATCCCCAATTCTACTGCCCAGATCATGATAATCAGTGACTCCTGAGTCTTCCACGCATTCTCCAACATTTGCTGAGTCCACGACAGAATGAACCAAATCCAGATCCAAGCCTGATGCCTCAATCTATTTTGAGAATGAGGGCATAATTGATTTAGATACTAAAACAAGATACTTAATAATTTCAAAATAATATAAAAATACATATATTCACACACTCCTATATAAGGATGGTACTAATAATAACAGAAAAATATCATATTTCATTTTAGCAACATGTCAAGAATTAAAATAATAAACTAACCATAGCAATACACCCATCAAATGTTGCGACATTTCCTTTGCTGTCTTCTAACAAACCAACTGTTGGTGCAAGTTTAATCTTCTGTTGGTTGTAGCCTCCTACATACAGTGGGGTCTTCAAGTTCAGACCTCTTGTTATTCCTGGTGATTTTCCAGACACCACCTCTTCTCCATCAACAGACAGGAATCCTTCACGTCCATCTCGTCCAGCAACAACTGTTGCCCATTCTCCAGCCTTCAACTCCTTCTGGCTTCTGATTACGGCTGTGCCTTTTTTGGAATAAATTATATATTGATTAATAAAGACCTCACTTGGGAGCTAAATATAGTCACCTAGTCACCTTACCCCTGCTTACAACTGTTACAAATATTTAAGCTTCAATGTCATTGAGGTAGTCATTAGCCTGCCTAACCTTGCTTTTTGTGTTGCAAAGGTCAAGTATTGAAATTTAAATTCAATTCAATGGAATGGTCTACTATGAGAAAAAGTCCATTTATATGCAAGGGTCAGACAGATGGAGAAAATACGATATATAAGTACAAATAAATTAAGTTCCACATAGCCGAGGGGGTAATGTTTTTGCTTCTGGTGGAAGCAATTCTAGATATGATTCACAGTGGTGGCACATTCATCCCTGTTAACCAACCAAACCCAATAGGGGTAACTCTCTGAAAAAGGTTGTGGATCCAGGCAAAATACACCCATAAATAGATGGCACTGGAATCTATGTGCTAGCCATGTGTACCAACAATAATCCAGAGGGAATTTTTAATTCAATTTCTCTAAATTATNAATATACATAAATAAATAAATTTACCCCTATTTTAACGATTTAAGGGAATATAAACATTGATGATGAGCACAAACACTTGTACCCTATAAAGGAACACATAACCTTGGCTTTGTAATGACAAGATAGAAAATATTTAATGACCTGATCTAGCTCAGAAAAATACCATAATATATTGTATATTCATTATTCCTTTCCAAAAATAATTCCTTGAGATAATTTCTTTTAACTGATGCAAAAATAACTAGAGTGAAATATAGCAATAATGATTACCTTCTCTTCGATTTCTATCAAGTTTCACAGTGTGCCACTGATTGAGGGCAACTGACTCAGGAGATCTAATAATAGCTGGCCCTGATCCCACATCAAATCTGAATTCTGGATATCCTCCACTTAGGCCAAATGAAACAAAATCTGATCCTCCAGGTTGTTGACCATTGTACAGTATAAGACCTAAAAAAGGAGAATTATCACTATATGTTTGCCTTTGTCTGAGATAAAACAAAGATATAAGTCAATATTATCATTATTTTTGCAGACAAATTCATATTCTCGTCCAGCTTGTTGATCTTAAATAGTTAGATTTAGCTTTCTAGAAAAAATATCATATTATGTTTGAAATTTTCCTTAAAATGATAATATACTAATAGTGCACTTATCATAGTTTAAAATATGAATACTTTAAGCCAAATTCTTATCATCAAGTATCATACTCTCTTTCAAAGTATTATATGTAATATTTCAGAATCTTTTTCATACACTCAGATACTTTTCCCTTATAAAAGTATTAAAGGAAAGTATAAAAAAGCTATATTTACTAAAAAAATTACATGTGAGCATTCTATGAGAACCATGGAAAATTTTAAAGAGACTAGTATATAACAAATTTAATTAACAGCAAAAGCTATTTGT
>KZ308948.1:8072-47206 GCA_000376725.2 Ladona fulva
CCTCCACCTAATTAATACAACAATAAAGAACTAAAAATTAAGAATACATTTTGGCTGTTTATAGCGTTTGACACCTTTTTTCTTTTTAACTGGATACTTCCAAATATCATGTAAGAGTGGATTTTGGCTATTGTTTAGTTTAATGTGAAATTTTTTAACAAGTTTTCTGACAAATTCTGTAAGGGGAAGTACATTGTGATAAGATTGAATTTCTTTTAATCTTACTAATTTGTTGGTTGATGTCGCTAATCTTATACATTTATTATAAAAAGTACACAGATTGAATGTTTTTCTTTGTGGTATTAAAAACAATGATGGCTGCATAGGTAAGTAATGGTAAAATAAAGGCTTTAATTAACCTAACTTTGTTTTTGGCTGTTAGAGGACTTTTCTTAAATAGTAGAGGATATAACCTGTTTTGGATTGTTTGACTTTTAGATATTGAGTATTTGATATGGTCAGTCCAGTTCAGATTCTCCGATATAATAACCCCTAGGTATTTATATTTTTTTACTTTTGGGATATTAATATTATCGATTTTAGGGGCTAATGAAGCATGCAACTTTTAATCGTATTATATATAGACGCTTCTCCGGATGTACGTATATACCCATATAGGATACAACCGGAAAGCGTCACTGACACGGTGAGTTTTCTGTTTAAAGACCATCTCACTAGAGAAAAATTGAGATATTGATCCTAGTTGTCATATGTTTGATCTTAGGGGGGCCCAAAACGGTATTTTTCCGCAAGGAAGCATTGCACGTTCTTTCGGAAAAAGTTTTGAGGCACTTCCCGTAGAGGTGATTCCCTACCGTGTCCTGCAAACACATCTCCCTAAATGATTTTAGGTTCGACGCTAGGTCGGTGAAAAGAATTCCCTCTTTTGTAAAGGGAAATTCAAGAGAGCCCCTTCAATTTCGTTATCTAAGGAGATTACACATCTGCTAGGCACGTGTTCGCATCGGAGTCTTCGTATCGCGCTTCCTGATTAGATATTATCACTGGCGTTGGTTGAAATTATTCTTTAACATAAGCAAATTGTCACTTTTTTCTTCGTTAGCGGCGGACGAGACGTTGGCGTTGCGCATTTTAAATTTGATGCACTTCTACCTCCCCCACCACACAACTCTTAATCAAGTTTAGTGCCACTGCTTGTCCTACTATGGCTTCCAGCGTTCGTTGTTTGAGGATTTATATAACAAAGAATTCAGTAATTACTTCGGGGCTATGAAACCAAACATATAATTATATTTCAGGCATGCAAATATTATATACTTTCGAGTCAAAGTTTTCAGGAATTATATCCGAGTATTTTAACAACGCAATCAAGTCAAATGAACGAGGAAAGTATTTAACTACCAAATAGTGAGAGAAAGAGAGAAGAACTATCCGCAGACATTCATTGTAAATGTGGGAGGCGATTAATCGATAATTGATAGTTCCTCGAAAGGAAGCTGAGAACAGGTGCACTTTTGGCCTCTCCAAAAGAATAGATTACAGAAACTATCGTGGGAGTTCTTTTATTGTACGAATTCCACATGCAAATAAAATAACCTGCGCCTTAAAGTAAAATGATAAAATGAAACTTTATTGCAGCTTTACCGCGGCCACAAACGAATTCTGATTTAAAGTACAGGAATAGTTAAAAATGGAGGTAACAAAACATAATAGTCAACGATTACAGGTAATATGGTCATTGGTTATAAGGCAGGCTGCTTCCTTTTCTCCGTTGGAATTACTTTGAGGCGAACCACTGGACTTATATTAACAGTCCACTTAGAGATAGGTGACCTCAACAAGGTATAAGGAGAAAAGAGATCTTTATTATACGTGTAGGCATTGCAAAAAAATCAAAACTGACCTTCCTTTCGACTCTCGATGTTGCTCGATATGCTTGCTCTTCAATCATAAATCATAGGGAAAGTTGGAATAAGCGAAGCAAGATACTAAATCTTTTGCTGGCAACCTCGATGCTTACTTAATCCCCTAATGGTCCTCTCTCGATCTTACTCTCTGAATGACCCTTACTCGATCCCCTAATGGTCCTCTCTCGATTTTGTTTCATTACCAAAGGCCAGATGTTGGGGCACCAAAGTATCACCATATATCAGTGGTTTTAAGCCTTTTATTCCATTTATTGCTCACAATATAGTGCTTTGTAAGTACCGGTTCGAAAACAGTTTTGGGGGATAAGAGGTAACTAATCACTTCCCAACTAATCACACTCAGTTCGTATATATACAGACACACTTGCACACAATTCAATACTCAATGAACCAGAAAAACACGAATTTTAAGCACTAGAAAAGACAAAAACAGACTACATACTTTCAATATCTTTAATACTCATAATGTGGTAAGCAAGGAACAAACACATACTTGAAACATACGAAGAAACTGCATTTTATACACATTTGAAATTTTCACAGTGTAAATATATTTCTTAAGCAGTAACACCCTATTATGTAGTAATTAACTTGAATCTTTACATTTTAAAATGTTCATAATCTGTGCTTCCATTGTGCTGTTTTGTGGCAAACAACATGAGTCTGGCACACTTTAAACAGGAAAATATGTACACATTAGTCATTTTCACTCTTTATAAAAAAAATGGATGGAAATATTTAAATTGCAAGTCTGTGAATTTGAATGTATTGAAATATTTTCTCGTATTGTTTAAACACTTACACGATAACCGCTGAATCCTATTACAATAGTTAAAAATAAAACTAGATGATATGGTTTACATTCTAATGGGATGCTTTTCGTGATCATAATGTCTCAAAAATCTTTTAACATAAAATGAGAAACAACAATTCCCATATTGATTTTTATGTCATCAGACCATCCGAATTAAATTTTTTAATATTTTATATATTTTATTCGCCGAAATTTTTCGAATCGATTGAATTCCGTTACAATGCACCATATGGAAAATACAAAAAATATGTTGTAGAAATTTTTACTTATGTTCTTTGGTGAATATAGAATTCAGTAAGTGAATCTACTGATGTTTTAAAAGCCTTCAATTTCTTCCATATATTTCGCAGTGAACTGGGTCATTTATTTCAAATTTTGTCAAAAATATGAACGAAGGCCTTATTGCTCTCGAAAACTTTGGTTTCTTAATTTATAGACTGTAAATAATTTTCTGCCTTGTTCAATGGAAAAATAATAATAATTATAAAATGATAGAAGGTGAGTCCATGGCCCCGTAAAACGGAGGAAATAAAAATGTATCTTGCTATACGCGCAAGACAACTAGGTTGCTCAGAAAACCTCTTCGGAGTTTCAATGAGAAATCGAAATAAATTACATTTCATGCTAATATATATTTACAATGTGAATTTGTGATCTTCATTAGATGGAGAATCACCTCCATCAATAATGATTAAAAGTAACAAAAGTCATTCTTACAGTTTTTGACCTGCAAATCATTGTTTAACTTTCGAATATACAGAAAATATTTCAAATATACAAAAGATATCTCATATAGTTAAAGATTTAAAGTTTGACTGATAAAAGAGCTTTGGCATTTCAATTGTAGTAAAATTAAGCATAACATTTGTGAAGAGATACATAAAGAAATAATAATCCTTTATTGTGCCCCAACTAGATAAGTTGAGAAAACTCCGTTGAAAACTAACGGAGAGGAATCGGTTTCTGGTTGAAAAGTTTACATTGGCTAAACGTTTCAACAAAATTTCACAAATAATTAGACATTAGGATGACGAACTTGAAGTTTTGGATATTGACATATCCGCACCGTATGGTATCGCCTTTTAAATTCATACCTACGTCCGGAAGACGGGTGTATTTACCAGGGGGATTGTGAATGCATGTCCATATTGCACTGGCCTCCGGTAGCTAGGTAACTGAAATAACCTTAAAGTCAATTATAATTTAAATGTATGCCGAATTTTTTTCACCTGCTCGGGATTGTTTACCAAGGAAGTTGTTCTTTTATATAACAAATTTGTAAACGTTGACATCATTATTGAAACTTGGTAATAATACATCAATGAAAAACAAACTTCCTCTTAAATGATTTCCACGAACTATCATTAGAATCTCCGCTGAGATCACTCAAAACAAAACTTACCACAAAACACCGTGACCTTTTTCTTTTGGTTTTGTGAGGCATTGGATTGGAATGAGTAAGTTCAGTCTTCCTTTCGGTTGGCAACAAATCACTTCCGTTTCACTTATCAGTTGATAAAGTGCTCAAAATGTTGCCCTTTTTATTACTCAAGGAACCATTATGGTATTGACCCTCAGAACACTTGTTTGAGCACTCCAACGATCACTAATTCATAGTGTCAACAAGTTCTTCATTAACATTCGCTTGGCTCATTCTAAACACGTTTTTGTTCTTTCTAATATTCACTTAAATATACGAAGAAAAAAGTCCAAAATGAAATCGAAAAATAAATAAATGTAATAAATATCCAAAGTTAAGGGAAAATGTTATGTGCTTCTTTGTGCACTCTTCTGAGAAAACGGCATTTGAAATTACGCTCGAATACCAATCAGTCAATGTATTTTTTTATAAGTACCATAAGAATGGTTTTTATAGAACCAGAAATGAAAGACGATCATTTCTAGTCTTATTCGTGCGAGCTAAAATATTCTTTAGCGGTCACATTTCCTGGTTTTTCACTTACTTGGCTAAATAACCTCAAAATATTTGGGATTTTTCTTCAAACATCCCGAGATATGGTTCAAACAGAGTGAGGAATTGCATATTAGCACACACTCTACAGTTATCAGAGTATTTCACAAATTTCCCAAATAACAAGTCTTCAATCTATTAGCGAGACTACGAAGTAGTGATTTTTCTACAGGAATTCGTCGGACACGATGTAAAAAAAAATTCTCTAATTATTCTTGAGATAAAGGACGCTTCTCCTAACTGGTCACCTGGATGGCCTCGTTGCTTTGGGGAGCTGGAGGATGCGGAGACCTTTCCTTGGAATCCTCCACCGCTTTAACGGGACTTCCTCCACGGCCCCTTACGTTGGGGCTCCCAGTCTGCATTTGAACCTCATAAGCAGCACCAGAGTCGTCGCCACTAAGGTCCGATTCTTGGTCTTGCTCTTCCGCATAAGGTTGTTGCTGATGGGAGTATATGTGAGCAATGGACTGAGCAGCCGGTTGCACTAAGGGGCTAGTTCCTAAATGACCGGACAAGTGGTTCGGTGTAGGGAGTGGGGATGGGAGAGAGTGGGGTAATTCACTGTTATACGTAACTTTTCCCATAAAAGAACGTATCTCATCGAAGTACGCGTCCTCGTTGCTGCTGGCCCCAGGGCTGTCAGGCGTCGCCACATTATGACCCGTACCTTCTGCCCCGTTGCTTGGGCCAACTCCTCCGATGCCATCCATATCCTCTTCTCCCGCTTCGTGCTTCTTCAGGTGGCGGTCCAAGTTCGTCTGCTGCCCAAAACACCTATCGCACAGAGGACACTTGAAGGGTTTCTCTTTGTTGTGGATATTCCTCACGTGACGCTGAAGATTGGACGATATTGAGAAGGATCTCTCGCAATATTTGCACTTATAAGGCTGCTCACCCGTGTGAGTACGAAGATGGCGAGTGAGGTTTGCCGAACGGGGAAATACCTTCCCGCAGAATCTGCAAGAATATCGGTCTCCTCTTGCCTTTCCGCCACTTCCTCCACCACCTCCTCCTCCGCCTCCTCCTCCTCCACCGCCATTACCTATTCCTCCTCCACCGGTTCCAAGGGCACCGACACTAAGGACATCATGATACGGCTTACCAAAGTTGGGCATAGGGGGCGGCCGAAGCAAATCATACGGCCTCGGCGGTGGTCCAAGGAAAGGAAAAGCCACTCCTCTATGTGGACCAAAAGATGAGGGCAGTAACCGTTCATCCACACCCGGTGGCGGCGCGTAAGATGGGAAGACGGGCGGCGGATGAGGGTGTGTGGGTCTTTCGAGTCGGTACATAGCGTCTAAGAACATCGGATGGATTGCTCTGGGGTAGGCCATCGTTGGTGACGGTCCACCAGGCTTCAACGAAGAATTCTCCGTCATTGCGGAACTTACCGAGGAAGGGGGCAGGAGGGATGGGTGTGATGGGGCTGGGGGGGGCGGTGGAGGTGGTTGAGGCTGATTGTCCGATAGCTGCCTCGCGTGATTCTCCTTCATCATCTTCCCCCCTGCGGTGGGAGCCTTCTCTGTTGAAGACCACCTTCGTTTGGTGACCCTCAAGTCCAATGGTAGCTCCACATGGGACTCGGATGAGGTGCTGACATTTCTGGCTGAGGATGGCCTACTGGATAGGTCTCTTGGACCATCCTCCTCCTCTTCTTCTTCCTCCACACATTCCTCCTCACCTTCCTCATTTTCATCCTTCTCATTGCTTTGGTTCCCTTCCTTCTTGTTTTGCTGCGCATCGCTTGAGGACTTCGTCCTTTTCGTCTCCTCTTTCTCTTTGGCATTCCATTCTTCCTCGTCGTTATTGGCCTCTGAAGCTGCTTTTACGTCTCCGTTCTCAAGGCCGGACCTTCTCACGGATAGAGGAATAGGTGGTGGGGGAGGTAGAAGTGGATATTGAGATGCCATGATGCTATCTTCTCCGTCTCTACCTTTTACCGCGTGAGGGGCAAAGAGCAGAGTGGAGGCAAGGAAAGGATTGGGATATTGGGGAGGAGCCTGATGTCCGTGAGGAGGAGGCGGTTGAGGAAATATCGGAAAAGGGTTGACGAGAGATGTGGGAAAATTAGCGAAAGGCCTTGGGTAGAGAAGGAGAGAAGCATTATTCAAAGGTGTTTGGTTGATATTATTCATCGCAGTAAAGTTAATAGAAGGCGAAGGAGGTGGGGGAGGTGGAGGCGGAGGGGGCGGTGGCGGTAATGGAGGCGGTGGACGGTGACGCTGCTCGGGTCGTCCGTTTACTGCCGCTGCTTCATCAGCCGTCGATGTCCTTCGGATGGCAGTCTCTTCCCCGGAGGATGTCTCGCAAAATCGCTTGTGTTTCGCTAATGAGTTCAGGGAGCTAAAGCCTTGGTGGCAACTCTGGCACTGAACTCGCGTCCTACAGTTCGCGTGCATGCGCTTATGACGGCACAAGTTAGAAAACTGAGTATACGCCTTCAGGCAAACCTCGCAACGGAAGGGTTTGATACTGGAGTGAATGTGGGCGTGCTGCTTGAGTCCGGAGGCGGTTGCAAAAGTTTTGCCGCACTCGGCACATGCATGCGAGCGCGCTCCGGCGTGGTGGGTGCGAATGTGCCGTTGAAGATTGGACGCGTCACTAAAAACTTTGCCGCAGTTCTCGCATACGTAGCGACGTTGAGGAAAATGTTCACTTGAGCCTGTAGCCGGAGAGTTGACTGAAGATGCGGTTGCTGAGGCAGAGGAGTCGGCTTGGCCTGGGGACTGACCGTAGCCCAACGCTACTTCGCCGCTTCCACCAATTAGATGCTTTCTTTCCTCGTCAGCAAGGATTCTATGGATCAGAATTTTGTGTTGGATGAGGTTCGGCTTCCAGCAATATCCGTGGTCGCAGAACTCACAAGGATACTTATTTGGGAGATATTTATGGACGCTGACTAAATGGTGGTCTAACCTGTTGAGAAGGAAAAAAACTGAATGAGTGAATTGAACAATCTTAACTTCCCCAAATAATTTTCCCACAAAATTGATTTTTTCGTCTTAAACTTAAGATTTCATATGTTATGAAATTTTTATTTTGTTAGCAACTCATTTTTAGCCTCATTTTTTAGAGAGGTCTAAGCTTATGAGTTGATGAAGCTGATAAGTAGAATTTATTCTAAAGGTGAGCTGATATTACACCAAAATTTATTAATGTACCATGAATTTTATTTTGTTGTTGTTTAAAGTTACTTTGAAGATACCTTTTTAAGAAATTGATTTTTTATCTATGAAGTAAAAGCTCAAGCGGAAATTTCAAATTATTTACTGATTTGAATATTTATCCAACCAAAGGTTGAAGTGAAGCTAATATTTATGTCTAAATGGGTTATAAAATTACAAACCTTTCCAGTATACGTATAATGTACAACCATAGATATAGAATCGTTTAAAGATAAAGAAATTAAAGCACAAAGAACACATTACTCTCTTTATGTTGTTGGATGCCAAAAGTATTTTGATTTAGTGGGGGCTCAGTCATCAAACGGACTGCCTTTATGAAAATAAATCAAACGGATTCCTGAAAACAATCACGGGTAACATTTCTTAGGTCAACAAAATATTCCAAAATTTGGTCTTAGGAAATAGCTTCGATGCAAATTCGCGAACACTTTTGTATCCCGTGAGCTCGGATATATTTCCCGAGATTTCTTTCTTCGAGTCAACTGCCGTCACCATTTAGACCGGAAATTTCCCGTTCTCCTCAGTTCGAAATGCGAAAAGAACATGGAAGGACATTTAGGAAGACACAATTCCATTTTCGAATCTCTCAGTTTTTCCCCCAAGTATCATCTCGATCTGAATAATGCCTTGTTTTCCATGGAAGGCAGTGAGGCGAAAAGAAATCGGTAGGGGAGCGAATGATTTGAAGAAAGAATAGGGGATATAGGTGCAGAATGACGCGGAGTCGCCATAGATATCGCGTGTCTAGCTGTCATTTGCTTTCCTTCAACTCTGAGATAGGAACACTGAGAGGGAAAGTAAGAGGTGGAAAGGATAAGGGATGATGAGTGAACGGGGAAAACAAAGAAAGAAATAATATTGGTGTTTCTTTTCTCGTTGACTTTGGCCTCAGTAACGCTTCCGGCATAATGTTCACTCACTGTCACTAAGACCTTCATGCGATTATGGTAACAAACACTTCAATGTGTCCCTGTTACAATACAGTTCCCTTGATCAGAATGCGAAAAAATCTTTCGTGGCTATACTGCCTTATCTAGACTTACAACTATTTAATAAAGTTCTTCGCATCGAAACAACTTAAGCAAATGTAATGAAATGGTGAACAAATATAATGAACTGTCCATAAATGGTGTCTCATAAAAATATGATAATAATAAAAAATTCAAAGTTGTTGCATGCTTTAAATTATTATTCTATAGTATATTCTCTATGACAACTTCGGGATGGATTCGACCAAAAGTATTTTGATTTAGTGGGGGCACTCGAATATCAAAGTGGGTAGCGCGTTCACCTTTGAAGATAGCGGTTCCAGGTTCGATTCCCGGAGAGTTATATATGAGAGGTATATGAGCGAAATGCAGTTGCATACAACAATACAGTTATTTTCGCGACAATAAATGTAGTTCTAAAGTAACTGGTTTCTATTTTCATAGTAATTAGAAATAGTAGTAGCATTGTTAAATGTTCTTAGACAACAAAGGTCATTTCGCACACATGAACCCACACCGGGAATTGCTTCCATTAATTAATGAATCATTAATATTCTGTTATCCCGGGCTCACGAATGGTTAATATTTTTTAATAACTTAAGAAGGAAGGAAAAATCCTAGCAGTGCCATTGAATTACATGTAATTAATTTCTGATGCAGTCCATTGAGACGTATCCTCAACGGTCACTACAGGAGGATGAGTAATCTCAAAAGTAAAGACACTCAATCGCTCAATACTCAGTGGTTTTTACTCAAAGTCAATAAATCTATTCATACGCAAAGAACCTACCAAAAAGGTGATTGATTTTGTATGAGAAAAGAGTACACGAGACTTAGTTGAAAAACTCTAAGAACGAGGAACAAGGAGTACCAGTTGTGGAAGTTCTCGAATTCTGTTCGATGGGGCCAATAGCTCATCACGCAAAGCCACCCGCTGTCTTTGACATTCGAACCTTCCGAAGAATATTCCTTAAACTCTGCACAAGTCCTCTTACTACAGCCGTCGCAACTGCTCTGCTATTTAACGAATTCCGTCAAAGGAACACATTCTTCTTCATAGATCTTGAAGAAATGCCTTATGGAACTATGTTTACTTCAAATGAAAACGTTAATACTATCGACTTTTTATCTATTTGGAATGTTTCTACTGAATAAATGTTTTTCCAGCAATATTGTATTGGTATGGCCCAATATGGCAAATTTTCTCGTGGATTCACGCACGTAAAAAAATATTTGTGGATAAAATGGTTGCTCTACAAATACTCTTTCTAAACGGCAGAGAGTTTGGGTTTGCGAAAACACTGCTTTCTTATTGTTTAGTAACTGATATACTGAAATCACTTCAGTTTACGATTTCCACAGTGGCAATTTCCATTGCGATTTTCATAATGCAATTTGAATATCCGGAAGTTTTAAGTACGATAAAAAAGAAAAAAAAAACGAATTCCTCTAAATCAAAGGGAGCAACTATCTTCTATAATAGACACATTTCTAAATGAGAACGGAACAATTATGAATTCGAAAATTTTCTCTCCGTACTACATAAATACTATTTGAAACGAAGGATAGAAGCGTGAAATTTACTTTCAATTGCAAAAGAAATTTGAATTCAAGCTTCTGATACCTTTTCACGCGAGGAACTGTACACTCGACGAAATAATTTAAAGCCTGAAATTTGTACAATAAATCCATAAAATTGGCCGATATGAAGAATTAGACCACAATAAAAGTTCAAGTAATCATCACTTGTGAGCAATGGAGTGATAAATCCAGGGGGATTGTTTTGCGTAGCTTAAACTAAATGCTGATAAGAATTTTTTTTAACGATTATAAAACATCGCGGCAAAGTGATACTTTAATGATCAATGGTAGTGAGTCGAGGCAATACTACAACTCTTCTTTTAATATTACTGCGTAAGATCATTGCTTTAAATTGTAGAAAGATGAAGTTCTTTCCTGGTGAATATAATGTAGAAAGAGTTCTCGGGTTTCACATCTTCAGGATATTCATATCTTCAGGATCATCCATCTTCAGGATACTGCTGCATGCAGTATCCTGAAGATGGGTGCAGAGTACGCACCGGAAACGTCGACCCTATGGCAGGAGGCCACCCGGCGTGAAACCCGAGAACTCATTCTACATTGCTTTAAATTGGTCAACCCTTTCGTAGAGTGCTATATCCGTCCCTAAAGAACAGTATCACATGTATAGCGACTCCGAAAATTAGTGCCGCAACCTTTCATTATTATTACAACTTTCAGGCGATGTTACTGTTCATCTACAATAAAAATCAAATAAATTCCACTTATCGCTCACATAACAACGTAAGATGTTCTCAGTACAAAACTTAGTAAATGCAGCGATTCATTTTCGTCAACCTGGCCTCCGTAGACTTTTAATTTCACCGCTCCACTGTTTTCTTAACTAAGGATTTGCTATACTAATTCATCCGCATCCACAACTTGCTTAGTATCCCTAAATATTTTATACATTACTTTATTATTAATACTTCTCAAAACACGCAATCCCACACCGTCACCAACTTTTCACATTTCGCAGCTCTAAGCTCCCGTGTTTCTCTTTATTGGGAAGGACGTAAATGAATGTTTAGATGCGGTGGCACCATGGTGGCGCACTTCCCCGTGTTTCGAGGGCAGCATTGGGGTGAAAAGGGCGCGTGAAAGGGAAAAAGCTTTTTCCAGACGACATACTTATGGAATGGCGTACCATGGTCTCATAAAACCTCGTTTACGGTTGCCTTTGGATGTCTGAAGTCTCCATCACTTCTGCCATTTCTCATCGCTCTCTCTCTCTTAGTGACTCTCCTTCACCATCACCTCCATTTATTCCTCTACTTCCGTAGTAAATTTTGATCGGGCCGAATGGCTACTCAGAAAACATAAGACGCGGCGATATTTCGCCTGTGGAAAGTCTTTGTCCCTGGACTGAAGGATGAGATATCAAAGAATTCGAATCGAGTCCGAAGAATCCAAGGTGCATGCTTCTGAGGTGTAGGTTTCCAGCTGCTGTGAATGTGGAAACCTCTTCGAATTTCGAGGTAATGTCATGTAATGTATGTTTCGTGTAATTCGTAAATTATGTGGTAATATCTCTCAAAATCTTAATAAAGGAATTCGGGTGCGTTAATATTTAGTTCATAGCGCCTTTTCCTTTTCATTAGCGCTCTTACTTCACGAAATGCAATGCTCCTACAAAATACGGGAGTTAGCGCTGTGAAATAATTGTCGTTTTTAGTCATTCAAAGATTACCAATCCAACCATATCTGAGCATTACGTAAATACATAGTTATGCAAGGGTCACCATCAGGTAGTTTTTCTATTTAATTATTTCGTAATTTTCAAAAGAGGTGTAGTACAAATTATAATCCAAAGATCAACATCATAAAGGATATTTGTTTAACAACATATTTAAAATGCACCGACTTTTGTGCATTAGTCTAGATATTTTTAGTTTCACCTTCTTTAATTAAATTTAAATTTTAACCTAATTTGTCTTAAGCCATCGTCTCATCCTTTATACGGCTTATGCCGATCATTACAATGATAATGGTTATTGAAAAAATGATGAAATTCGGTTTCGCTAAAAATTTTACCTTCTGGTGTTCTTCCAGACCAAGACAGGAAAAATACCTCAAGATCTAACCCATAACCTGGTTAACTGAGAACAAGGGAAGTTTCGTCATTAAATAAAGAAGATTCAGTTTTGACAAGTTCTCATGTCTTGAGAAGTGAAATTGATCGAGTAAAATTAACGTTTCTTATCAAAATCGAGCCATTTTATGACATGACAATTGAAATCGACTCTAAAATGATTTAGCGTGTACAAATGGGCAAATCTATTCTTTAAGAGTTTAACTTATCAAAATCTTGAATGGCCTCCAAACTTACAAATCGGAATTGGCGAAAGGTAGACCGCAAATGAAGCACTGATGATCATCAGGATCCGTGCTCCTTTCTCCAGGTTCGGAGTCGAAGCCAATCTCCTGTCTGACGCCCCTGGACCCTCTGTACCTTTCCTCCGAACTGCCTTCTTCGTCTGAGTCCTCGGTTCGGTCCGAATAGCCGGTAGGTGCACTCACTGATCCCGACGTCTCGCCACCAAACTGGACGTCATCTTCTTCGCTGTCCTGTTCCTCCCTTTCCAGGTCATCGAAGTTTCCTTCTTCTTCCTCTGGATCTTCTTCTTCCGCCTTATGCCTTTCTTCACTCTCTTCTAGGCCTCGTTCAGACCTCTCGTCATCCTCCCTCTCTTCAAAATAGATGCGTCGGAGATCTGAATCTCTCTTGTCTTGAGTTGGACGAGGATTGAAGGAAACCCAAGGAGAAAGGCCGATTGGCTGCTCCCACAAACGCCCTATTTAATGGAAAAGTACAATTAGTAAGAGGGAAAACAGGGCATGGAATGCTTTCCGAACTCAGAACTTTCATGAACTCTAACTTAACAACCAATTCTGGGATGTATGGGATTCGCAGAGAAGTATGAAATATTTTGAACCTTTTCTCTATGTTCTTGGAAAATATGCTGAAATTCTAATAAATACTATAGATATATTTTTATCGTTCTATTTTTTGTTTATGAAATGCTCACATAGTAATGCGAAGCAAAATTGAAGTTTCCACATACGAGTACATGGCATTACAGCAAAAATAGAAAGAACATGTTTTCATTATCAAGTGGTATTTTTATTTTGAAAATCTTTGCACATCGGCGATTTTTAAGTTGCTTTCCCAAAATTTTCTATCCCAGAATCTAGACGAAACTACTTAAAATTTTAAATACTTTAGGTAAATGTAGTATCAAGCTCCTGAAATCAGGGTATAAGCGTAAGCAAAGTGCGGCCAGTTTAAAAATTTCTCCGGCCAAGTAAGTAAAACTTAACATCATAATTCTGCAAAGATTTTTTCGCTTCAAACTATCTTAGAGATTAAGAAAACTCCGTGAGCCATTCGTCGGCTTGGATGGAACTTGCATTTGAAGAACGAACAGGAAGTTCCGGATTATCGATGTTATGGAATTAAGATAAATAATAGAATAATTTACTCAAAACAATCTTCCTCTAAACTCAGTTTGATATATTTTGTAAGAACGGGTTCTTATATTATGTAAAATCGTTTGAAACACTCGTAAGTATTCTCTTTGGTTTAAAATATGAGCTGCCCTGAGCTTTATACATCCTAGCATGAAATACTACATTCACGATGTACAGAGAAATGCGAATGCATTTAAGATTCGCTTTTGCCAGCAAAAGATATTCGTCAACACTTAAAAACGGAAGACCTTGAGCTGTCTTGCGCTCTCCAGAGTCGGGGATATATGATATACAGTCCGAAACTTAAAATGAGGAAATAATCCTAATCCTAATAGGGTGCGAAATGACCTCAGCCGTCGATGCACCTCAAACTATAATAATAATAAAAAGATATTCGGTCCAATAAAAAGGCTCTTTTCAATCGAAAAAGCAAAGTATGTCCATTTACCACTACACGCTACGTACTACGTTTCGGATTATTTCGCGATTCTCAACATTTCTCCCAATATGCGGATTCAACGCGTCCGCAGGCATTTAATTTTGGTGCTGAAGCAGGACGTAGAAAGGGGAACTTCGAGAATTCTCATTTTTTTTAGCTCTTAACGGAACCATAAAATATGCACAACTTCCATGGCTAAAAGAGGTGCGGGGGCAATCGCCTCGGTGAATGAATTGAACACAAGAAGAGGATGTGTGAGGAGTTAAGAGGGGTCGAAGCTCTGCGTATCGGCGGAGACACATTCCCAGGGATCATAACAATGGACACGCGAGGAGCCAAATTCGAGACCTCCAAAGGACGTAATGGGAGTGTTGGTTGAACCGAGTCACACCGTTCCTCCGGCGGCATTACCCGTGACAAAGACGGAACACGCGAAACGTGAGTGTAGTCCTTCTTCCTTTATGCGTAGGAGGCGGTCGATGAGAGGGAATTGGTGATTGATGGATCTTTCTACATTTTTTTCGGATTCGGGGAGGCCTGCTTACGCGTTGCTGCTTCGAAATCTCTCATATATCTCTCTTCTTCCTCTCGGTTGATCTTTGTCAGAGGATTCAATTGGTTTACGTCGCGCCATTGCTTTCCCTGGCGTCAGCTGAGGAGAAGGCAACAAAGGATGGAACGAATTCCATAAATTATGCAGATATACATTGCGGTCTTCTCTGACAGATGTGCTTATCGCGAGCAATAGTTAAGCCAAACTTTCACCCTTACGAAAAATCATCCAACTTCTCCGCGGTAGAGAATAATAATTTATCTCCTCCATTTTATACTTCCTGTAGTATCTTCCATGCAAAACATATTTATCTAGGTACTTTGGCGACGTTTGAATAATAAGGCCGTTGACTTTGAATGTAGACATCCAAATATTTTTCCTGCAGCCTCATGGAAAAGCAGTTTTTTTACCCGAAGCGTTAATATTTAATGCAACCTAACTACGTATTATAAAAATATAAATTTTCTTATGTACCGTACGTAGTAAGTAAAGTAAAATTTTATACAGTTCCCCTTAATTTTATATCCTGGGGGTCCAATAACGAAAGGGAGTTAAGCACAAAAAATGAAAAATAAAGATCACGAAATTCTTTTAAAAACCAGCGAGATTTTAGTACACAAACAATGAATAGAAAAGGCTATGATTAATGGAAATTAGTAAAGGGAAATTTTAATAATATTTTTTTATTTTAATAATAATAATAATCATAACAGTAATAAAAATAATAATAATAACTTCTTAAATTGCAACAGAAAGACCCCAGTTCAATCCATTTTAATAATGATTACTATTCACTAACACAAGCAATCATTCTCTTACAGGAAAAATCCGACTAGACGGGATTCGAATCCGGGTACCAGTTAGTAAGCGTTACTTCAGAAGGATATTTATTTGACGTGAAAATGAACTATGGTGTATGTTGCATCATTGACATTTAGCTGACTTCTATCAAAAATAATAACGCGGAAAATGTTGCCCTTCCAAGGGCAAAATTCTAACTGTTAGTCAAATAGCTGAAGATTTAAAACTAGATTCCATGTACTTACGCAGTTAAAACAAAAGGGAATGGCAATCGTCGCAAAGTGGGATTTAGAGCCGATTCCACGGGGAATTCAACCATTGCACCCTCCGCTCGCTTCCAAATGAGAAAAATATTAGACAATTCGAGTTACAAAGGAAAACAAGTGGCAGCCTTCCGGAAATGTCATTTTTTCGCAGATTTCCGCGGCACCCCCACGTCGCCCACCTTTCATTCTTCTCCCCCACATTCTTTCCCATTTCACGCTCTTTTTTATTCTCCCGTTCTTCTCTTCTTCATCCACGGAAGCTTAAGGCGATCCCTCCCATGGCGAAGGGCTGGCATTCTAATGACACTGAATGAGGGGCGTCGTGCAGGACGTACGTTCTTATTTTTCCATCTCCACAGTGGAAATAAATTCAAAGGGAAGGTGAGGAGGTCGGGAGATGGGACGAGAAGGAAGAAAGCAGACTGTAGATATACATCATCGAACGAAACTCCCGCAGATTGCCTCCTTTTTCCATCTAGCCGACGGCAGTGTTTTATCACGGGATTCAAATTGGATCCTACCGGTGACACCCAGCAGTATCATAAGAAATTCCGGCCGTTGGCAGAGTCGAGAGTTATGCATGGAGAATTTTAGGAGGGAAGGAGTAACCTTTATTCGAATGCATAAATTGTACGTGAATCAAGCGCGGTGAGGTGGAGGCTTTCCCGATATTAGAATTTGAAGGTGAAAGGTGTTCGAAAGCTTAAATATCATTACTAACGTTGATTCATTTTCGTCTTCTAAAATCCATTTCTAAACCAAAGCTCTTGTACGATAAATGCACCATAAATTAATTGAATTAGTGGAGTCAAAAAATGTGCATACTCGATGACAAAGAATCAAGTCCTCTTAATCCTTCTGTTTTCAGAAAAGGAATCGAAGCAGCAGCTGGGAGTGACATATATTTTATTCTCACTCCTCAACTGACTATTCCACTGCAAGCTTGCCACTATATAAATTAGAATTCAGATTCAGAATGAAAAAACGACATTTTTCTTAGTTTGGTGTTAAAAATTATAGTTCACGATCATTAGTGCACTAGAAAATTGTAGCTCACTAATTATGACAAAGTTGTCGAAATGAGTAACCATCCATTCAGAATGTACCGCATGTAAATATTTACGTGCATATAAGGCAACCTTGATTTTTTAGGCTCACATGCACATAAATAATACACAGAACAAATAAATGACTATCGTTGTTTATTTGCAACCCAAATTTTTTTTATAATCATAGATGAGTTTTTCGAATATAGTAAGCCACAGTTTCATTTTTCTGTAACGAAATTCTCATCCGAACTTAAGCAGTGAATCTAAATATTTTGTTCGAAACGGTGTGTGAAGTCTTTATCGTTATAAAAATTTATTATATCATTCGTAAGGAATAGACTGTTAAAGATAAACCGTTGAAGTATTCCAGCTAATCAAGATATTTCGCAAAAGAGAGGCTCTCAGATGGAAAACCCTCGACTTACTGTAGTGATTTGCATTCACCTTCATTACTTAGATTCTTAGTATAGCTTTTAAATGATCAATTCCGTTCATAATCGTGATTTTTTTCAAGGAATAGCGACATTTTATCTTCGCATACAACAAACACGGGCGTAACTTTTGTTCTAATGCTGATGACTATATATCAGATCAGATTCCAAAAATTTTCCAACCGAAAATAGTGATTGAAGATATTTTGTTAAATCTGCCTTTCTCTAACTCTACGGTAAAATGGATTTTTGAGATTTCGTCCAACGTCCAACAAGTGCTACAGTGCGGGCTACGTAACAAGTGCTCCGACTTTAAAATAAAGAAAACATAAGCCTTTACCTGTCACTCTCAAAAGTAATCCTCGAGAACGCAGGAAAACAGCTGTAACACTTCCACTTGAGTCCTGAATCGAAGAGAGCGAAGACACAATTGAATACTTTCAATCATATCTCCAGATCTCTTTCCACTCCTCTTTACAAATTTTCGGACGCGCTCTTTGCCGCGATTGGTCACTCTTTTCAGGTGCACCCACCCCCATCTTTCTGGAGTTACCTGTCTCCTCTTCCACCACGACATCTACCAGTTCCCCATTTCGCCATGAGCATTATCGGTGGAGAACGATTTCCCCGCCAAAGCAGAGCACGAGGTTGTCGCCGGTGGGAGGGGTTTACGAGCGGCTAGGATTGGGGAGCGGTTTGGGTGGAAATCATTTCCGGCGGCACAGGAAGGAAGGTTGAGAGAAGAGGGTTGGGAGTTAAAGGTGAGACTGTACCCTGCAGTCGCCCCAAGCAGCTGCACGTCACATCGCCCGCGTCATAGAAAACTGCTTTCAAATCTACTTTTGCCCATCTAACATGTCCTTCCGATACGAATAAAATTGTTGGTTCTAGTTATGAATTCGTTTTCAAGCTAATTTAGCCGCGCATGAGGTTAGATAAGTAAACTAACTTTCAGCATTGGAAACGGTACCATATAGTATAACAAAGACAAGACCCTTACGGCCTAACAGAGACTCACTCACAAAATGATGTAGAGAAAAAATATCAATCAGTAATTCTCAGACTCTATTTCAACTTCAAAACGTTTCTTAAACCGAAGCGAATTTTTCAGAAAATCGTTTATTCGAAATTTCTTATCACTCGTTAATGACGATAATATTCTGAGGCATAATTTAGATTTTATTTCTTTTCCTGAAAGAATTTTTCATTAATTATTTAAAATCTATAATATCCGCCTTATCGTGTAAGCAATTTTCATGTTTCTCTACTGTTTTCAAAGTGAGTGAAATTTAATTTTCTTAACCATTCCAGTCCTAAAAATGAAATGATAACGACAAACGGATGAATGATACATGGCAATGAAACGTTTATGCTTATATATAAAGTCATACGAAATGAAACTGCTCATGATCGTGGTGATCTCTAAAGCGTCCACCCACTCCCCTCTCGAACCCAATACGAGACCATCATGTTAGCGAATAGCCGTTTTTGCATAAATTAAAAAGAGAATTCGTTAGAGACAAACTTCTCCCACGGATGTAAAGCATGAAACGAGAAGAAATTACGTGGCATATGCGATCCCCTCACGCAAGGGTTCGCTGAGTTCTTCACGGTTTGTGAGAGTTTTCCGTTACATTTTCGAATCGAGAGTGTATTTATTTTTGGAAACCCTGCTTCCATCTTCAAACTTTGTCAACTAACAAAATTTCGAATGAGATTCAGAGTCCGATGAAAGCTCTTTAGAATCAGCTCGCGTTTCCCACTTTTTAAATAAATGCTCATCCGCGTATCCAATGGAAATCGACTTGCCGATTTCGAAAACTGTTATTTTTTAAATAGTATAACTCGTTGCAATTTTCATTGCACCAAAAAGAATACTTATCGATTTACGAGTGACAAAACTCGATAATTATCAAAGTATTAATTCCATAAATAAAATAGTTTATTAGAGTATTTATTCGTGGATAAGTAGCTCGAATTAACGCCAGAGAATGTGATATTATTATATATTTATATTTACGAATTACGTTACATACTATACATTGCCTTGTTCAATTTATAAATATCCATGAGACTCACTAATTTATTCACTCAATAGCTCTTTATTAAAGACGTTTTATTATTATTACTATGATAATTGCAGGATGTATTTTATGAGAGAGGCTGAGCATGAATTATTGAGGTATTTTACAATTGGTAAATTAAATTTTGAAAGGCTAGTTGAAAACAGCAGGAAATATACTCTAATTTACTGCTCTGACTTATACTGAGAAAGTGGTCTCTGAATTGATTCCCCGAGGAATAGACGAAAACGCGAAATGACCTACAATATCGATGAAAACCTATAAAAATAAATTATAAAAATATATCTCATCTCATGATATTCGTCTATCTAAAATATACGAAATTGATTTAGAAATGAAATTATTCCGTAGTACCATCTTAATGCTTAGTTGCAAAACTGAAAGGGATTCACAGCCTAATCTGACATTGGCCATTTCGCATACATTAAGTGTAATATGAAATTGCATAAAACAACAGGCGCAATAAGGCGCAGAAACTAGTAATAAAATGACATATAGCGCAAATATTTTGAATTAAGTTATTTTAGGGAAGTTTTGCTCTCGCACTCGCGTTACAGTCTTAGAAGAGAATATTCTTAAACACATTCAGAATTTATTGCTGCGGTAATCAATAAATGTTCGGTACAGAAAAAATAAAGTCTGAAATCTTGAAGAGTGGAAAGCAATATTTTCCTATTAACAGAGATAAAGGTAAAGAGTGACCTTGAGTGGAATAATAAACCAGCGGCTAACTGACGAAAAAGTCGCCTTCTTTAATTCCATCTAAGATTACAGTTTGATCTGACCTGAATGTTCGACCAAATTTAGTGCTAATGTTTTTGTTACGTTGGGTGTGTGAAGTACTCACTTAAATATTCTAGCATCCGTAGAAGATTGCAGTCATGAGGAGAATGCTCCATCTAAGACACACGGAATAACTCATTCAGGACAGCCTTAAAGCTGTTAACACGCATAAAGTTATATAACGATTAAATAGCGAGAGAGAAAACAAAAGAAGGATCGTTCCTTCACGTCCCAGGTTTACATGAGTGGTAGTTTTTCTTTCGCCGTAATGGTCTTCTGGACCCGCAAACAATCCCAACAACCTAACACGGTTTTTCAAAAGCTACCTTCCAAATGAAAGGTGCCCTCCAGAAATCGCAGATTTTAATATGACTCGCTTATCTAACGCCCACTTTAGCCGGGGAAAAAAACGCGAAACACTCGAGCATCGCCCTCCGCCATATCTCGGGGTTGTGGACGCTACAATTGTTTTCGTCCGAGATATTTCTGCGAAGAAAAATTAAGTAGCGCATTAAAGGTTGGTGAAAGAAAGCCGGAGAAGAAACGGCGGAAGCTCTCAAAAGTCGGTGATTTTATTTCTTTTCATTTTTTCTGCAGAGGTTTATGTACACCGCGAGTAGTTCCGGTCCGTCGTCCAGACGTTGTGTGAGTATGCGTGAGATTTGGAATGAAGTGACGTGACTTTTACATGGGAAATAGAGGGTAAGCGGAAGGTTGCAAGTACGGGGACGGTTGAAGGAAGGGGGTGATGCATCTGCTGTACGAGTTCAAGTGTTTTCTCTCGCAACCCCTCCTAGCGATCCTGTTGCCGCTGCATTGTCAAGGCGCGGGGGTGAAGAATAATTAGCGATCGCTTCACGGATTCTTGAAACGGTTATCACGGGTTGACTTTTACCCACGCATAGATAACTTCCCGACAATGGAGAAGTTATTAATTGGCAAAAAGACGTATCTAATAATTATATTGTAGTAAGAAGTTGGACTCAGTTGTCAGCAGCGCTGCGAGGTCGGTCACTGTTATTAACAGCTTCCGTTACTTAGTTTTGCCGAACTCTGTGGCGGAATGGTTATAAACTAGCTTTCTAACACTGAGGTTCCGGGTTCGAGTCCCGGCTAAACGATCTTTTCGGATGCTTTAGTTGAAGAGTTGTGTCTGAATTCGTCAAAATTAGTAAAACGGATATAACTGAGGGCTCCTGTTTCCGTTAAAAAAATAATAATATCCGTAAGGATGATTGCCACTCAAAGTTGGTTCAATGTTATACTTAAATTTATTTCAATTATGGAGAAGTCTTCATTGGAAGCGTATGAGTGCATTGAATGAGTGGAAATGATTTGTATGAATAAATGAGCGGAAAAAACAAGGGTCACTTGTAACTGGGCGACGAGTGTATGTGGACTGAAGGATATTTTTCGCAGTCAACTTAAAAGTGACGTAACGTTGGTGGTTTAAACACCTGGAAAGGTGGACGGAAAAAATTACAGATATGTTAATTGTATACGATGAACGTGTGAAGGGCCCTAAACGGAGGGGAAAACCGAAAAAAATTGGAATTAGACCCTGAACAAATAGACGTACAAAGATTAAAGATTAAAAATAGTCTATGCAAAGATGTGTAAGACTGAAAGATATTTGCAAGAATAGGAGTAATGTTGATAAATCACGCTAGTAGCGAATTAACGCCGAGAAAGACGGATTTGTGTGAATGTGATTATATTTTTAGTGTCGTATATACCTCAAGCAGATATACCCCACACACACACACAAACAAATGTACGCTCAATCATTCTGATACGAATCAACGGATAACCCGGCTCGTAAAAGAATGAACGCTTCACGCAATTTCAACAGCAGATTTTCATTGATTAATTTGTCAACGAGTTAATATTTTCAGGTGAGTATACTGCGTGACCATATTTTATATTTAATTTATGCAATACTAGAAGGTTCTTCTCAAGTTTTGTTTCGATTGAAAATCATTATGTTGATAAGAGGTATTATTTAATATTTATTTCAAAACAGCGCTCTATTTGTAATATTCCACAAGACCCGTCGAGGGCAAAGGAAAAATATCTGAATGCAATGCATTCTACGCCACCACTCGCACTCCACCACTTGATAAAGTCTTCATCCCTTAGTTAATTGACCGTAAAGGATGCGTCCATTGGCTTTTCCCTCCCAAAAATCCACCGATAAAACGCCGATCAAGTCACGCAAATTAGCTCAAACCTCCCAAACTTCACGACCATTTCCGTTCCGCGTGAAATATTCTTCGGCGGTGTCGGAAGAGTTGTTAATACATCCGGTTAGAAGGAAGTTCCAAAAATCCCTTTCACAAATCCTACACCTAAGATAAGGGTGACCCTTCGTAAAAGGGTCCAGCGAAGTTCCGGCCTGCATTCGTCACACCGATGAGATAGCTCCCAAGCACAGGCGTTCTCAATAATTAGGTTTAGTTCCAATAGGATTGTTACGAAGAAAGACTGCTTCCGGGTTTTACTCCACCTGTCGCCGGGCAATGGCGGACCTTCCCTCTCATTGCACATCCTCCCGGCTCCATTTACATAACTGCTGACATAAGGGAGAGAGGAGACGGTTTTACGTTTGGGTAATTATTGAGCGTAGAGGCTGAAGGAGGGCAAGTTTGGGTAGGTCTCGTTTTTTAGGAAGTTGGTATAGTATTTTGTTTTCCTCTATTTGGTGGTTCCAAAATTAAGGGTGAAAGAAAAACCCATAGCGTTATGCTGATGCTATATAAATGTGCTGGGCAATTTTGAAATTATATGGGCTCGGTCAAATGAGAATAGTTTCTACATATGGTCAATTTTTGATGAAAATGTTTCTTATCCGGAATTATACATCGATTTCGTTTACACGAATAGCAGTAAATATCCTAAAATGGCTCTCAGGGTACAAATTTGATAATAACAAAGCGTCTTTGTTAGGTCAAGGTTGTAGCTGCAGCGTCTCTTATCACACATAACCCACGTAAATATTATTTATCGAGACATGACAAATAAATAAATAGCTTCCTGATGAGGCCTTTTAAATCGAAGACGTCCACAGAAAAATAAATTATACATCTTAATGGTCAACAAAGGAGAAGTGGTTACTCGAAAGTACCTAAGAGAGGACTTATCCTTTTCTTAGCGCACTTTTACGTTCGTTAGATGATTTACTATACGTTAAATATATATGTTTGTTTGGTTGAACGTTCAATGTAATGAAAATTATTTTGAAATCGATACTGGAACATATAAAATTATTAGCAAAGTTTTTGTAAAATTAGATTTCTGATTGTTAGAATATAGGTGAGGGGTGGAAATGTATGCTGATAGGGGAATGGAGCAAAGCTTCAGAAAAATCAGTCTTCAGTTCAAGGATAGTAAAGTACTCAATGATATTGAGTATTTACTATCCTTTTAAATACTCAGTATCATTAAATAATTTAACAGATGAGCAGTATTTAACGGAAGGAGTAACAGTAACTAATCTCAGTTTCGTAAATTATATTCAGGGAAACAGCAGAAACTGAAAATTTTAACTGAAATTAGTTACATGTAATGAATTTAGGAAATATAATTGAACTGTAACTAAAATTAGTCGCATCTAATTTTAGAAACAGATATGCTATTTTAATGATGAGCCATTCATTTTCGTTGACGAAGAACGTTGTTTCTCTATTTTGTCTCGACAATTACGAATCAAAAAACAGATTCGTTTGCATTTCACAAGTGATGCAATCTTCGCCCAGTGACGACATTCGATGAGTAAGTGGAAAATTGCAATCAATTTTTTAAAGTTTCACGGTAGATTGGGTTCAAACACAATCCACCCGAAGCGCTTTTAAAATAATATACATGTATTCATCAGTTCTTGAGTAAAGCGTGCTTCAAAAGATCCATATAATTATGCAGAGCATCCTAGTGCGCATTCACAGTCGCGAAGTTAAGTTGATGAAGGCAAATACAGCTTACTACTCATGCAACTGCATAAAGTTATGGAAATTCATTTCAGAGACTTTTTATTACATATGTCCAGTTATTGGTGAGCTGAGAATCTAGCATCGATTCGATGAGAATTACGAACTTGAGCTGTAAAACAAAGGTGCGATCTTACGATTATAAATTTTAGAAATTCTGCTTAAATACTTTACTTTGTCATAGTTAAATATTGCGATTAAAAGTCAAAACTATTCATTGTAATCATAAAGGTAAGAGTAATTACGCGGGCATCAAACAATGTTTGACAGAGCTTTTTGTGTGCGTTTAAATTTCAGAACTGGCCTCAAGTGTTATTTTTGACCTTCTTACAGTATTTTTACAAAGACCAGAAGTCAAAACCTGATTAAATTGATAAAATATGGAGAAAGACGAAATATTAATTCAGAAATTCCCAGATGAAAATGATAGTTATTTCTATTATTTGCTCTACAAGGTATTTTTACATTCAGTGAGCATAGCCGATTCGTAAAGCCTCCAAAAATTGCAAATTTAAGTAGTTTCACGAGAACGAGAATGCCCTACGCAGCTCGAATTTAACGCATGAGAGCTTCATTATCGCAGTCATAAGAGATGTATTATATCTAAACTTTCCCTATTGACTTGACCTTCCCCTATAACCTAAATCTGGCAGTCAATGCTTTCGTTTAGTAAGCGCACCACATCTACTCGCAGGTAAACCATCTCATCTCCTATGATAGTTCGAAACTATATCATCTCCTATTTCAAATGTACAGCACCTTTAGGAACCCCTCCTAACCTTTTTCTCCCCCGCCACCATCCGGGTCCCTCCTCACCCATGCTTTAGCCACCAACCCATCTTTCTCACCCTAATTCCCTCTTTTTCCGTTCCCTCGTGCAAACAGAAGCACGTCGCCTCACCTCAACTTTTGTTCTCGCAAGCAAAAGTGAAGGGAATGGGTGATGTGTTGCATCCCAGCTGCAACCAGATTTATTGAGTCCGTCCTTTGTGTAATCTCCAACTCCCGCGATCCTTTTCCCTAGTTGCTGCGGGGTGTGAGAGTGGTAGGGTTAGTGATGTGACGTGGAGAGGATTTCTTTTACCGTTGGTGAGATTTTGCTATTTATTGCTTACAACTCAATCCATGGCGAGCGACATAAGTTGGACGCGAAAGATGGCTACCTACATTTATCAACCTATCATTTACGCCTTTCGTGAAAACCGACGTAAATTTTCTTCTGTACACTTTTCTGCAGGATCCCATACACTACAAGCATATTTAAGGAGGGACCTGACCAACGGAACCTAACATCGCTCATGGACTTTTTCTTCGCTCCTACCGACTATTCTCTTCACAAATCTCTTCAGTGCTCGTACACATATATCACGAATGTGGGTTATACACCAATTTCTTATCTTATTCATTCACTAAATTTTATTAATAAATACCCCTCCATGTACCATCCATGCATTCACTAACGCACGAAGGAAAAAAATTTAGAGTGAAAAAAAAGCAAAGGTCTCCCGGATAACCAAGTGGGCTGCGTGTTCGTCTACGGTGGAAACGGTCCCGGGTTAGCTGCTCAGTGGGGGCCCTTATCTGCGAAATAACCTCAGTCCTCGAAGCACTTTTAACGATACTACAAGAAGCGAAAAGTCAATTTCTAACTGATGCATGAAAGTAGGATCTGGCATATAATTCAGTAAAGGCTATTGATCGAAATAAGATGAATAATGCAATGCTGTGCGAAACAGCCAAAGTTTGATAACAATCGGAGGCATCCTCATCTCATGAAAATAATCAGTATATATAATCCAAAAAACGGCCCTCTAAAAAGAGGAATCGTAAAATTAGAGGACATTTGATGAGGAATTAAGCGTAGAATTATCATATTTTCCTGTGCTCGTAAGCTTTAGAAAGCATTTGCTTATTAATCGATCCTCAGATATTATATAGCTTTATTTATAGTAATTTATCTCTCGTATTAAAAAGGCATTGTTATTATTAAGTCGTTTAACAAGTAAAATATATCCACAATTTATTTTCGTCAAATTTTATTTTTATTTATCGCATGTTTTATTTCTTAATGAATCCTTAGTATTGTTTTCCAGTAACAGAAATCTCAATATCGTTGAAACAACTTCTCGACTTTAAGCACAAATATTTCTTATTATGATAATTAACATTCGTTAAACAAAGAATGTATTCTCGGTGAGTGAACTCGAAGTTGATTTGTATAACGCTAATCTTACGAGCTAATCTCGTAACTATTAACTCAACTATAATACCGTATCTTCATTCAGATAGACTGTCTATCGCGACAGTTTCTCAGATATCACCGTTATTACGCACACTCCTCTCTATAAAATACTTCGTTACAATACCCTTTCGTCGGTCCCTTTTCATCCCGAACACGAACACTGTAGCTCGCCCCAGGCGCAGCCTCTATCCCACCCCAGTAAAAAAGAAACCAAACCAAATCCTTCATTGTCGTCCGGTCCGAGTCATTCATTGCGGTGTCCGTAGCATCGACCATTGTTGTCGGCGAAAAAGGTGGGTAAGGCACGCGCAAGGGTATAGGCAAAAAAAAATAAATAAATACAGAGTTTGGATAGGGAGTGGGCGTGGACTGAATTCTGAGGAGAGAATTTTCCGGGGCCTTTTCTGCCCGGAACAACCGCGTATTGGCTCCATTAGGGGAAGAATCCCCGTGCGACGCTCGGCTCAAATCCGTCACCCCTTTCAATGGGCCGATTCACACTTATGCCAGGAGGCGTACACATGGTTCCGTAGGAAATAAATGGAACGTCGGATTAAATGGTTGAGGAAGGGATGATGACGGGATGCCATTCCTCGTGGCACATATCGTGATGACTTCATGCGAAGCACACAATGAACACAAGAGGAGCATCAGAGATTTTCACGATGGGAACACGAGGATATCTCGGCCCATGACTAAGAGGATTTAGTTTTGGGATTGAATTACGCGGACTCGCGCCGCGTATTTAAATACATTTCCGCTGTGAGCGCATTAACTAGAGCACTTCCGAAATGAAAATGACCGAGGATTGTACCGGCAGATGTAGAGCAAGATGTTTATTTGCAATTTCGGTTTTGTTGGCGGGAGGCGGTTCAAGGCCTGAAACTCATAAAATTAACGCGTTTAAATTTAAACGTTACCGTAGATCATCACCCATGAGCTTTACACAAGCGTATGAATATCTTTTTTCCCAGTATGTTGTGAAATTCGCTTCGCAATCCGATATATATAAATGATTAGGATATGATTAGAAACCAACTCATGAAGTAACCGAACTATTGATAATAATTTACAAAGTACGCCGCACTGACAGAACGTGAGCGTGATTTTTAGTTCTAATTACAGTGTACCGTATCTTCGCCATAACCCTCCAAATCTGCAGTTTCAAAATTCCCGCCCAGTGTGAGTGACTAATGGCCGGTTTCTGTAACGCTGGATAAGATGTATCCTCTGAGTTAACGCCAGGGTAAACAGCAAATAAGTTATCCATTCTAGGGGCAGCGTATAAACTGCTTATCTACCAATAGTATGCAAAGATGGCTCCGTGCGCAACAACTGGCAACAGACGATTTTTAGTTTAAGTCATCACAATCCAGTGATTTATTGCAGAAGTAGTTAATTCAAGCAATTCAGGAAATCTAGTTGTGCAGCACAACATGTCCTACATTTTTCCAACTGACTTTCCATAGAGTTTGTTCCAGAAAGAATCATCCTTCTCTATGGTCTGTGTCAACATACCTTTACGGGACCACAGAGCAGAAATACAAAATTTTCTTCGAGTTATATGCAATTGCCCCTGGATTTGGTACATACAATCGTGATTCTTCTTGAGAATTAAATAACCATCTTTTATCATGCAGTATTTAATTCTCCCGGACGCAATACCTTCTGCAGCAGACATTTTTTCCAGTGAGTAGGGGCATTTTATTTCCACTAATCCATCTTCAGCTATCAAGATTATTTTAAATGAATTTTACGTTGGAAGAGGGAATATACCAAACTGTAATGAGAGTGGTAACGAGTATAAGGGATTTAAAACCATTGGGCGAACGATTATCTTCATTATAAAACAAAGAACCATTATCTTGATGATAAGGAGTGCGTTTTACCTGGTGGACGTTCTTTGCACGGATTGTTCCAGATCGAGACTGTCGTGGGAGGAATTTTCACATAATAACGGTGGGCAACCTTTATCACGAGGAGAGTCTAATCCAGATGGTTCACCGAAAATAATTTTCCTAATTTTGAGAAATCATGTAAATGTTAAACAACAATAACAAAATCACGCCTACTCAATCGACAATGCAGTGACAATTTAAGACTAGCAAGTTAAAAATTACATCAGAAATAAGTCAGCGAGAGGGAAATTTAGTTTTACGAAATCAAAGTTAGTTTTATTGCAACTTATTATAAATTCTGTCATTCTGTCATTCCTGAAAGTTCTTCCCTTTGCGTTTTTTCTTATATGCACTGAGTCTGCCTATTTTCGCATATCTATTTGATGCATTCATGGTCTTCCCAAAGGCAGCAATTTATTGAAATGAACTCCTTCCTTCGCAGTCTCAAAGACGAGTGGTCTATGGGAATATTCCCAATGCCCCACAACGCAAAAAATAATGAATAATAGCAGGGAAGATACCGTTCGCTGTTATTCAGCCGTCACGAAGAGAACTTCCCCTCTAAGTCCCTTCCCCTACTTTCGCGGCTATGTAGAGACCGCACCATGTCCTACGAAAACAGAGGTAACTCATTTCCTAGTTTACAGCCGAGTTTGATCTGTGACCCCCTTAAATTTTTACTCATACTGTTAGAAAAAGGATTGAAGTTCAGCGAAATCTTTTCCATTTTTCAAATTGGAGTAAAATAAGCGGGTAAATTTGGCCGAAAAATTAGCTATTTTTTATGATTTCAAACGTCATTTTTGGGATTTTTAAAAATGTATTTTAAATTCTAAAACGATTTCGCAATTTTTCAATCTTTTCACTTGCAAATGCAGAAAGCCGCGTATCTCTACAATGCTAATTAATGCCACAAAAGTCATAATGAAATATACTTGAATCGGCCGTTTTGGGCAAGCGCTACAGCAGCCTTAAAGACTTTTGATCAAATTCCATCGATGCTATTACTTTGGGGGTTAATCTGAGTATTAATTTGAGTCATTGGTGTGGCTCACCATATTATTTCGTTTTTTTCTTAATCTGATGTCTGCTTGAATTTCTATGTGAGGGTCAAATATATGAAACTCATTCCTTTATTGTACCTTTGATGTTGATTTCTCTTTGTAGCATTCCGCCAGTGCCTCCTCGATTCGTCGAAAGAGTTTGAATGTAGCGATCTAAGAATATTTCGTCTTAAAACCGTGGGAAATTTTTTTGAGTACGCTGCAAAAAGATGATGGCTCATTACTCAACTTGATCATCGGCTTTTACGTAATCTCCGAATTTTAATACATTCTGGAAAATCAAAAACAATTAAGAATAAAATACTAAGAAAACTAATTCGCTTTCCATATCATGGCTTACTTCGATCGGCATAATTGTCAACAACAACTCCCACTCATTTGCGCCGGCTCCTTCGTCGGTTGGATCCACCTCCGAGCGGGTCCATGCTCTCTCGAAGCAACTTTTAATATGCTTCCCAGGAACAGATTCCCAAACCGCTGCGATCGCTCTAAGATTGTCCATTTCATAGTATTTTTACTTTCGACATCGCAGATTACAGCTCGCAACAAGCGGATGCGGTATTCTTTTTTCATGAAGGCAATAGGGCAATAATACCCTGATCTAGGGGCTGAAAAGTTTCTGGAAACGCCACAACCAACCAGTAAAGCAGTTGAAGTCATTCATCCCAAGATTTGAAGCAATTAAATTTGCCTTTTCCTGCAGTATGGGTCCACCCAATGGTATATCCACTGACCGCATATGTTTAAACCACTTCACCAATTCTTCCTCGACATCTAAAATACGAGCTACTCGTAATCGCTTAGCTTTGTGTCCTATGCTGCCCGACACAGCGGCTTATTGTGTTTTTTCTCGATTCTTTATTATTGTAGAGAGTGTTGATTTCGGAATATCAAACGAATGAGCAATCTGAGTTTTACTACAAGCTCCGCGTTCGAATCCATCTAAAATCCGAAGCTTTGTTTGGAGATTAATACTATTTTGCACACGTTTGCTCATTTTGTGTAAGAAACGCTCCAAATTAAGTTAGATTACTGATGAACAGATCCTCTCCTTCACCACAAGAGGAAGACCTTCGACCTGAATAATAGTCGTGAACTCACTGAAAGTCCTCTAACAGACTCGATAACTTCAATTTTGCTTACCGTATCATCGTTCCCAAAAACATTTTCCCAAGTGACACGATGGTAGTTCCCTAGTAAATATTTTCCCATCCGTTGTTTTTATCTGACGCGCAGCAGCATATCTGATGCCTTATGCTAAAATCTTCTTCTATTCATTTTGGGGTGGATCTGAGAAGAGTCAAGGCATTCGTATCGTAAACGGTAGCGATAAAAATTGTCAACAAACTTCAATTAATGTTATCATCCACAGTGTTTTTTCTTCTCCTCGAAGTGTTTTGAGAACACTTAGAGGATGTTTTCGAGTTAGTTATCGTAGTTTGGTAAGATCATGTTTTCTTCAGATTGCAGTACCTCGTAAGCTGGCGTGAGATAGTCTTGGGCCCTTTTAGAGAACAGTAAGCGAAATACGACTGATAAAAATGGGAACGTTGTATCATATAGCACTGTGCGGTATAGAATATATTTTTGACAATCACTACCAGGTTATCATTTCTCGATACGATTTGGACCATCCACAATGAATGGCTATCAGCAACCCAATAATTTTCGGAAAAAATCTTAGCGCGTCACCGTAAATGGACGGTTCGCTTTGAGCGAGAAATCTTCAGTGCGAGACCGAGATATTTGTTCGAGTTACGTACTAACATATTTCCTACAAAAGGGAGCCAATTAATAAAAAATGGCAATTTATTGCATTTAAACAAACACGTGCTGCCTTGTATCGCAATGCAATATTTTATACTACTTCCTCTCTCGAAAGAAATTTCAACAATCCTTCCTGATTATTATTAGTTCCTTTTAAATTTTTAAAAGTTAATAGCGTGACATATGTTTAATTTTTAAGTTTATACTCTTTGTTATGGAGTTATTTAAAAATATGAGGGAGATTCAAAAATTCAGGATCGGTTAAAAAGTGGCCGTTAGTAAGACAAAAAGAAGTAGAAGAAGTTTAAATATTTAATCCTGAACAATGATAAGTTTAAATATTTAATCATGGACTAAGATATGTTGTAATATAAAAGTTACTTTCGAACTTACTACGACTAATGTGCTGAAATATAACGGTAAAGAAATATACCTATGAGTATTCCGTAATTCAGTGATACTTCTATAATTAGAAGGCGTTATTGATTGTACACAAATTAAAATACCTTAAAAAACTGGTTTCATACCTGTCACGAAAAATCTTTTATTCTTCCTTTCTAATCGTCTATTGTTTTTTTTTATTTAAACGTATTTTTGGTGCTTTTATATTTTTGTATTGTATGTTTTTTCTTATTTTTTTATCTATCATATTAAGTTCAAATTATATAGTATTAATTCCTTAATAACGAGTTAAATGTAAGACGGAACGAATGGGTTTCAATTTTTCCCGAAATTAATATGTATACATTACCGAAATATATAAGCATATATTAAAAAATCAGTCTTGAATAAGAGGGCTTTAATAATCAAGAAGATAAATCCACTTTCAAAATGGTAGCCAGTTTTCCATTTGAAAAAGTTCTCCCGTTTCAAATTACGGTCAAGAGTTGAACGGTAATTGCGATAAAAGGTCATACGGTTTAAATCGAACCGTGGGCGACTGTTTCGCCCGATAAAATCAGTTTTCTCCCCTCAACGTAGTAATCCACCCCAAACACTTTCCACCCTCCTATTGCCTCTCAACGGGCAATAGATATTGAATATGCGGAAGCAGTTGGGAGCTGTGTTCAAAATATGCGGTTGTTAGCCCTTTCATTAAACCGCAGAGAGCACTATCCTTTTCGGTCATCACGTAACTCCTATGAAGTCAGTCAAACATCGGACATACCATATGCCCTTCGTTTCCTCCCCTAAAACAGAATAATCTACGGATGCTCACATACATGAGCGTCATGCTTCGAGGCTTGTGGCAGGTGATGCTTGGGAGTGGCGGAAAAACGGCAACGACTACGGATTCTTAAATGGTATCATTTGCTGGGGAATAGGTTAGGGAAAATAATTTGGAAGTGATTGAGTGTTTTGATTCAACTGCTCATGTTCATTTATTGTGAGGTGATATGTAAATTACGGCCTGTCTAAAACGAGTATCCCAAAGACAATGCGCTTGTTTCTTCTACTATGCACATGGCACATGTTTACCGTCAACTAATCCTTGCATATATGCAATTTTCAACTTAATTTAGATAAAGATGAACTTCCCAGAATATGACACACAGACATGAAACTTACGACACGGAATACGAATAAAGTCTCAAGAGTATTTATAAAAGTACATGCATGCGGAGATGTAATATTAGCCATCTAATACTGTACTTACGATTATAAACCGTGAAAAATAATAACGTACTACACAGTTTTCAGGCATGATGAATTTTTTTTAATATGAATATAATACGAGAAGTAACCAAGAATTAAGTTTTCCTGTGCAATATAAAATCGAAAATATATCAAAATCAAAATATTATTCAATCATAATGTAAAGAAATAAGAATAAACTTTGTAATTTCTACAAATATATATATTACGGACTCGGTAATATATATTTCCGTAGTCCGTAATATATATTTGTGGAAATTACAAAGTGTTTTCTTATTTCTTCATGATGTCTTTTCACGAAGTACGACCAGAGACGATTGATTATATTCAATCATAATCTATTAATTACTTAGTTATATAAAAACATCTCCATGTTTTTAAGGCGTTTTCACAATCTTCGCAATAATTTCTCTTTTCCAATGCTACGTAATTCTCCCGCCAAGAACATACAAATGCTTCTGTTTTGCTGAGGAATATTTGTTGGACAGGTTTCCGTCTTATATATGTCTGAATTACTTATATTCCGCAAGTTAGGGACATTTTTTTCCGTTATGGACAACTTTCTGTTACATACTGTTTCCTATATGCACAGTTTACTCTATATATACCATGGATTGACATGGATATAAATATAATATTCACTTTAACTTTAGCAAGCCTTTATAATACTGGGCCCCAAAGTGAATATTAGTTAATACTCTTTTTAAGCGTATATTAAGCGTAAGCGTGAATATTAGTTAATATTCTTTTTATACGTTATATTACTGGGCCTTTGTGTGTGGTGCCTCAGGGCAGCAACGCTTCTTATCGGAAGACTAAAAAGAGCCACGATTGGAGACTGCATTATGCTATTTACCGTTGCTCAAACGTGGTGGAGTCGCACTCAGGTCAAAGATTTGCGGATGATGACCACTGAATAGGGAAGTGGATTATTGAGCGAGGAATTTTGATCCATCAGTACAGAGTAAGAGTCGAAGTGATTCTTCAAATACCTAGCATTGTACGAGCATTTTGGAAATTACTTTCGAGATAAAACAATCACTAACTTTTCATTGAAGAGGACATTGCTCGTATTCTGTTAGAGACTTTGAGAATCAATGGGGAGAATCCCGAAACGGTTCTGACATTTGGCTTTATCTCGAAACCATCTTCATTTCCCCAATCGTCGCGGTCAGTAAGCTGCAAATTTAAATGACGGGAAGAGTGGGGGATTTGACGGGAGAGGGAGATTTGAGTGTTGAGGAAACGACTGTGAAGTGTGTGAGTGTGGGCAGGTGCCATATCCCTCAATGGGAGCGATTTCAACTCTTCCTTCCACCCCAACACCTTTCCGCTACTCTTCCCCTGCCCTTCCGCTTTCTCATCTTCCCACTCCACTTGTTCTACAGCCGTGCACATTCCTTGTTTTGCCTCTTTTCTGCATTCGTCTCTTATTCATTTCCATCCATTTTTATACATTTAGTAAGCTCATCCGATTATTTATTTTCCACCCTTAAATTTACCTCTCAACTACCTCACCTCCGTATTCTCCGAGTTCTTCCTCTGTTGACTTGTGTTATCTTTCTCAGTATTCTAAATATTTTTTTCCTTTTCAATTAACATCGATCAATTAATCCATACGTTTTACATTCTTTCTCCGTTACATTTGGTTACTCAAAAATAAACCGATATGAAATTTATTTTCGCATCTATTAATCCTTAAGTTAATTGTAGTCAATTGTTTTTGGTTATTAGCGTGATATTATTATCATGTAACATCTCCAGAGGTTAGGTGGAAGAGAGGCCATTTGGGCTAACCTCGCTTTAAGAGTAAAATAACTGTAATAATAATCCTTGAGCTTTTGGCAAACACCTTAATACGCAAAGTCTAACACATCATTCCGTTACATTACTTTTCTGTCATCTAACCTCGCCTCCCTTTTCTTCCTGCATCGCTTACGCCCACTCCTCTGCATGTTCCGCTTCTCTGTCCATTCCTCCCACCAGATGGTGCAACGAGAAGGCGTGTCGCTATGTCAGTGAGTCGCGGGGAGGAAGTTTGGCTGCCCACGGAGACCTCTTAACTCCCCTTCCTTCATTAGACTGTCTTCTAGTTCATCCGCCCCTCAACCCTTTTCCTACCTTTAATACCTTCCACCTTATCGTTGCATTTCATATAATGACGCGAAAAAATGCCAATCACAGCAACTTCTGGCTGTCTTGTGCAAGCAGCTGAGGAATCCCTAATCTTTCGACTGAGAGAAAACCTTCCGCCGTGGTTGACAGTAACCATCCTCCATCTCTCCCATAACGGAGGTCAGTTCATTGTGAAAACGAACACTTAACTCTCTTCATCCATTGATCTCTCCCTACCCTTTTAAAAATCTTCAATATTTAACGAAATAGGATTCGTTTAAATGCCTAGCACTGACGACATTTCGGCTATAGAGTAAATATAAAAAAAAACTTAACTGCGATAAATATTTTGACGTTAAGGGCTATAGACGAAAACGCTTTTCTTTGCTTTCATGTTAGTTCCAAGCTGTTGAAAATGCACTCATTCTCATAGGAATGCAGAATTTCGAATCTCGAAAGTAGCGGGAAATGAAGATGAATTGATTTTTTATTTTCAGGTTTTTGAACCCAAAGAAAAATCTCAAATCTGAAACACGAACTTTAGAATAAGAAGAGTAACGAACCTATGCGGTTAAAATAAGATTCTTAATGCTTACTATGATCTGTTGCGTTCAAGAGAAAATTACAATATTTAACACTCCTAGTTACTTAATATTACGAGTACTATGAAATGAACCGAAGATACTCCTTTATCGAAACAACTGTAGCTGTTGTTATGAGTAAGGAAACGAATGAAGAGTGCTTTGGAGAGCGAAGACGTTTTTCGTTGAGGAAATACTTCATGAATTTAATAATTGCTAATGAGGCATATATTTTTTTTACAGGTGTCCTAAACGTAAACATGGATTGATAAATGCAGTAAACTAAAGATGAAGCGAGCGTTATTTACGTCAAAACACAAGGAACGAGTGAATAAAACGGGGATTTCGAGCAAAACAGTACGTTAAGAGAACTCTCAACATGGACGCAATTTTTGCAAATAGTTTGAAAGATTAGCTAAATTAGATCGATACGAGTGTAAAAATAGAAGAAGGTTCTATATTATAGAAATCTTTCAAACCGCTTACCTCAGAAGGTCGTACTTTAATGAATGGAAATTTAAGCTTATAGAGAGAAATAAAGCTATACGCTTAAGGAGTCATCTGCTACCACTTTCTTTGAATTATATCAATCTGAAGCATTTTCATGCACTGACTTACGAAATTACAGGCGACGAACACGTCGCCCTCTTCTAACGCTCTTTTTAACTGGTTTGGAATGCTCGGATGGGAAACAGAATGCGACGTTTTGCGGGCACGATCAGCATTTGGTTCACGGCCAGCAATTTATTTTTCAAGAAATGTCCAAAATATCTTTTTTCTCTGATCGCATCCTAACGTTGATTTACTGGAAGTGAGGAAAAAATCTCTCCAGTACCCTTTTAAGGTTAAATGCCGCACTCGAAGTAAACGGAACCACTTCCCACCAGGCGGAAAACTTAAGAACCTCTCCCCAAAAATCCATATTTATTCATTTTTCACCTACTAGCCTCGTATTTCTGCGGGAACAACCAACCCCCTTTATTTCGAATTAACCCCGAAATACACACAAGAGCGGCTGCACCTGCCCCAGCGGGTGCGAACCTATGAGATCCTGTCCATCGCTCGCCCTCTGCCTTTCCCTTCATTTCCGTGATTGTGTGCGACTCGAAATGCGCAAACGAACGACCAGCTGAGGAGTCATATGCCTGCTGCCTCACACGCGCATCGTCCTGTTATTTCGGAATTGTTTCCGCGGAATGCGTCCGAAACAATAGGTCAGATATTTCGGGGGAGCTACGAACGCAATCTTAGCTATAATTTGGAGTGATTACATAGTGGGACTGTTGCGGACTAGCACTAAGTTTAACGAATTTCATTTTCCACACAACTCATCATGTTTATCGTGTATCTTCAAAGATAAAGTTTTTGACACCGAGTTTGAAAATATTTCCGAAGGCACAGAGACGTCTCGAAGTGGGTGAACTTATTTCATCACAAGGAAGAATGGACTTGAAAAAAGTCTGGGACCGGGACGGTTCCCGGTCCCGTCAGATTTTTTTCAAGTCCATTCTTTCTTGGGATTTTTCCTGGGTGCGCACCATCTTGCGCAAAATCACCCTTACCCTTTTTCCTGTCTTATTTCATCACTTTGTTGTAATTATGCTATACCTTTTCTTAAAAAAAAGAAGGCGGAGGGTTAGCCGACTGATAGACACCTTTCAGGCGAAACGGAGGCGAGGTTTGGAATGACTGAAGAAACAGAATACAAGAACCATTTTATATTTCTCCTGTATCCTGTATAAAGAGATCATAAGCAGAAGTTAAAGCTGAGAAAATAGAGAATAGATTTAGCTAAGTATTCGTTCATAAATAGAGGGATAAAGGGTTAGAATAGTTTGCCTGAAGAGATCTTCATACCTTAACTAAGAATAAAAAGAAGCTTAGAAAATGATGCAGAAATTATTGAGATATAGAAATGTAAATAATGTGAATAAGTTATTCAAATTTAGATTAATAGTAATAAAAAAAAGTATAAAAGTAGCTATCTATTGTGTGTTGTTTCTAATCTAAAATAAGTATGTATTACGTGATTAAGCTGCCACCAGACTTGTGTTTAACTGCGGCCGAAATTTGTAAATAAATAAAGATGTCCTACATTGTAGAAAGCTTACTTCGATGGAAAAATATCTGTAGAAGTGTTCAACTCTATCCGTAAATGGATAAGATCTTACTCTTAAACTCTTACTCTTGATCTTGATCTTACTCTTAAGGTCTAAGTGTATCTCTATTCCGCCCGTACTTGAAACTTAAGTAGTAACACGTCGGGTTCAAGTACTTCGGAAAACGATATCTATCTCAATCAAGCAATGATACACGAGATATAATTTAATATAAGGCAAAGAAAGGCCAATACCGAAACAGTCATCATTTTCCTTATAAACTCTACCCTGTTTTACACTTGGGGGCCGCTAATTCCATTTCGTCCCTCGCAATCCTCACCCTCATCTCCTCCGCCAGCATCCCGAAGTCTTTTAAGGTCGAGGAAGGACTACAGCACGTGCGACGCCAGACGGATTAACAGCGCAACTGTCTCAGGCTAGTAATTACCGAATTTCATAATGTACGAGAGCGGTATGAAGGGACGGGGTTTTAATAAAACCCCCTCGTAATTAACAATTAAGTCAGCCTGGTGACTTTCTGATACTCCCCAAAATCCTAAGTGGCCCATTTCGTCCTCTATCCAATGCCGTCGTGATATGGAAATCTCTATCGAATTGATATTGCGATGATAAAGATGTCTGATGAGTAAAGCGAGCTAATTTAGAACCGAGTTAATTTAGTGTCAGATTTAGAATACTTTACAGTCGCCGCGATACACTCGAGAAAGTTTCAGAAATTGTTAGAAGCACTTTCTTCCACAGGTTTGAAATATTCTCGTTGTTCCGTCTACATAACGTTATTAAACGATGTTATTAAAAGACATAAATAGGCGAGACGGGGATTCATTAAAACGTACCCCTTGGATGAAATTAAAATCTCTTAGAAGCGGGAATCCTGCTTCCGATGCTCGGAGCCGACAAGTGCTGAATATAGTGATTGCCGAAGGAGATCATTTGAAGGATAGGGCGAAGACGTGTTGTACTTGAGATGGGAATCTCCAGTCATCTGTTTCGTATTCATTAAGAGCGCAAGGGTTTTATAGGCGGTTTATTCCAGCATGTGTCAATGACAGGATGATGAAAAGAGAAATTTATAGATTAATATCGAGCAGGTACTTTAGAGAGGGAGAAGAATGATATCTCTCGTTTGGATGATACACCCGCCCTTTTAACACCAGTTCCAGTTCATCTGCTAACGGAAATTATAATCGTGCGACGGTTCAACAAAGTTCGTTATTAGTTGGAAGAGAGTTTTCAAAATTAAACGTTTTTCTATTAAGTGAAACTAATTGTAAACAATTAATCAAAGTAATACCCTTCCACGATGTACAAGAAAATTTACTATCACCCGTCACAGATACTTCATTAAAAATAGTGAATAGCGAACTCAGGTGTGTGCCTGAGTGTGTTTATATATAT
>KZ308948.1:47924-64037 GCA_000376725.2 Ladona fulva
TAGAATCGAACCCATGATGCCTAGGGTGGAAGTCCGCTTTTTTCCTAGATGTCCAAACCCGGGACTTTACGGCAAAAAAAACGGCGGCCCCGTGAGGCACTTCCTTCTGCCTCGCCTTTAGTATCCTATATGTATATATATCTATCTATATATATCCGGAGAAGCGTCTATATAAAGAGACAAGTAAAAGTTGCTTGCATACTGCAAGCTTAATGTAAGGTAGATTAACTAAGGCATTGTACACCTCCTGCAACAATCCACCCGCTATAAACGGACTGCCATCCACCAACTACAAAACCTAAACGAATTATTCATAATACGTGCATACGAAATGTCCTAGCATTGAACCTGGGTCCATTAGGACAAATATCCTTACGGCATACGATAGATAACCCCATCTTCTATAGATGTAGCGAATTTCAACGTTCTACCTGACCGGGAAATGCCGTAACGAATTTTTGAAAATTCGGTCATTCGAATGGCCCTGGGATCGAACCTGAGCCTTTAGGTCAAAAAGCTTTACGGCATACGATAGACAATCATTAATTCTAGGTTCATAATTCTAGCACATTTCGTATGCCAGTATTATGCATAATTCGTTTACGTTATTTGAGTTGGTGCATGGAACTCGGTGTATGGAAGGCGGAGTGTTGCAGGTAATGTGTAATGCCTTAGTTAATCTGTCTTACATTAAACTTGCAGTATGCAAGCTGCTTTTACTTGTATATATAAACGTGTGCATTAGAGATCAGCAATAGTTAACCGTCTCGACCCGTATTCTCGGAGCGCCTACGAGCATGGGTCTGCGTGATGACGTATGCACAGGGTATAGTGAACGGTAAATGGTATACGGGTCGGCTATGAGTCGAAGGGACTCTTTGACTCAATGAGTACTCAAACACACAAACGGGTCAGGACGGGTCGAAGAGACTCAAAATGAATCGGTCGACCCGTCTTGAATCGGTTCATGCGCCGGGTCTTACTACCGACTCGTCCCTCGTCGCGGTACTCAAGGAAAACATGCTTATCAGTAAAAGAGTTAGGCGTTGTAAGTTAGCGCTGGCCCTTGTGCAAAGTGGTTCACGGGTTTTTTGTTTTTGCAATATGCGTTATATTTTTAATGTTAGATACTGACGAATAAAAATTAAGATATATCTACGAAAAATTTTCCTCTACCCTCTGTATCGCTGTTGAGTATCTGTTGTTTTTTCAGAAACTGAGTTTTCTAGTTCATAATTCTAGTTTTCATAATTTTATGATACTGGGTACGATATCAGAGGTAAAGTTATGAATAAATTATCAAAAGGTAAAGTATCAAAACATTTAAACAGGAAAATACGGATTTTGATACCAAATAATCTCTAACCAAATTTAATTCATTATGTACCTTAAAATAATATCCATATTTTATCACAATAGAAATCATAATTTTTATTAATGAATGAGCAGACGGGGTATTTCACTTCGTTGGTGCATAGTAAAGTATACTAAAAATAGTATTATAATAAATGATTACATTATAATTATTTGAATATTTGAAACTTCGCAGGTGGTGCATTTAAACAATGAGCATTTTCATATACTCTGTAATAGTTCGGCATCATATTAATAAATTGAGGTAATGAATACAGTATCCTAGCTCCTTTGTTACTACTTAAATCCTACTAATAGACCAGTCTTTATCCGATGTTCTGCCCATTCTTTAAACAGCATTAATGATTCATCTGAACCTTAAAAGAGTCAACTGATTTCTTTAGTACCATTCATTATATGTAAATCTCTTTATCTTCCACATAATAGCTTTTGAAAGTTGTCAATTTCGCACTTTTATAGATTTATGCATTCTTGAATGCAAAATTATACTTATCTGAACCCATGACAATAAGAATTGAATTAATCGTCTATGAATCTTCCAAAGGGCGATAGATTATCTATTTTTGTGAATTGTTATTGAAAATACAGGAATTTATTTCTATATAGTAGCAGAGCTGAAAGCTATATGCCCTTTCCCAAATATTTAATGCGTTGAGTTTCATGTTCTATAACATAGTTGTTTTTATTTTTCCATGATAATGAAGTTTATCGAGCGTAATTTTTTTAGATTTATACTACAGTACTGCACTACCAATTTAGAGGGGTGGTAAATACCTCTTTGCTCACGGGCGGCGGCGGCTCTCATTTATTCTTTTCTTACTGTAAAAACGACATTTTTATTTTGATTGATACTTTGCGCCCAATACGAAGACACCAAAGACGTGTAATTAGATCTGTCACTCTCATCTCAACTTTTTTCATCTCTATTTATGGATATAATAACAAGAGAGAAATACGGTCTCACCTCTCCAGACCGATTTACAGTAAGGAAACTAATAATGTTGCATGTAAAAAAGAGAGCTCAAACTTCAACTCCGCGTCGATCAAAAAGATTTCTTTCAATCTATTTTCATACTTCACGAAACGAAAGAAGCGTAAGCCTTCGCTTTTGAATCGCGCGCGTTTGTCAAATACGATGATGACGTTACGGGTCAGGCTGATTCATAACGGTACGAGTCGGCTCAACCCGTATTTTGGCGGTACGAGTCAACCCGTAACCCGTCCTTTCTGGGGACGGGTCGACCATACGGGTCTACCCATTTGCCGATCTCTAGTGTGCATCATGTTACCATTTGAACGTATTTTTTCTCTTTTTCCCAAATCACTCATTTAGAACGATTATGAACGATGAAAAATGAAAATAGTCGCGTAACTGTAAATTGAAATTTATATAGTAATATGAAATAGGAAACTTACTCTGAGGGCCTTCTTCGTTGTCGTTCCTTTGGTTCTGTATTTGCATGCGCAGTTCATAGGGTTTGATTCTTCCCTGCACTACGGCGACTGGGCGGTGAGCGGGGCTCGGTTGAAGTTCCACTGGTTCGTGTCCCGTATTTCCCGCACAGCCACTTCGGTGATCCTCTTTTAGTTCTTCAGAATTAGAGGAAGAATCCGTAGAAGCGAGTTTATTTACCGAATCAAGCCGCGTTGAATGAGGCAATATGTCATCGAGTTGATCCAAATTCACTCGTTTGAAAACTTCCTCCACATTGTGTTGTTTTGAACTGGGCACCTGTAAAGAATAAGGACGGAATTGCCATTAAAAATAAAAATTTTCCTTTCATTGAAACATAAATTAAAATAGGCTTAAAATAATTTGGAAGAGATTACGATTAGATAATCATCCAATTTGCTAATTGGATCGTAAATCGTAGATCGTAATCGTAAATATCGTATAATTGGATTGGGAAATCATTTTCTCTAAAGAAAGAGTAATTAAAGGCTACCGCGTTAGTACTGTCGAGCTCAATATTTAGCTATTTATAGGTTTTTGAAAGTTTTTTTACTTCCTTACTTTGTAGATATAACTCTGCTTCAGCAGAGAAGTATCCGAATGAAGTATCACTTAAACATCCACAAAGCCCTTTGATATTTTTCGTTCTTTATCTCTGCATAAACTTATTATCTTATGAAATTAAAGATGTAAGACCTTCTTACGAAACCGGTCGCAGAATAAAACCTGTGGAAAATTACGAAGGATTTTAATTTCATTTAGTATGGCTTTCCACCAAATAACGCCTGATCATATCGATTTTATTATCTTATGATATTTATTTTCATTGTCATTGGGTCGTATACACTTCTTAGTCTCAATCTCGACCATATAAGAACGTGATTTATTCACTAATACATTCAACCTGGGAAACCAGTTTTCTATCGCATTCATAATCAGGTAAATAAAACATCTTGGATTGTGAGTAAAAAATAGATAGAATATACGTACGAGTTAATATTAACGTTGTACTTTTTCCAAATTTAAGAGTAAGTTGTATTTTTTCCAAAGTACAACGTACACTTAAGTACAAAGCCTCTCTCCATCCTACATGGAGTCAGATTCAGTAAAAGTTCATTCACTAGAGAAGCTAACTTGTGGGTGGGAGAAGAGACACAAGAGATCACTGGGCGGATGGGGGTATCTGGTTTATGCAGTTTTAAGAGAGCATATAAACGTGGTGGGAGGGGATTAGTGTTGATGGTTTTAAAAAGGTCACTTGGGTTTAACACATTAGAGCACTTTTTCACTACCTCCTTCACTCTTTTGTTTAACGTGATCGTGGGATTTTGATGGGTTCCCTTAAGACGTTGCACAGTGGGCTGGAATCGAAAAAAGCCAAGAGGCCAAAAATGCTTTTTTTTGAGTTAGAGACGTGAAACTTCGCAAAGATATTCAGAAAATATTGAGAGCTGCTCTTCCGTCTTTCATTCTTCGTTATTTGTACGCGTCAACGAGATACAGGGAGTCAAACTTGGATTGATACAGGGTTTCAAACTTGGGCAATTTTCACAGAAAAGGATATTCTCGGGTTTTTCTGAAAAACATTCAAGTTTCCTGCGATGCTGACGTGGTTGAAGGAAACTGGTGGAAAAACAGATTATTCCGTATTTTAGTATGATTCCTGATCTTTTGATTCGTTATAGGTTTTGACTCAAATATGGACACCTGCTCATAATATATAACAAAATGGTGAACACCTTTCACGGCCAATTTTTGAGATAAAGTAAAGAAACTACTAGGAAACTAGGAAAACGGAAATTAACTATCAAGTCTCTTACCCACGTAAATTTCTAAGGTTTCTAAATATAGAATGTGAAGAAACGGTTTTGATTCACTTGCTACCCTAGTATTGCAGTGGCTACTTCTATCCCGCGACATGGCCCGGCTGAGCGCCACGGTCACTCCGAATTCTGTCGCGTTGCCTGTTCGACCGTCTTGTACAATCTTTTAGCTAATATCATGTTATATTCCGGCTGTAAATGTTATAAACGTATTCCACCGTAATTTAGACCGTACTGGTAAATTTTTATCTCACATGTAGAAAGATCTGGTTCTTTCCCGGCGAATACAATGAAGAAAGTTTTCTCGGGATACAAGCCGGGTTGTCTTGTATCCCGAGAAAACTTTCTTCATTTTATCTCACATATTAGCGGAGTAGAAGAATAAATAATTATCCAATGCACCTCAGAGTACTTTGTTTATCGAGTATCATTCGCTATTTTATGTTATTTTTAGCTTAAAGTAAGAATTATCCTTAATATCATTAATTCTTATTAAGTTAAGCTTAAAAGGAGTTGAAACATTTCCCTAACATCTTTTCCTTATCTACGACGGAAATCTTGAATGTTTTCGCAATACGTGATAGTGAAAATATAAATTTATTCAACTTTTAATTTCACGAAATATATGTATATTAAAAATTAAACAGATTCATTATTTAAAGCATTTTAGGTTAACTTTCCTACCCTACCTACCTAATGATGTAATTAAGCATTCATTTGTTTCCCGCACGATGTAAACATTTTGCTCTAAATTACATTCTTGCTGAATTTGGTAAATTAAATGTCTTAACTGAAGTCTTAATGTCAATATGATTATTACAATGCCTATTTTTTTTCTTTTCTAGCGTCCGATGATTATTTACCCGAATCCCATCTCCCTCAATCCTACCCTCCTATATCTCATCGATGATGGTATGTACGTTTCATTAATTATTTCGGCCAGAATTCTTAACGCTCAAGTGTTTCTTACGATGTAAAATCACAATCTTATTGAAAGGTTCTTGTTAAAGGAATTTATGGAGAGTTTCATTACAAGTTCGTTACAGAATATACTTGGATACTGCTATTCTCATGCATCCATAAACATCTTTCAATATTTCACCCAAAAGTAAATAGTCTTTTTAAAATGACTGGTCCTGAATTAGTATCTTAAACAATTTCAGAGACACAAAGCCCGGGGCCTAACAACGTTTTCAGGGAATAGTATGTACAATCCAAGCAGTATGTAAAGAATGTCTTCTCTTTCAGCGGTAGGTAACTTGCTGGAACACGCAGTATATTTCCGATTCTCTCGAAAAGCTTTTTATAATCTTCAAGCAGATGAACAAATAAGTATTCTGTTCATGTCAAAAAAAGGTTAACAGGGCAATTACGTGTGGCAATCCCCACTAAAATTTGTCTTACAGTTTAATGAGCTCAACGTAATAAATTACGCTGACGCTCACAAATAACGAAAAATAAAAGACAGAACAANATATCCTATCTTTTAATTGTCAGATCTTAGTTTAGTTTTTAGGGAAATTCAAGTTTTAGAACACATAATGAAATCTAAAGACCGGGCAAACGAAGTTGAAGTCTTTGAGAGTAATAATAGGAAAATAAAAACATTAACCCAATCATAATCCATCCGTTTGAGAGTTTAATATCTACAAGGACAATACTTTTACATTACGTTACATCCAAGAAAGTGAATCAAAAGATATACGGAGAGTATATACCTCTACAACATAAGAATTTGACGGAAAGAATCAAAGGATCGTAGTACAAAATACATTGCTCCACGAGAATTTCGGAAACAATGTCTCCATTCTCAAGGGTTCCTCAATTGGAAAAAAATTTTAAAAGGAGAATGGAGACATTGTTTCCGAAATGCGTATTGGGATACATATCGGTAACCCGCAGCTTCCCGTTTGCCTCTAAACGCGAGTTCCACCCACCGATATACGACTTCCTGAGTGTTCATAAACCTCCATTTTAAGCTCAAGAATTAGTTCATCGACTAATCATCGACATTAAACTACATTCATAAGGCACGAATGTGTAAGTAAAATTTTCTTAATTTTTTACAGCTTAAAATTAGATTTTCCGAACTCCTGCTAGTATAATTACCAGAGTTACCTGCTACAATAATTACCAGAGCTTTAACTAATTACGCTAATTAACTAACAATTGCTTTTGGAATTCCATTCTAAAGAATCATAGTAATTTTGCACGTTCGCAAGTCACAGTAAATGAAATATTATCTCCCATGTACCCAAAATATTTTAAGCGTTCTTAAACCTAAGTATTCTGACCTCTTGGGTCATGTTTACGGTAGAAATTTAAAAAAAATCAGCACTCAGTGAATCCAAAACAATCTTTCCTCTTTTATTCTTTCTCTTTCCACTTATATAGCTCATGCTTCTGCAAGAAAGTTATGTGACACTTTCGCCCTTTCTTTAACAATCATCGCGGAACAAAACTCTCATCTTCCATTTAAGCAATCCCCCCATCACTTCCTCTTTTAAGTAACCTTCACTCGCCATCTCCTCCCCTAATTACGGGACCATTATGACGCGGATACCACCAATCCGGCAACAAGAGGGTATTCTGCGCCTCCTAGTCGCCTTCGGAGAATACCATCGAAATAGCGAGGGGCGGCATTTAGGGGGGCGGAAGAAATCCATTGTGGCTTATGGGGGCGGCGAGGGAGAAAGACGCGGTAAACGCATTACCGCCCCTCATTCGACGACGTCCCTCGTCCCCCGGTCCTTCTCTGTCGACGCCCCCGGCAGCGGTAGATGCTGCGGTTCTACTCGGTTGGCAGTGCGTGCCGCAGTGATAAACCGCAGCCAGCAGACCGCGTCCCCACACTAAAACGAGGCGCCGCACCCTACCACCTCCTCCTTCCGTCTTCTCTCACACTTTTAGAGTGCCACTGAGGCCGGCATCCACTGCTTCCCCGTGTCGGGAGGTCTTCCCTCCCACGGAGCCTTAGAGTCACCCCCTTCCCCAGCCTTCTATACTAAGAACCCATCGACCACTTATAAATCCCATACTATCCTCTCCTCCTTCCCGCTCCTACGATGACAGGGAGCGGGATAATGAAGTGTTGTTCTGTGAGTGATTCTCCATTAAGGTTTTAAGGTTCATGGGTTGTTACGGGCTATATGTATGCCCTTCCCCTTTGCTTCTACGCTTTATTTCTGTGTTCTAAGAGTGTGATAACCGACCAGAGTATCAAGATGGAGCATACGTAACGTGAACCAGTACCGAATCTCTTTTCTCAGCGTCAACATTCGGCAATCATGGTATGGTTTGCCCCTCTTACTCTCAAAACCTTTGAATTTAATTTAAAATAGACAAGAGCGGATGGTAGAAAGAGATAGGGCTAGGATAGAGCTGAATGACCGTTTGAGTAAGCAACTAAATTTCCATCTGTCCATTTTAATGGGGCACGTTAAGGGTACATGCATGGCTTTAGAAGAGATTCTTGAATAAAAACTCATTTTATCTACACAAGTCCTCAATTGTTATAAAAAATCAGTTATTCCAATTAGAACGGAGTGGGAACGAGACATCTCCGTTTTAATTTTGAAATTCTCTAAGAAAATTGTGGTCACCCTTGCATCAGTTCCCCATCACTGTACTCGCTGAAAGCCGTTTTACTTAAAAAATTAAAAAAAGAATGTATCGCATGAATTAATGGACCAGCATGATAAAGGAAAACGAGCACAGCGATAAAATGTCCAGAATTTGTAAAGAAGGTATTTGGATTGAAGTAAAAATATCGAGGAGTGGAAACGATATAATTATCAAGAGAGATATTTGCTAAGATCAAATAACTTCCGTAAGCTCTGTAATGAATTGTGAGTTTTATAAACTCTGTAAACGGTATGGTAATGACTTTCATGTAATTCGAATGTTTTCTTTTTTAATTTCGGGTATTACATGTTAAATATTTTATTCAGTGTTTCACTTTCATTTTCATTTTAAATTCATTATTTCAATGCAAGTTAGGATGAAAAGATACCACATATTGCGAGAACGTAATGTTGCAGATTTTGAAAAATCATTTATTTTCCCTAAATAGTCTACAAATCATGGTAAACAGCGAAAACACGATAGCTTGGTGAAAAGACTGATGAAATTCCGTCAACCTGAAATGCTATTTCTACGCACATTTTGTCAGTGAGTCATATATAATTAACTACTGTTTCCTTTAAGATATTTTTTCACAAGTAGAAATGCCTCTTTAAGCAACTCCAAATGAATTAATGGATAAACAAACTAAGAGGTAAGAAAATTTCGGAATCCCGTTTATACCAATTAACATTCTGTGCATAAAGAGAAAATCAACTTTTTATCATCAAATGGATGGTAAAGTGAATGGAAAACATAAGTAACACAACTACAGTTATTTCATTGGGTAGAAAAGACACGAGAAGTTTCGTAGAATTTAGAAATATATAATGAATATACTAAAATGAAATATTCTTCTAAAATCTAAAAATTACCGGATATTTCCCCAGAGAAATTTACTGAATATAACATTAAATTCAAGATAATTCTGTGATATTCTACATAATTGTATACTTTCAAATTAACTGAAATAGTTAACACTTTGATTGTTAACACAAGTGATTGCTTTGTTGTACTACTTTTCGGTTGTACATGTTCTTAATTCCGAAGTTGTCAGTCGCTGAGAAAGAAATGGCTATTTCCTGTGAAAGCAATCATATGAAAGGAGATCCACTTCTTTTTTAAATTTTAAGCGATGTATCTCTACGAGTTAGAATAATTCAATATGGGAAGGCATTACCACGTGGAAAAAGATAAACATGGAAATAATAAACGCTTCAGAGAATAGTAAATTGAATGCGACATGTTTCACCTCATTTGCCTGCATAGTAAACAACAAATTCGCCACATGGACCTCTTAGGAGATTGTTATAATATGTTATAATATAATATGATAAATGTTCGTTTTCCAAAGAAAAGAAAAACTAGCTAAGGGTCATGTCAGCCTCATACCGTCACCTAATTTTCCTTCCGTACAAAATCTTAGCACCCTGATCTGATTCCCCTCCACGCACCTCTTCTCTTTGCATATTTACGTATGATTTTCATCATAACAGCTCACCTTTGCTTGAAGATATTTCCTAGCTAGTGAAACTACTTATTAAATTAACTAGTTTGTGCAAGTATGCGTGTTTTATACCACCGAGTTAGTGATAAGACCACTTCTCCTCCACAGTGGAAGAGGGCAGCATGCGCTTAACACACGTAGCCTAGCTAGTGGCTCCCATGGGAATAACGGTGTCCGATCAAACTACTCGGCAACGTAAAGTTGCTGTGACTCGAAACTCCTACGCACGGAGACTCATTCTCGTGCATGAAATGGGGGCAAGAAAAATAATTCTCGCGCTTTTGAACATAACTATGAAAGGATTAAAATTATGTTTTTCTGAGAGATGTGGAACTCCATCTTCAGAATAAGAAGTAAGGGATATAATTTCTACTAATCCACAAGAATGTTTTTCTCGGTCGTTCTGAATGAACATCTTATGGAATATCTTATGAAATCTTATGAAAATTATATCCCTTACTTCTTATTGTATTAAAGGACTTATTACGCTCATTCTTCTTAGGTTGGTCATTTTTATTGGCGCGATCGATTCTACAGTGGTACGGAAAGTAACTATGATATCGATATTTTTTTCCCACTCATGTTGATTTCGATACTTATTACTATAGTGGTTCATCTATGAAAGGGGGCTTGGGTGCACAGGCATATTTGACCCCCTTCATTGCAGTTGTTTTTTTATTAAACTGCGTCGACAACTGAGGTTATACGCACTTACGGGCGTAAATGATCACCTTTTGCCCAACAATGGATTCCCCTCCTCTGCTTCCTAGGACAATTTAATAACTTATTTTAAACAAATAAAGAAAAATATTGGACGTAACAAAATATTTTACTGATGTGTTTGCCATCTACAAAATAAAAGTTACTCTCATAAATTGGTCCCCCCTCAAAGTTGGAAGTTTTGCATTTTAGCCTTGGCGAAACCTAGGCCGGCCCATAGCTATGAAATCACTCAATTCTGTGAATGCACAGAATGGAGAAACGAACAGACATATCGTATGTTCGTTTAAATCATCCAGTTGAACTCAAAGTGGAAGATTAGGAAAAAATTCCCCGAAAACACGTTGAAATTAGACGCAAACTAAAGTTCACTTGATTTTCATGAAAGTATTTTGCGAAGTAAAATTGACGATTTGTCCTTCTATCGTAGAATTGCATCATGAAAATGGATATTGAACCAGAGCATTATAGTGACTGAAACAAAGGTAGGGAATTTCCAGGTAAAATTAAGGATGGACACCCTTGAACCCATCGACGAATTTACTTATTTAGATAAAAATACCGTCAAAAAGAAAGAGCAAAAGAGAAATACAGAGAACATGCTCCAGTGAAAAGGATATTTTATCACAAAAATTATGGCCGACAACAAGTAGTATGAGCTTGTATGTAGAAGAATTGTTTAGATATACATTTCTATAACGAGTTGCATTTTTCATGGTTGTGAAACATAGAATACAGAAATAGCTGAGAAGAGGAGGTTAGAAGAAACAGAGATGTGATTCTACATAAGATACGGAAGGATAAGAATAAAATGGTCTACCAAAGTAACTAGTAGAATTTCTTCGGAGAGCAAAAGGGGAGCAGTTATTGGAAAAATACGAAACGAAATTCATCGGACATGTACAGTACAAAAGACAGAAATGGAAGTAAGGAATTACAACAAATGACCTGGGTCAAATGAGAAGCTGATAGTAGTTAGCGCTAAGATAAAGAATTATAAGGGAATAAGGCGATTGGCAGGGAACTGGACGGTTTGGAGAGCTGCGATAGGCAAATTAGATTATTCGCTAACCGATAATAGATAAATTGGCATCGGATTGCTGACCGAAGATGATTAAATTTAGGCATTCTTCTTTTTTGTCAATATAATAATACTTCCCTCTCTGGCAATTTTAACTCTACGCCCCAATTCCACAAGAATGGACTTTTTCAAGTCCATTCTTCCTTGGGATTTTTCCTGGGTGCGCACCATCTTGCGCTATTTCACCCTTTACCCGTTTCCTATATCTGCATCACAACTTGATGTAAATGCCGTGCGGTTGGTCGGTTGAACCAAACCCAACTTCAATGCTACACTCACTATTCATCGTATGCCTTACACTTCGACAGGCAGCTTATTAATCTTCCTCATCCATGAAAATGTGAAATCAATTGCAGGAAAATGAAGCTTTAACAAGGGAGCTTCGTCAGGACAAGATTCTGAATTGGTGAGGCTACCTGCTTCCCTTTGCCTCATTCCATATGAGCAGAAGACCCTCCGCCTACGCTGTTCTCAAAACCCCTCACTCTAAGCAATTTTCCACGGAATACCTCGGTCCTCCCTCAAAGAAAACCCAAGCGATCTTCACACCCAAAAAAGCCAAGTTCGACAATGGAAGTGAGAAGAATCTTGTTCATCCTTTTATGTCTCCGTCACTCAAAGACTTTTCCCGTCCTCGCTTTCTCTCGCTATTTCTTCCCCTTTCTCTTCTGGAAACCATTGATGTCGTCCACCCATTGTGAGGAACAGCTTCATCAGTTCGCAACAAAGAATGGGAGCGAGGGCTCATCCCTCCGAAGACCCGCCCCTTTTCTGAACCCATCCCTACACACCGTCCTATTGCAAAACCAGCTGCTAATCTCTCTCCTTCCAACGAACCCATTGCAATCACGATGTTTTTTTCTTGAAACGCGGCAGACATTTCAATCTCATACCTGGGTGAGGGACCGGAAAATATCTGTCCATTGTCGTAGGTGTGAAAAGGAAGATGTGCTGTGGACATAGGGTGGCTTGGGTGCAGCGGATGGGCTCCTGGGGTTAGCCCACTCTTGCGAGAAGAGCGGATATGGGATTACAGAGGTAGCCACTGAATGCAATATGGCGCTGGAACATACCTGCTCCAGTGTAAAAGAGGACTGAGCTACCCTCACCGAGCCACCGGTCACGGATGAATGATAAACAGATGAATGGTCCTTTTTTGGGGAAGCGCGATGCAATCAATCCGAAACTCACTTTTTTCCAAGAAAAAATCCGTGTGACTCGTTCTATGGAATGATTTTTACATATGCATAAGTCATGTAAATGATAGGAAATTCCGATCAGTCACGTAAATGATAGGAAATTCCGATCAGTCACGTAAATGATAGGAAATTCGTTCCGACGTAAGAGATCTTATCTGCTTAGTTAGAATTTTGGTTTGAGAGAATGCGTTCTCCTAGATTTTGTTTTTGGATCTCAAGATTAGGGTGGCGATCAACTCTATCTTTAGCCAGTAAATTAAATACGTACGAAGATACAAGAGACATTCGCTTTAGGTATTTATATAAATAGCTATTATATTATGAAAAGATTATTTTTTAATTCATCTCTTCGTCAGGCTGAAATTATAATTATCCTTCATTTAGGAATACAATTACCAAATCAAATGTTTTCAATGCCAACAGTTACGTCGGTATGTACAGTAGATTTGATGAATAGAGCAGATAGAATAATCTAGTATTATCAAATAAAATCGAAATTTTATTCTGTTAAATATGTAATGTTATTAATTTAACGAGGAAAGTACTTGATTTGTTAACCCCATTTCGAGTTATTCATAAATTAATTTAGTAATGAATTTAGCATTTTACTTTCGTAACGAATGCTGTTCATTATGACATTCTTAAATGAAGAGTTGTTATTTCTATCATGAAGTTTTTAAGAACTGAGGGAAATCTTTCTTTAATAGCGTTTCACTCCCTTTCGTGCAAACCAGCAAAATAACACCCTTAACTCCTCTAGCCCAATTCAGGCTCGCAATCCAGAGGTAATTAGCATGCATACCCTTGGGAACAAAAGTACTGGAGAGAATAATTTCAAGCTTAGGCCAAATGTTAGTAAAATTCCTAATTAAAGGTAGGACTTTGAACGAAAATACGGATGAGAGTTGAGTATATACTTAACAGAAAGCAGCACTTCGAAGCTTTTCTTATTGAATGAAATGGATGTTCCATTTCAGATAGTAAATGGTTTAAGGAAACGTAAGAGTCGAACAAACTTAATGCCACGGTCTTAACTTGGAAGATCATCGAAAGGTAAGTGTTTAAACTCAACACTTTCATTTTATTCCTTGGGTTTTGCATTCAAAGAAAATGAAAAAGTATACTTTATATACAAATATTTTATCGCTACCTTGTGGCAAGATAAAGACATTGGTTTGTACCTGGATATCTCATGAGCTAACAAGTACAGCTTATCACGTACAGTTTTTTATTAGTATCTTCAGTTGAGGTCCTCCTCAGGACGAGGCGTTCAGAATTCCGAATCATAAATCCGCCCCTACTTGATCTACATTGATTTTCGTTACCTTAGATTAAAATTGATTTGGGCACGTGACATGGACTTCTATATTTTTCCGAAAAACGAAAAAAATCCAAAGTACAGTAGACTCCCACTTAACCGGGGGTGGCTTGCAGACCGAACGCATCTGTAGATTTGCGAACAATCTAATGTCTTTCTAAGGAAATTCTCCGTACAAAATTCTCAATATATTGAGGAACACTCAAAACAGCTTTTTTGTTAAAAGAGTTCACAAACAAATACATTACTACATACATTTCACCAGTTACCATTCTTCTGAAACAATGCAATCTTATTTCTAGTCATACTTTGGTTCGTTGACTCAATTTAAACACGTCTTTACTACATTAGTAATAAGTGCCACATTTATAGTTATTTGTTTATAGTAATTAAGGATATTTAAAGCAGTATTTTCGATTTTTATTCGCATACCACCCGGGGAATTTCGTTTCCATATTTGCCCCGGTAACATGGGATTCGATAGAGCAATATATTTCCTTTTTTCAAGAGTAGCACTCCTATTTGCTGTAACTTCGGAAGCAGTGTCATGGCTGTGATTTTGATATGGGCAAAAAAGAAAAAAAATAATGAAAATTTGCAAGGGACCGGCAAGCACGCACCCCAAAGCATTGGTGAAGAAAAGCTCTGCAATCCTAGAAAAAAAGGCGTCTACGCGAGAAGGTTAGGAGAGGCGAAAGTTGAAAAGACGTACAGATTTCCAGAGCTGCAGATTCGGAATCAGGAAGGAAGATGAGAGAAGGAAAAGTCGGTTGGGAGTGAGGCAACGGAAGATTAAAGCGCTGAAGAATTCGCGAGAGTTGAGGTAGGGACGAGAGGGACGAGACGAGAAGGGATCGACGTTGAAATGCTTTTAATCCGAGGCCCAGCCATAATTAGACGCTAATTCACTCGGTTCACGCTTTGTTTTTCTCAGCTCGCCTGTGAAGCAACGAGAAATTTCCCTTCCCCCCTCTTCCCTCGCCATCTCTTACCATTCCTGACTCGCTCTTATCAGATATGCGCACGGCTGCCCTCATTAGACATTACCTGGCCGACCCTATTCTTTTGCTCTTTCCCTCCTTACCTCGGCCCAACAGCCTCTCGCCCAAGTTACTACGCAGCCTCTGATAACTTAATAGGTATGATAAGGCTGCCAGAGCCACCGAGCGAACGAATAGTAGCTACAGCATGACTAGCGCTGCGGCTGGCTAACCGTTGAGATTTTTATTTTTGCGTACATATGATGGTACTTAGTTCGTTTAATTTGAGTCGTTAACCTTCTAGCAATTGTATGGAAGTAAGCCCGTTAAATATTGTAAATCTTTGGCAGATAGATTATAAGATAGGTAAAATACTAGAAGTGTCGTCTCCATGCGATTTCCTGGGTTTAATTTTTAAGTTTTCTCATATCCTTTACACCGAAATAAAAACACCTTGAGAAATATGTTCAAGTATTGGCTTGAATTGACTCATGGATTATTCATTAGATGCATTAAAGCTGCCGATGGATCGCACGAAATATATGTGCATATTACCTCAATAAAATACTCTCACGGAAAAAAATACTCATTCAAATGGCATATAGGAAACAAACTTCGTCCTCCAGATAGCCAAGTCCTGTTGGATCTCAGTGAAAGCGATTCCGGATTCGATTTCCGGTGGGGGCTCACGTGCGAAATGACCTTAGCTCTCGGAACTGTTGATTTAAAAATAAATTTTTTTTATTTATATCTCAATTACTACTATCTACATACGATACGAATTTTCAACCTGAGAAATGAGTACTTTTTACCAAATCCATTAAATTATAGTCATGTCATACTACTTTTAAGATTATTACCTAAACAACAAAACAAACCCCGAGTATATAAAAAATCTAACATCGATAAAAATTAAGAAATATCCAACAAAGTGCAGATTTGAGCTGATTTGATCAAAAATTACCTATAAAATACTCTCGAAGAAATTAACGTAAAAATGCAAGATTAAGTTGATTAACACACACACACATACATAT
>KZ308948.1:73196-84788 GCA_000376725.2 Ladona fulva
TTGCATGTTTCTATCTTAACGGAAGATACCCTAAATGAATTCATGAACCTCAGACAGAAAAACTGCCCTAGCATCGAACTAAGGACCCTCGGGGTAAAATCCTTAACGTATACTATAGAAGTGTCTGATCTCTATCGATGACGTGAATTTCAACGTTCTATCTTACCTAGAAATACCCTAAATGATTTTTTGAAAGTTTTGCACCAAGTATCTAGCATCGAACCTGGGGCCGTTAGGAATAATGCTCTTGCGGAAAACGGAAGATAAAAACATTTTCTAACGGTTCCGTAAATTTCAACGTTCTATCTTTAAGCTAAGTACGTTAAATGAATTTTTGAAAATGCGCTCAATGCATTCTTATGGGAAAATGGTCGTTTTTGGGCCCCCCTAGAATCGAACCCATGATGCGTAATATGGAAGTCCGCTTTTTTCCTAGATGTCCAAACCCGGGACTTTACGGCAAAAAAAATCGGCAGCTCCGTGAGGCACTTCCGTATCTTATATGTATATATATAAACACCCTAACTTCTGATTTTGGCAAAGTTATGAATATTTATTTTCGACTCAGTCAGTGAGGCATTGACTTCGAACATTCGAAAAACATGTTTGTAAACGGAACAGAAAATTCAGCCCCAAATAAAGCGTTATGCATTTGTAACTTGCTGCAAGCAGAAAATCGAGAAGGTTTAACTTTGAAACCAATAATCTACCCGGGTTCGAATTCGGGCTACGTCATGGATACATTTTTTATTCCTATATATCGGTAACGCGTTCAAGCGGAAAAACGAGAATTTTCAAATAAAATGTTCCCGTGTTTTTAATCGGCGTCTCCCACGCGATCAAAATGAAACTTTACCAATTCAGTTATAATAGCGAGTTTCCCCTTAAAGGAGATTGCCTCTGGCTACAAATGGCCCGCCATGGAATCCCTCGCGGATAGACCCGAGTCAACAGGCCCCGTCCCCGCCATTCTCTCAAAACGTAACAAAGGCGTTAATAATTTGTAGCGTTGCTTGTGAGGGTATCCCTCCTTTACGATTCCTTCAAAACATACAAAATTCCCCGCAAGAGCTTCTAAAATCATACTCATCCAAACCTCCCCCTTTGCAGCATGCAGCATGACAGCCCCTGGAGCACTAACCAGATATAATTAACCCTGCTTAATAATGGAACCCGTTAGTAGTGGACGTAAATGCTTCACTATTGGTGAATGATTTCTAATCTCGCAGCTCGTTTGTCACAGTTATGATTGGCTGGTATATGTGGGAGGTACACGTTTGCCTGATTAAATATTAGAGGAAACTTTTAACTTTTATGTCTCCACAGAAGTTGAAGAAATCATTGTATCGCCAATATCCTTCAGGTTACTAAAATTAAAAAGAAATAAACGCCAAATATTCCCATAAATATCACTTCGGTGTGTTGCAGTAGCTTTGGTTTTCTCCAAATGTCACAACTTACTTATCGTTAATGTTGCAGGCCACGCTGAATTGTACATACCTAATCATTTCGATTACCAATACCATTTCATAATTTACGGTAAAGGATATTCTCCAATTGAATGCAGAATTGAGTTTCAAATCGCAACCTAATTGCCCAATTATTCCCCCCATTCAGTTCAAAAGGAATAATTCATAGACATACGTATCCTGCAAGCCGCCTTTCGTCGTGAGGCATTCGGGAGTCACGGAAATGATGAAATTTTGAAACGACTAGTTCCAGTATCTATTTCTCTGATTTTTCTTTCCGTATCAGAGTAGCCTGTGTAACAGGGAGGACTCGTAATATCAGCTACATCTTCTAAATATGTACCTTCTCTGAACTTATTAGGTAAATTAAGTCTTTGTTTAAATATTCTACCTTCTTGAGATTCCCATCCTGCATCCTAAAGTAGACATGATAGTATTGCTGTTTTAAACGCTAGCATTCTAACGCTGACAGTTCATTAATGCCATAGTATTACTTGATCCGAGTTTATGGATTCCAGAAATCGGATATATGCCGTAAGCGAAAAATTTAACCCACACTGTTGAGCATCCCCATCTTTTTCTCTCAAAAAAATCCCGATCTATTTCTGGCAAATTCATTTCCGCCAATTTTGGAGTAGTCTTGTACGAGATGGAAACGGACCGAGAGGGTGGAGAGCGTAGGCTGCTCGCATTGGGTTTGATACCGAATGAGAAGGTGAGATGGGAAGGAGTAAATACATTGGGTCACCCATTCCCTATGCCTCAGAAGCCAGAGGGCAAGTCTTGCATGTGAGTGCGAAATTAAACGTGTATAATTAACCGCTGTCTGATCAAACAAGGGACGGAAGGGAGAAGTGGCAGCGGGCGTGGGGGGACGTGGCTCCATTTGGTATGCCCATGGCGTAGTTAGATGAGACGACTTCGAGAAAGCGTGTGTCAATATGTCTCTTGCTGGAAGGGACGTTGAATTCCAATTGATTAGAATCGATTGAGATAGCAATTCGAAAATGGAAGACTTATCGAGAGAGGTATAGAGTGATTTTCACAGATCGTAGAAATGGCGCGGGATTTTGTCGGAACGGACGATCGTTTGAGATGTATGAACGAATAGCAGCTTGATAGAGTGACAGGCGGATTTTATGCGTGCTTGTACTCTATGCAAAACTATATATGATAAGTAAGTTAATAACATAACACTTGCCAAAATCAATACCTATGCATCAGTCATTGATAGCAAGGATAAGAATGACATATTCAAATGCAAATTTAGCACAAACACGTCTGATGTCCTCTAATAATACTTTTACTGAACAAAAATTACTTGATTTTTTGATTACTGAATTTTATGGACTACTGAACAAAAAAAAATAAGAAGAGTTAAAAACTAAGTTCAAAACGAAGGTTAGAACATATTAATGATCTATTACGGCTAATAAATCTTGATATAGATCCTTCTTTTGCGTATATGTCCCACTTTTTAGAGGAACTGAAGTATTGAATGAATTATTCTTTTCATTTTGAATGCAAGGTAGAAATGCATGCATATTTTTTGAATTCGGTTCCTTAGAATTATGACTAAAAGTTTAAAATAGCTAAGACTTTTGCTAGATTATTGAATATAAGGAACATACGTTAAAAGTTCTAAAGATTAGATACAATTAAATGATTGTTCTAAGCAGAATATTCTTTCCTTCGACATCAAAATTTAGATTTGTTTACGAAAATGAGGAAGAAAATGTTCACGAAATAGACTGAAAGGATATAAAAATCGCTGCTACTGACATCTCATGAATGTAATATTATTATTTTTATGTTTTTGAAATACGATACTAAAAATATATCTTACACTACCTTTTTCCTCAACCTTGCTCATGGCTGTACCAATATGGAAAATGAGTAATGATGAATAATAACATTCATTATAGCAGAATTAATTTCCGTTCATTTCATTTCAACTGAATGCTATGAAAAATGTTATTCATGTGGCCATTGTGCTTTACTTTCGCGGATATTTTCCACGCATGGCATTCTTGCTACCTGAGGAAAGCCAGGGAAACTTGCTTCACTCCTCATCTCTCCTATTATGCCACTATTCCTCTCCGAGGCTTTTGATAGCAAACGGTGGACTGGCTGAGGACAAATCGGCCTTCAGGCTGAATACTTTACGGACGGACATAAAACCAAAGCATTCATGTTGACGTTGCTGAAAGGCGAGTTCGATAAATCCCTTAGTTGATTGATGAATTCACGAGTAGCTGTCACATAGCACTCATTTTGAGAAAATTCAATTTTAAACATTTCTAAAGGAACTAAAACACGTGTCTCACTCTTTCCTAATCCTGGCCACATTTCGCGTAATCACCACTCATTGGAATGCAACGACAGTTAGCCAATTAATTCCCGCGAATCCAACACATTTGACACCGAAAATAAATTTAAGCAGCACTGCATCGCCGGCGCCCAAATTCACATCCGTTGGACTCGACATAGCGCAACGTATTTCAGCGCTTCGGGATTTTTCTTCAATCGCCGGGACAGCGAAGGGAAATAGCCACAACAGTCCGAAGAGGACGCCACCTGCGTATTCGTAGCACGTGCGCTCGGTAAAAAAAAACAAGAGAAGGGATGGAGGCGTAAAAAGAAAAAGTGGGAAACAGCGGCGGGAATGCGATAGCTCGAAAGGGATCGGTCAGGAGGTGCGAAATCGAGAAAAGGAGCGGAAAGTGACAAAGGGCGCCAAGTTATGATAAATCATTTGGTGGTGAAACGGGAAATTTGGCACGTATCATGCTAGTGCGGTAATTTATAAGTGGAGTGATGGTGTGAGCTGGGAAGCCAGTGGATGTCCAGGGGTTGGGGGGCTTCAGGGAGGTAGTAGTAGACCCAGGAACACTTGCCCAGCTGACCACACGTCACCGATTCAGCATCGCCACGTCCCGTCCCCATCCGCCGCAACCCGTTCGAAATTTCGGGACACGAGATGGGGGCAAAACATAACGCGGGAAATGATGAATGCAGCGCAATATCTAGCAGACATCCCTTTTGCCCCTCTGGATTATCCGGCACCTCTTAAACAGACTGCCGCCCACGCAATCCCTGCAATACTGTCTCACTCTTTGAATTCGGATGCTTCCCACTTCGTCCATAAATTTGTTAAATTGTTTATGGAGCGAGTGGTTTGGAAGTCTGGATGGCGATCGCCGTCCGTCGGCCCAGAAAGGTTTTTGTCCTATTCCTGTTATTCGTGTTGCCGTTGAGTTTGTACGTCTGTTATGAACCGTTATCGATACAGCCCCTCTCGTTCAAGTTGTATCTCTGTCAGACTTGTGCTGAAATAGTATACGCAGTGCATATCAATATGTGAATAAAAATGGAAGAGGATCACCCAACTGCAGCACTATTAAGGGTTTGGTACGAAATGTTCCTTTAAATGGTCGTATTCGACTTTCTAATTATAATGTCACTTTCTGAAATAACGTAGACATATTTGACGGACCGCTCTCAGTAGTTCAAAGTATTTTTCAATGAGAAAGTAAAACAGAAAAAATGTCCTGGCTCTATTGACAATAAAGCAATAGTGTAACACAATTCAATCAAACCAATAGAAATTCCTCGATAACATTGTTTGCAGAAGTACCAGAAAATTACTCATGAGAAACCTCACATATAATTTACTAAATTATTAATAGTAGTAGTATTGTTAAAAGTGCTTCGAATGCTTTGGTCAAATCGCACATAGGCTCCCACCGTGAATCGAACCCGGGACCGCTTTCACCGAAGTCGAACGCGTTGCCAACTTGCTATCTAAATTGTTATGTAATCACAAGTTTAGCGTGTAAGTTAGTTGTAAGAAGGCCTTTGCAAAAAATTACGCAACGCGAAAATAGATAAAATTCCGCGGAGGTATTTTAAAGTAAAACACTTATCGCGCTTCGAAGCTTCCTGAATTCAGTATTGTCTCTAACATTACAGATATGGGTGCTGTAATGTACTTCAATCACGTGCTATCACAATTAGAACACTGCTCGAGTATGGACACCATAAGTCTGAGATCCAAAGCATTCATAATTTGCAAGAAACGTATATAAAAACATTAATCATTACGAGTTAGATGTAATGCCTCCTTACCGTAAAAACTTACGACATAAATATTTTTTTAATTCTCATCCAATCGGGAGGAATCGTTCTATTCAAACTTGGATGGAATCCTTTACAACTAAACGGCTATATCTGTCCAAGTAGAAATTTTTGTCTTTGAATCTGCCTTTTACGCTTGAAAAGCGTTCTGAGAAGTGACTAACAGCACTAAAACTATCTAAAACTTTTATCCCCATCCACCAATACCTTCATATGATTCCTTCCTTCTTTATTGGCGCTGTCAGACAGCGGTTATTAGGCTGTATTTCAGGAAGGCAGCTGGCTCTGATGGCTTGCTTGACACATCACCCTGATTCATTCCTCTCCCCCTTTTTCTCTCATCCATTCCACCAAAGCTACTATTCCTACCCTCGGAGACTCGATAATCAAATTCAAATCGCGAGAAAAATACATTTTAGTCGATTATCAAATCCTATGGAAAGTCGTGAATTTGAGAGTTAACTGATTGGTTTGGTATGGCGAACTATAAGATGAAGGGACATCCAAGGAATTATTCAGTTAAGGAAATTTGATATAAGAGGGGTAACTAGTGCCATTTTAACTGGTGGCTTGAGGTAGCTGGATCATATAAAGTCTTACATCGAATGCTAAGACGTCTTATGTAGAGGTTACCACTTTTACAAAGTGGTTTTTATGCTCTTTGAAATCCGGAAGGTTAAATGAAGAGCGAGGACTAAATTCCGAATTATCTATTATTTTCGAAGATAATATTGTTGTAGTAGTATTGTTAAAAGTGCTTCGACAACTAAGATCATTTCGCACGTAGGACCCCACCGGGAATCGCACCCGGGACTGCTTTCACTGAAGTTAAACGCGTTGCCCACTTGGCTATCTGGGAGCCCGATAATATTGTTGCTTGCTCACAGATGCCGAGCCTTAAATTGATTTTCCAAGTTTTCTAACCCACAGCATTAATTTTCAATGATTGGAGCTTTCAACATAAATATAATGTATACCTAGCAACCTGAAACAATTTTAATGGTAGTATGGTAAAGCTAGCGTACATTTTCGCAACAAAATTCAGATGAATGCTTCCAAAATAGGGTAAATTTTATGATTGGAAAGAGTTTTCCGGACTGAAGGATATTTAAAATGTATATTGTAGACTGCAGTGAATTGTAAACACTCTTATATTATGTGGACGTATCTGGGTTCTTGAGTTGTACATTTTTCTAACCAAGCGCATCCGATCGTACGCAATAATTTTTTCCAAGTCAAGTTCGATGATATAAACTCGTCGCTAAATTTAAGTTAGCAAAGGAAATGGATAACGGACAATTGACCGAATGCGATAAATGCAATGGGTACTCTCCAGAAACATATAAAAAAGGGAAAAGATTGGCTTTGAAAGATGTAAGAATTAATCTTTGGATGTGTAGAGTTGGAGAAGAGTGAGATGAATGGGGTTTGGATGCTCTTATATCAGGAGAGAGAAATCAGAAGGGGAAAAGATGCCATTAGATAAATGACATACTAGAAAAGTTTCCCAAGGCTGGGAAGGAATTTTCTGCTTCACTTCATACTTCAGTCTGCTTAATTTCATCGTCCAAATGTTTGTGAAGGGGAAAGAAGACATAATTCATATTCACCGATTTCTGTAAACAGTTCCATATTTGTTTCTGATATTCTGTGTTACGAGTATTAACTGGATTTCGATCTATTTTTAAAACTTAAAAACATCTCGATAACAATCAATGTAGGAACCAGTGAATACAGTTGCAATACTATGATCGCATCCATCATTTGAAATTTCGAATGGAGTAATGGGAAAGTATACCATCTATGTTTGTATTGTTTCGACCACTTTCTTTTATTTTCCCTCTACGGAACGCAATTTACGTATAATGTGATTACCACAATGGTCAAATGACCATATATATATATATATATATTTTTTTTTTAATAGTTTAACTAGAGATAGGTCTAAAAATTTTATTCATCGATAATTAACGTCCATTCGTACGGAAGTATTCAAATGGGATGAACAATATCGATGTTTTATAAACTTTGACGAAATTCATTCCGTTCATATGTACTTCATATCTTTTATATCTTATGTTACTTTTTACTTTTGTCATGGTGTCTGATGATGATTTGAATCCTTGAAACTGGTCGCCAGTGAAAATATATTCTCTAGACGCTGTCAATTTTTGTTTATTCTTTTAAATAGACACCTTCTCTTAACTCACTTCATTCATATAATGTTCCTCTAAAAGGAAACAGACCTATGACGCATCTGACACGTGCTTTTATTTTTAATGATAGCGAGCTACGACCTCCAGAAAGAACTTCTGTTCATCACACTTTGGAAAGAGCGTGAAAAGTCTGCATCCCACGGATTAGAATTCACATTGGTCAACTAACGACGGGCGTGCGGCCACGTTGTTCGGCGAGGGACGTGTCCAGCGACTAAGGATGGCAATAATCTCGGCCCCCGGCCACCATTTACATCATGCACCAACAATGGTCAAAGAGAAGAGACTTTTTCTTTGTCGGCTGCCCAAATCAGCGTCGCCGTCTTTGGTATCGGCGCATGACCACCCTAAAAATTGTGATCTAACCATTGAGGCAGTTCAATGTTTGAGCTTCCTGTTACTGTCGGGGTTCCCATAGTCATTGAGCTCTAAGACTTTTACATATAAAGACCATTATATACATTATAGATATTGCTTGCTTTTGGTACAAGATTGAGAAAAAACGGAACTTTCATTTACTTTTTCTAAGTCTTGTTCATGGCCGTGATGATTTGAAAGCTACAGAGGTATGAGTGATGCTGAATAATGGCATTAATTAAGGTTTCACCTTATGGAATGTTACGATAAGTGTTACTCGTAGAGTAATTTTGCTTTAAATAAGGTGACTTGTTCTGCTTACAGCTTTCTGGCTCAGTTAGGAAAATAATGGGCAAACTAACTCACTCCTCATCTTGCGTGGTAATTCTCATTTCCCTCTCATAGCTTTTCGTAACTAATGGCAGAGGGGATTGGGTCCCATCCGATCCTCGGCTGAATACGTTACAGACATTATAAATGTCCACCATTGATTTTAGTAAAATCAAAAGTAGTTATGACTAAAATTAACGAGAAATAATCGCGTGGTAGTTGATATTTCACTATTTTCACGCATCTTATTGCTCGTGATGACGCAAATTTCGGAGATTGTTGACTCATCTACTGATTAATTTAAAAATGAGACAAGAACGTTCGATTTCTTTCCTCTCCAAAAATGTACTGCAATGAAAATGAAAAGTAACGTATTAGTTATTTTGTTTAGTTTCACGGAGTTAAAAAAACCGAAACGGTTCCTTCTGCATCAAGAGGCGCTTTTAAATCGTTTACAATACATCATCGCTGAAATATATATACTGGATATTGATTTACTCGAATACTGACTAAGGAGAACGTGTCCAAACGTTTCTCTATGCAAACTATCTGAGACCATTTTCAACGAATACGTTGGATGATTAATGAATAATGAATAGTATTACCAGGATCATTAGAGATTGCTCCATGCGGATGATTATGCGGATCAAGTTGGAATAACTTCACTTTAACTTCTTAGGCATAATCTTCAACTACCTATTATATATATTTGGATAGAACAATCTCCGATTACGAAGTATATTGCGTTTAAAAATTACTATCTACGATAGAAATATAGTACGCCAAAATTACCATTAAAAGACTGATTATATTTCACATTCCTTTCCGAAACACGCACGAATTAAAGCAGTCCGATGACTCTAACCGAAGAGCATCCCTTACTGCATGTCAGACCCTTCCACTAAGTGCTGCAAGAGCGCTCATTAGGCAAACTAATGTAGTCAAGCCTTAATAATTATCTCCCCATTTTTCAAATTCGACGGCAAACCGAAGCGTTTTATCAGATGAAGCAGAAAGGTATCGCCGACCTTAATTGCACTCAGCTAGAGAACTGGAATCAATTGCTTTGAAGGGGGAACTTAGGGAGGGAGAGCGATAGCTTTTGGTAGAGGGAAGTTCCATACTGTAGAGAAAGAGGGGATGGAAAGGTCGGTAATAATCCACTTCCCCTACGGAACAGACATCATCCCTTGGGCTGTTCGCGGAAGCTCTGATGAACAAAGCCAATATAAAGTTGGTTTCCCCCCGTTGTGTGAGGAAGGATGGGATATCCGTAGCAGGGGAAGAAGAGAGCGTGGCAAATGGCCTGCAGACATGCTTCACACGTTCCTCCTCAAAATGCTTCCAGCGATACGGTTTGGTGATGAGAGGATCTTGATGAGTTTTAGGAAATGCGAACAAGTTTTATTCTTTTTCCCTCCCTTTTGGGAATAGGAAGGGTTCTAAGTTGTTTTATGAATGAAGTAAGGAAAGAATCTGCTAACTACTAAAGGATAAATTGAGGGAAAGAGGGGACTTCCGCGCCTTTCAATTTTGCTGTGAGTTTATCGAGCATGAATCCGTATGATTTTGAACATAAATAGCGGATATCGAGTTGGATTAATGATCGAATTTTCGCGTTCATTTGCTTTGGATGCTAAAGATTCAACGTATCGTGAAATGAAACCTTACATTGTATACTGAAATACAATGCCGGATGAGAGTGTTGGCAAAATACAGGCGGATGCAAAAGTACCCTAAAACAGCGGCTACACCTCTTCCGTTGATCAATTTTTTTTAATACTACTATTACTCATTAATGCTTATCATCTTTAAGTAATGGAAGTAAAGAAAAGTGAAAAACAGACTGTTACATTTACTTCAGAGTTTATTCTACGGCCATGGTTCTCTTGGGTCATCATCAGGCATCAAAACCATGGTCGTAGAATAAACTTTCTGTAGTAAACATAAGTCTTTTTTTCACCTTTCTTCAGGAATGAAAACTACCACAAAGTAGAGGCTGATTTAATAGATTCTAGTGATGGAAGTATGAAAATTTGAGTCGTGATATAGAATGTAGTCATTTGCCTTTCTCCAGTGAATGCTAAATTTATATTCCAAAACGATTTCAGAAAGGGAGAGGGGAAGAAATTGCGAAACGCTAGAAAATTAATCGAACGACTGTCATTATTTTCTGTGTTTACAGTTTCTGTTTAATATTCGTCATCTCCATTATATAGAATATCCATTCTATAGAAATCAATCCGTCGACGTAGGACAAAAGCTATTCAGCGACCTGTAATTTAAAATATTAAAATGAGCAGAGAAAATTGTAGTGAAGACATCACAAGACAAGGAACCTACATCCTCAACTGTGTGATAGACCTACCCTTTCCTTAATCCAGAGAAAAAAAGAATTCCTAACACATTTAACCCTTAAAATGTGAATAAAAACCCTCCTTGTAATACGACTGAAAGAAAATCAACTGTATCACCGCAAAACCGCGTAATCAGGTAGGGTTGGAGAAATACTGTGAAGTTCAACATTATTTTATTGAAGGCTTCTAGGTTCTACTGATTTTCAATCGTGATTAGTTTTCGAATCAGTCGTTCCCAGGATTTATACGAAGGATATGTCGCAGAAAACTTTAGAGTTGGGAGAAATGGGAGTCGAATTATCGATATCATTGGAAAGAGGTACATGATTAACACCGAACACAATTCTGTGTCTCCGCCTAATGTTTTTTCGTCGCTTTCAATGGAAAGCCGAACTGTACGAAGTGTTTACATCACCCTACCTGATACACCACACGATAATAAAAACGTCAACTGATTACATCCGAAATTTTTACCCCCGGCGAGGCTCTCAGGGCGGCACGGGGTGTGTTGGTGCAGAGAGCGTGGGTGGTGGCGGTGGGTTTGGTGCGTGGGGATGGGATGGGCCATGGGAGGGTACTCACTTCCCAATCGTCGCGAGGGTCCTTGTACTCGTCAGAGGGCCATGGGTCGCGGGAACGGTGGATGGCTCGCCGGGTCTCCTCCTCCCTTCCATCGTCCATTTCTCGTCTGGGGGGCAGCCCCTCCCCCGCCCCCCCACTCTCCCC
>KZ308948.1:84808-98977 GCA_000376725.2 Ladona fulva
TCCCCCTCTTCCCCCAACCCCTCCTTCCCTCCCCTCGGCGCCGCCTCCTCTGCCTCCAGAGCCCGCCGTCCACCCTCTTCCCCTCCCGCGACCCCCCGACCCCTGTCCACTCCCCCCTCCACCATCCGCTCCGACCCGTCCTCCTCCTCGCCACAGCTTCCTCCGCTGCCTGCAATACATACCACATATCCCCGATTGAGCATCCTTCCATCCTGCTGCCCTCCCCCCTCGCCACTCCTCCCACTCCCAATACTATCTTCGATCCATCTCCGCCTCCTTGGGGTGTCCCGCGCCTTCCTCCTGTGCCGCTCCTTTTTATGGGTGCGGGAGTGGTGGTGAGAGGGAGGGTAGGAGGTATTTTCTGTGGGTTACTTTTTACCGGAGGGGGAGTGTCGCCCTGGAGGCATTAAGGGGTGGCGAGGGAGAGCACTCGACAATCAAATCCGTCCCTTTTAGTAATCGCCACAAGTCACTGTTTGCGTTTTACTTCCTTAATTTCAATATAATGCGACACATGGATTCATGCTCTAATAAAAATTAAACACATTTCTAACTTAATCACTGAAAAACCTGTAAGCAACTTTAGTTCTTCGAAAATTTCTCTGAAGTTTAATACATGATAACTTAATGCTCCACGAAAACGAATTAAAGTTGTTTTCAGGTTCGGTTTAATATTTTTCTTCGCACAAACTTGGATGTAAAGTAAATCCATTTACGCTTAATTGATCTGCTAAGCTACCATCTGTTAGAGTTTGCGCTACATGTCAAAATATCCACCAATGGATTTATTTTATGACTTCCTCAATAAGCAAACGGCAACGAAATCGAGCTCTTTGCGTTTAATCTATGAGGTTAGGTAATCCTCATGGCTACGATGTTCAACCGAAAAATTCACCTTGGAAATCTAATTTCTGTAAATATATTTTATCAGCCCAGAATATTAAATAATCACGCCATTAAAGTCTAAAGAGAGATAGAAATATTAAAATGTGTCAATCGAGCTCAATGACACGCTAGAGTAAACATGTTATAGGATTAACTGAATAGACAATTAAAAATTTGGTATTTACGAACGAAATCCATTAATTTTTCAAATTAACTTCATACTATTTTAAATACCCCGGAAGAACGATATCATCTTTGAAGAAGGGTAAAAACTAGAATTCAAAAGTTGTATTTCTTTGCTAGCCACATAAAATATTATTAGAACCCTAGAAGTTAGAAATTTAAAGTTTTAGAAGTATAAGAGGAGGAATGTAAAAAATAAATAGTTAGCAACCGAAATTTCTGGAATGGAGTTACAGTTCTTTAAAATCCACTATCCAGATTATCTTCGAAAGATAAAAAGAGAAAATTACTTTTATATTAAACTAGCATCCTTACTGTTGATTTTACATCACTTTTCGGTCTTTTCTGCCCGCAAAAAGTGGATCCATTACTTTCTATGACTGATTAAAAAGGGATGAATGAAAGAAGAGACTAATACGTCTGAATCCTCACTTATTATTATTATTACAACTGGACTAGTGACGCTAATTACATTTATAATCCTCTGGTTTTCGAATACGAGAGTGAAACCATAGTTAAACAACAATTGTTAAACAACAATTGCAAGCCAATGTTAAAAAGATATGGGCCTTATTTTCATCTCGGTGGGAGCAATGGTTTCATCTCGGTGGGAGCAATATGATGGTTCAATCGTTTGTAGAAGCGACAATGTTGGAATAGTGATATGCAAACAAGAAGCATTGCATCCAATAGAGCACATTTCATCAACATGCATTGTAGCATACGTTGCTCATTTAATTTATACCTCACTGCCACTTGAGAATCGTAAAAACCCTTTGCTAAGAATTATCAGTCCAAGCATTCACTTCCTCTCCTCAATCCAATTACCCGCGTTTTTCACCCTCTTCCTCGTATTCTGCAAATCGCGTGAGAACAGCTTCCTCCCCCTAAGACCTTAATTTAAACAGACTCTGATGTAGGCAACCCTTTATAGGCAAGAAGTGCCGTCTCACTGACGTCTAGATCCTATCTAAATCGAGAGCCTTGCAGTTAGGATGTGGAAGAAATTGGAGTGTCATTAGGTAAACCTTGATATGCTATTGCTAAACTATACATGGGATGATTTATTCACGCCACTGGCGATGTTATTTCCAACGGAACTCTGCATCACTTTTACGTGATGCAGGAATCCGTGGATGGTAACTTGCTCCTGTCAATCTGTTCCTGATAATTTTGTCCTTGCAATTACGTACTGCGATGAATTGTGCCCGCAGTGATTTGGTTGTTGGAGAAGGTTAGGATTTACGTCGTAATTACTATTGTCGTAATGCTATTAGTTTATAATTTGTCACTAATGTTACACTATTATAAATTTTGACGCAAATATTATAAATATGCACTTTTGTTTTATTTTTAATGAAAATTCAGAGAAACACTGTCTGCTGATGTTGCTATTTTTTCCATTAAATTAGCTAAACTAAGAAGTTCAATCTAAGAAATACTGAGTATCAAATCCTCTGCGATCCAGTTCTCGGGTAAGGAAATCGGAATGCCGCTCTCCGGGCCTTAAACTGGATTAAGGTTCTTCCATCCATGCCTTCGCATGATGCAACTATGCAAGTTTGAGTTCAACTGATCGTCCTTTCTGTTCGACCCTTTATAGACGAATTTCTCTTAAGAATCAATTCAAACTAAAAACTCCTGCATGTTGTTTCCTTTTTCACTGCTTTGCTTCTTTCATTCGCCATCACAGAAAATATATATTAAAACTGTAGATGATGATGTAGAGTTTTTTGGATAATACAAATCACTGAAAGTGCTTCCCTATTTCCTCGATACATATAGGATGTTAAATTAATTAGCGCTATAAATCTACTAATCGAAGGGCAGTTTTAAATAATCAGTTTTTAATAATAAGAACAAATTTATATATTTCCTTACTCTAGGTTTTGTAATGTATAATTTGTTGAGACTTTAGAATAACGTATACATATTATATAAGAATAGCTTCACAACCCACAAATCACAGCTTTTATGTGAGTAAAACTAATATTATACCTAATCGAAAACTATTTATTGCAACTTAATTAGGATAAAATTATGTTTTCATAAGATATTTACTGGTAAACTTCGAAAAAAAATGTTCAAAACTCCGAAATCTGATTTAAACTTCATCGCCAAACAAAGCATGCTCTAACATAGATATCAAGCTGATAATACCAAAAGGAAGTAAACCCGGAAGCATTTTACAGCAGTAGTTCGATTTCAACAGATGAGAGATTCCTTCGAGTAGTTTCTTTTCCTTTCATTTAGACCAATATTCCTCGCTATCCTAATTCCATTCTCTCGAGCCGCAGTCTTTCGAGTAAAACCAATCGCTATTCAAGAAATGCGAGAGAGTTTCCGCACCGCTGGAGTCTAACTCATCCACACGGATTCAAAAGGTTGGCCCTCATAACCGCCGCTGCTCGGAATTTTCTGCTGCTTCTTCAACTCGCCGCTAGGATTACCCTCTTCGCCTTCGCTCGCCGTCCCAGCATGACTTGGGCGCTCTTTTCCGGGAAATGAACGCATGAGAGAGACTGTGCATGAGTGTTAAAAGAAGGTGGAGAATGCTCTTATTCGGGAGACTAAACTACGGCGCTTAACTAAGTAATGACATTTAGAACTGGTTCACAACTAAGAACTTTATAGTAATAAGTCCGAAACACGAAGAAAGTATCATTAACTTGAAGAAAGGCTACTTCTCCGTAACTTTTGGCTTTTGTTGGTGCCATAATTGCAGTTTAAAATTTACCATTCTAAATTAAGCTTAATTAATACAAAAAGCTAAAACTAATCGTTTGAATGAAGTTTTTCTTTGAATTCCAAAAGTATAGCCTATATAAATATAGCCAAATATATAGCCTATTTTGATGTAGTCAGAAGTGTAACTATTGCATTATGTATTTTCCCGAATGATTTCATATGAAATGATTCTTATAGAATAAAAAAAAGCTTAAAATAACAATAGCGTCATCATCAGGTGGCCCATTCGTCCAAACTCAGGCATATTCATATATGATTATTGCGTGCTACGATAAAAGCCCTCCTTTCCTTTCCCTCTTCATTAAAAATTAAATGATTGATGAATGAATGGAATGATTTAAAGTAAGTATTTCTAGACGTATTAGACGAATCGCATTGAATTTTATAAAATTTTAAGCGTTCAAGTGTAATTAGAAGAGTAAACTAAAAGAGCATAAGTTTCATTGTTAGTACTACAAGCAAGTCTTACATAGAACTCTAATAATGTCATTAGTACCACATCATTTATTCAAAATGCAAATTTCTACCAAATCAGCGTATTACATACGGTAATAAATGCGATTTCGCTTTCCTTTGTGAACATATGAACAGTCACACTCCTGTGAATCAACGGACTAGCGGCATAATCGTAGGCGTAGCAATTAAGACTGGTTGTTATCTCATTAAAACTGAAAAACATTGGCTATGGCAGTTAGAAAGTACATTTGTAGGCAACATTATATGGCCTGGATCACGACGATACCCCTTTAGCACAAGGTATCGCAGTCTCTCACTTGGATCATCAATTCATCTCTAATTGTCTTTCAATCTAATTAATTTAGATACTTAAAAATACTTCGGGACATTATAAGGGTTCTTATCATATTTGTTTTTCCACACGAATATGTTGTGTCTCTAAGTTTCTCCTCCAACTCCAGATTTCTAATCTCTGAGTGATCATCATATATATCCACCCTTTCTGAGGATCACTTACTTGTACACTTTCACTTAAAGTTGATAAGATTTTGATGATTTAGGATTCTAACTCATTTGTTTCGGTGGAACGAATTGAAAATAGGAATAATAATTTTCAACTCCGTGAAGATAGTCGTAGTAATATATCACACGATAATTTATGTAAAATATTTTCATGGATTTAACCTCATTTTTAACATAGTCAATCTAAATTCTTTGAAGATTTAAAAACTGATAACAAATAATAATTTTTAAGTATAATCTCAATTTTACATATTATCGTCTTTCTCTACAGGTTCATCAAACAGTATTACCCTGAAAAAAATTGCTAATAATAATGCTCTTAAATATATGAAAAGGAAACCCCCTAACGAAGGGATCCTTTTCCTTCGCAACACTGACAATCCCCACGATCCCCTATTTATCCGATCCGTATTCGCTATAAATACTTTTTTTTAAACTGACTCAGAAGAAATTTAACAACCTCTCAGTGAACTGCTCTGCGTACAACCGGATCATCAAAACTGATTCCGCGGAAGAAAGGCATTCTTATAAAAATATTCGTTCCCATCAACTTTACCCGTTGCAGCAAACGGCACCTAAAAAGGTTCCGATATGAAAAACCAAAGTCGCGTTTCTCCCGGAATGAGTCACTAAAAACGGGAGGCATTTACGACTGGAGATCTCACACCACCCCTTCTCAATTCTTCCGCAGTTTCCACATCACCCCTGCCTCACTAAAAGACCCTTTCTCTCATATCTGGATTGTAAAATACGCCCTGGAGGTCATTTTTACCATTCATATGTCTCCATTCCTTAAATGAAGCCTTGGAGCATTTTTTATGATTTTCGTCTTCTCTAAGATGCGGGAAAATCTTTCCTTTTGCAGAAGAATAAATTTCTGCCAGTAGACTATGAAAGGGCAATCTTAAATTTGATGTCCCTGCAGCATGTTTCTTTCATTGTCACGCGGTATTGAAGACATTTGTTTCAAATACAGTTTACATTTCTCTAAGTTGAAAGATGCTTCCTTAATTATAGCACGGAACTCCTTTACTGGAAGTCCTACCGAGATTTTATAGATATATGTATGTTTCGTGAGGGTGATATGAAAGATGGGGAGGCGCCCATACGTGTATTCTCTTGTTTATTAACATCACGAATCGCTCCCGAAAAGAATAAATATCTTGAAATGTTTTCCTTTCCAGTCTTTCATACTTTACATATTTCGTTGGATCAGCTTACGTAGAAGGGCGGTACTTTGTAACCTTGTTCATAACCTCCTTTCTAACGAGAAGTTGGCGGAAGAGAAATGACTTCTTACTGCAAAAGGAAAATGCTGAGTTTTTCAAATAAATACGTTGAAACCATATATGAAATCAAAGAGTAAAGACTTAGAAAGGAGTGAAACAGAAGTGGTTTAACCGAAGAAATGTTCCTCCGAAATACATCATATTGGCCTTCACTCTCACCACATGTGGCGCCGCTAATTTAACATTAATTAAGGTCCGAACCAATGTGTATAGCTCTCTTGTGTCTTTATCGAACTTAATAACAATACGCTTTCACAAGCCGAGGCTTTTAAATAACCATGCTGCAGATTCTCCAAATATTAAATCTAAAAAAGAGTATCTAAACCAGGGATATTAAATTGGATAAAACACTTTTACGTTTACTTCATTGATTTTATATGAGTAATTCGCACAATATCTTCATATCGAAGGATTTAACGACGGGAAATACATTTACTTAAACTTTTAGATATCGTTTTAGCTTTCGTTCGTTCGCTCTATATCGTTTGGTATTCCTCTGTAAATTATGAATCGTCCGCAAATGTTCTAAGAAAAGTAGAGATTCAATGACGCTGGGAATGCCCGAAGTCACTTTAACTTCGTTCGAATAAATACAATCAGGTTATAATTGTTCTTTCTTTTTGTTGATGAAATAACTTACTCGGTTTAATTTTCAAATTAATATACAGTGTCGGAATATATCAAAGACTTAATTAAAATCCACAGAAATAACATTGGCTTAATTTTAAGTCTCTTAATTTTACTCCCGATAGACTCCAGATGTCATGATAGAATACCGCAAGTTGAGTTTTCACAACATTTGATAGCCGCACTGATTCTTATTTAGGAAATTAGCGGAAAGTAGCTTTGCTTCAGATAAACGTAAGTGAGAGAGGCAACAACGATATGCCCCATTAATACAGCGAAGTTAGTGAAACGGTACAACAATATACTGAGTCCACTTTTACTCCCCTTCTCAAAGCAGGCATAACTATTTTCTATTCATTGGCATTTATTTACTTCGAAAATATAATTTTGAGCCTTATAGCAAAACTTCCTCAATTCTATAACGTCTCCACGTTGAGATTAACAAAGCAATGAATAGGTATGAACTTCAGCATTTATAGGGAATTTAGGATCTCTTTGTACACTTAATTTTATGCCTCAATAATTGATCTCGGCATTAGAAATGTGTCGCATACCTTAAATTTTGTATTAAAAAACGGCAAATCCTCGCCAGTCGTACATAAAAATCAAGAGCCTAAACGAATGAATCCAAATGAATTTCATTTCCTACATATTCAACAATAAGGATACAGATATTATTGAAACTACAGAAGAAACACAACCATTCCTCTATTATTGGTAAATTCAGGAAAAGAAGAGAATACTTCTCATTATGTGGGATGGTCACGAGAAGGCGAGATCTCACTCACTTAAAATGTGCAGTACATTGCAAAGCATTGCTTTCTGTTAGCTTTATGAATGTACGTACATTAATTGGTCTATTTAATATTTAATAAAAACGACCTATAGATAGGTTACTGCAGAAAACAATGAATCGAGTCATCGAAGTGTTCGCGGATAATCGCCATGGCTTAGCAAAAGTGCTTAATGACTTCTCTAAATAAGTAAACTTAGGATGGCGTCGCTTAGGCCTGCATGCAGTATTCCTACTTTATCCAATAATTCCGCATAGGCACGCCATTTAAAATTCCATCTTCCCTGCCTCGTGACTCTTAAAGCAAAGGACAACTCAGCGCGCACGCCTCCCATCGCTAAAAATCAACGATATCCTTCTCCTTTTAACGATGACAAATCTCCCCCATCCATATCCCTCCCACACAATCCTCCTCCATCTCCATTTCCTCGGCATTTTCATAAGTTCAATATCACCTTGTCCCATAATCTCCTCCCACACCATAGGTTCTCTTCCTCCCCTTCCATTGCAAGATAGGCGACAGGTTTGTTGTACGGCATGACAAACACGAAGCCAAGGATGTTCGGTGGAGATAAACAGAGTTTAATGGCGAGCTCTTTCTTTACAAAAGCCGACTCGTGCTATCGCGTTTCTAGGAGCACCTCCTTCCGCCCTCAAGCCAAGGAAGGGATGAATCCTCGGATTGAAGAGGTGATTTCTATCGCAACTTGATCCGCTCGCCGGCTTTCGTGGCATGTTCTCAATAACATCCTCGGCTTATATCCCCTAAACACGCCAATCTTACATGGATCCCAGCACTATCCGAAGCCACGAATAGTGAGTCGCATTTGGGGATTGAATGCTTTACGGGAAACACATGAAGTTGCTTTATGAAAGGATTTTCGGAAGAAATGCGACAAGGATGGAAGTAGTTAACCGCAAATCGTCTCGGAGATGATAATCTTAAACTATGCGTCGAATATTTTATTTCGGAGACAAGCAACTTTTTGAGTGAATTAAAAAGTTCTCCCAAAAACTCTTACCGGATATTACCGATGAAACTTGACATGTAAAGTAATCGAAGGTCTGACCGTTTCTCAATTCACTCATATTTAACACAAAATTTCTTAGCTGGACTATGAAGGAAAAAGAAAAGCGGATGGATAACATTGTGTTTTACGAGTAAACAAATTTGAACCATCGCTATATTCTCGATATTTCTGGATTATTGATTTGGAAGAAAAAGAGCGAAAATTTGATGAACTTTCTTTTAAATCACTTATTAACTACTTGTTGGCTGAACGCATTCATAGTGTTTCTCTTTAAGCTCGCAAAATAAAGTAAAATTGTATAAAGCCAACGCAAGCACTTCAGCAATTTTTTTCGATTCAAAAGCCTTATTTGCTACTATATGCTTGAAATGTATGTTTCTTAGTAGTTGCTAATAAAAGAAGCTTCCTCATAGTTTTCTTTTTAGCGGACATTCAGTTCTTTAGGTCTTTAATCTGCCGGTAACAATCGCTGTATTTCGTCTCTAGGTCCGTTTCCATTCCTGCTATCTGTGATAGCATGGACCATTTAAATGACCTCAGAAATGAAATACCTATTCGGAAGGATTAAAGAACTGGTAATCGGAAAGAGGTTTGCGGAATAGATCATAGCTTCGGAGAAATAAAAACACATTTGGCAGTACCACCGCCAAAAATATATACATGGTGGAGCCAAACACTTATGATGTCATGAGATGAACTTCTACTACCTGCTAATCCATCTAATACTAAATTCGGAAAAAATGCTAAAAATGCTTTCATTTTATGAAAGAAATGATTGCTAATACGTACCTTATAAAAAAAGCATCCTTTGCTTTGCCTTTTTGTGCTAACGAAAGAAAAAAGGGCTTCTACAATTACATTAATCTTGCAGATACTTTAGGAAGCAAAGATTTCATGAATATTGTTACTGAACTTAAAGAAATTTAACATTTATCAAAAAAATTACTATTTTTAATATTTCAATTTGAGTGCTGAAGAATTGTACTTGTTTTGAAGAGTATGTAATGATACAGTCGATTGAACTCAACTCTCAGCTTTGTCAAGAAATGTTGTCTAGCATGTAAAATTAGAGTGTAGAATCTAAAAGGTATATATTAGAAGCACTCTATCTTACTACAAAGCCAAAAACAAGAAAATATGGAAATGTTTACGAACGAGTTCGAACGTTTACGTTGTAACTAATTCTTCATAACGTAATACATTTCTAATATACATTCACAATTTCTAAACACTAACTACAATTCTAATTTTAAGAGATCATCTTCATTACGATGATTATTTAAAAATTTTAAATAACTTCGAATGCAGTTGCCTTGAATTTCTTCTAAAGTTTTATTTTATTACAACCTATCAATTTCATACAATCATTTTCAATTAGAGCTANTAGGCGACAAAAGCCACAGGAGCTCTCTCAGAAATACAGAAAGAGCAGAAAGAGGTTCCTTTGTAGAGCGAGGAGTGGAATAAAAATGACAGCCTAAATGGAATTGGTTTAGAGGAGAAAAGGGAAAATGCAGACTCGTCACCTTTTCTTCTGTCTTCCTTTTTCCACAAATAAAATGGTTCTCAAAATTCAGAACCGTTTCGGCTCTGGAGATGAGTTCCAGCGATGTTTTTTTGGGAATTTAGTTTGAGTTGCTGCACTCCTGTATCGTTAATGAGTCCGGAGGGAGTAACATGGGGTCGAAGTTAAACTTTCCGTGCGCTTTTTGCCAGTAATCTTTCGAGGACGCGAACTTTCTTGAGCGGGTGGTGGAGCGAGTGTCGTGGCATTGAAACATCCGTGTAACATCATGTTGATTACGAATGGAGTTACTCAAAGACAAACTACTGATCTGTGGTCACGCTTACACTTTGTTGTGATCCTATTGTCTATAAGATTGTATAATAGGGTATATACTCGAAGGATATACTTTACATAATATTGTCAACGAACTTGGTTTTCTTAGCGTGACTACCAAATTGATGACAGAAACTGCAATAAAACTGGTTTTGAAAAGTTTTGTTTCAGGTAGCTTATTTAACGCATACCTACTCGAACACTTTCAACTAGTCTGATCACTCTCACTCTCGATAGACTCCAAGCAGAATCTCTGATTAAATTACAAATATTTAGGTAAAATCAATCTGTTGAAGATTTAATTTAGGCATTCCCCTTAACATACTTAATAGTTGACAGTTTTAAATATAGAAGTATAGATAGAATTCATCCCGGAATATCTATCGTAGCTTTTCCTTCAGCGTTATTGAAAAATCAATCTCTAGATCAATATCTTGCCACATTTACCGTTATTATTTATAATATTGTGTCTAAAGGTTATTGCGAATCCAATTTAGTGGACCTAGATGGCTATCAAATAGTAGACAAATAAACAGCTACGAGGAACCTGAACGACTGCAATACTCACTTCCCTCCCAACGCACACAAATAGCACCTCGATACATGGACAACTTACTATTTACGGATGGATTAAAAAAAACTGTCAATTCCGTAAACGCCCACCTGATAAGGCTCTCATTTCGGCAGACGAATGCCAACCATTGGAAGAACTCGTCGACGCCACAGCAATACAGTTCCCGGTTACGATATCGTCAGAGCCACTGGCCAGCATCCTGAAGACCTCGTTCACCGCCGGATGAGTTTCAATTAGTGGACCACTCATATCCTATCAACAATTTCATTCACTCACAGATCACTAACACAAAGTCCTCTTCACTAACATCTAGACTACTGTCCCACGGCAAAGACACTGTCAATCGAGGAGAAGCCATGCAAATCAGTGCCATCTCCTAAAGCCCTCTTCAACAAAATCTTATATCTCTCATTTTCTCGATCGTGAATGAATTTGGGAGAGATAGCTGGAGTTATACCTGGAGCAGATGCTACGAGGCCTCTTCCGCCGCGGGATTCAGGGGCACATCTGTGCCAAGGATTGATGTCTTAGGGAGGTTCTGGTAGGGGCGGAGCCAAAATCGGTTCCAGCACCGAGGATGTGACAACGGTTAGGAGAGGGGGAGGAGTCTGGAGTTAGGAGTAGGAGGAGCCAAAGGAGGCCCCTTTCTGTGCTGGGATGAGTGGGGGAGGTAGGGGAATGTTGGTACACAAACTGTGGAGGTAAAGGGCCCGATCGGTGATCTACCGGACTCAGAAAAGCAAAACCCTTCTCCTCTTCGCTTTCGTTTTGTCTCAAAGGCTGAATTGGCAGAGCGATGCGGGTGTAATGCTATCCTCGGTTATTTACGAAAGCTTCATTAGCCACGCTCCATGGATATCTGTCCAATTACGATTACATCTCTCCCGCACGTCCACCCACGTTATTTCACGCCTTCCAATGCACGTTTTCCTATTGTTGCATTCTGGGAACCTTTTCCTATCGATCTGAGAGAATTGGTTCAAATATTTAGAAATTGTCTGCAAGAGACTTCGTTTTGTGAGCACTGCGTTTGGAAGTAAATAATAGCTGATAGAGTGGAGGAGTATTATGACATATCTACAGTATTTTTCAATGAATTCTCCCTAAAGCATAGCGTAAAAGGATACAAAGAAAGTTTTTATTTTTTCATTTAGTTGAGAACGTATTTTTGAGATGTGGAAAGAATCCAATAATTCTCAAAAACGATCAACTTACACAGCAGAAGTTTCCTGAAAGGAGTAGAGTATCGGCATAACATAAATTAATTCACGATTATGAAATTTGAGATAAGTCAATACAATATCATATGTGACAAGTGTTATTGATGATAGAAGATGAACCAGAATATATGATATTTTAAACCGTTTAGCACAGCATGGGAAATTTCATATTGAACACGATAAACGACGAATACAAAAGTTCTTATTACCCATCATTAGTGAGTCTAAGAAACCTTTACATTCTCTGTGGAAGAAATACTACCTTTCTCATTCGAATGATCAAAGAATCGATTACTGACCGATATCGATTACTCTTATCAATATATTTCAGCTGGTTTAAATTCTCAACCGGTGAAGGGGTACCGCATCTTTCCTGTGAAACCACCAGGAAAATTTTTTTATTGACATTTGGAAAGTTTAAATATCTTAAATTGATCCTTGCCTAATACACGACCATTCCCTAACCGGAAAAATCCGACTAGCCAGGATTCGAACCTGGGACCTTGGGGTTGGAGCGCTAGCGTTCTAGCTCGCTAACCACTCCGCCACCGCGGCAGGTGAATGCGGAAGGAAACCGACCATTTCGTTAAGGAATATTTGAGACATCGTTCCTAAGTATCACGGATTTGATCCTAGAAGACCCCAAACATACTACATTTCGCGATTTCCTGGATCACGTAGATTTTTAATAATTATTTTTTTATCATTTTGCGATAAACGAAAGGCGTCACGGAGCCGGCCGTTTTTTTTCTCGTGAAGACCCAAAAAATGGAATTAAAGAGATTTCTCTCATACGTACTATAGGTTCGATTCTAGAAAGCCCAAAAAGGGTATTTTTCGTGTTTGTACATTGAAAGGATTTTCAAAAATTTGTTTTTACATTTTCCAATCAGATAGAGACACTTTGTGAGGCTAAAAGTAAAGCCTCACTGAGCCAGCGATCTTTTTGCGCAAAGTCGCCGATTTTGATACTAGGGAATAAATGAGACATCGCTCCTGGGTATCACGGGTTCGATTATAAGGGTAAATATATTCTATATAATTTGATACAAAAGGGAATGAGACGTTGCTCCTGTGTATCTCGGGTTCGATTTAAGAGGGCTCTGAAACCGGTACTTTCCGGGATTTAATTTTTTTTGAGGGTACATACCGAAACGTAAACTAGCTTAACTTCGGCATATGAATAGTATTTGTGGCTGTATTTCATCTTCACAACTCCTAAATTGATCTTTGGTTCGATGCCAGGCCAGGGCGGATTAAATATTCCTCCATAAGAAATATACAGGAAATTCGAATCCTGTTTTGAGATACTTATCGATACGTTTTCGCCACCATACCCGAGCGATAGTTACTGGAGGAACTTCTAAACCGTAATAAAAATTTACTTCTACTGTAAATGTACTTGGTTTTATTCTAGGACGATTCCAATTTCGCCCGTAAGATGTGCACAGGTTGGATTTTGAAAATTTTCTTCGTGGCACTTTCCGAAAAGCCAAATTGCTAAAATACGGAAAATGAATAGGATTAATGAGTATAGTTCATATGTAAGCTTAAGAAGTTCCTAATTGTTCCTTGCATTGATGCCAGGGACGTTAATTTTTACACCATAAGAAATGTAGAGGAATGTGGGATAAAATTATTAGCTACTTCCCGACACGATTTTGCCTTGATACCTGAATGTAGGGAGCATCTAAACCATAATACGAATGGCCATCTACCGAAAATACAGTGGCGTATGGCATGCGGTGGTTGTTCCTGATTATACATTATTTTTTATGAAAAAATCTCTAAATTTGCAGTTAATTATCATAACGGAAATGGGTTACCCTGCTGCGTTCACTTTATTTACTCGGAAGGAATGTAAATAGTGGTCTCTTGACCTATTTTGGTTTTAACCGAGAATATTTGTTTCGCTGCATGATTGAAGTCCTCGGTAGTATAGTGGTCAGTATCCCCGCCTGTCACGCGGGAGACCGGGGTTCGATTCCCCGCCGGGGAGAA
>KZ308948.1:99193-109967 GCA_000376725.2 Ladona fulva
ACTGTCTGCGGGAGGTTTTTGGAGGGGTTTTCCTCCCGTCTTTGGGCGAATGCCGGACAGTTAGTACATTGTTTTTGCACCCCCTCAACCGTTGCCACCGGGTCCCACGACCTAATCGCGACGGGTAATTCTTAAATAAATAAATAAATAAATAATATCCTTCCTTCCTTCCTTCACATATATTTTATGAATTCAGCTGCTTAGTGACCCCAATCACTCTGTACAAATACCCCACTCCGCTTCACTTTCTATGCCATATCATTCCTACAATTTCCTTCTCCTTTATTCTCGCGAAAATTTTTTCACCGACGTTAACCCACGTTGGTTTCCTTCCCCTAACCTTCCTTTCATCTCCTCCCATTCCCTGTACCATTGTGGCCATGCCATGGCTCGGGGTGCTCGTCCTGCGTACCTATCTTTCCCGGCAATTAACTCCATTTTCACCCCAAAGTTAGGAATAAAATAGGGTATCGCAAGCTTTTGTGCGGCAAACGGTTCCTTTCATCGTATTCCCAACATTGAAGGAAGATGCCTTAGATTTTGATTTACACCACTCGTGAAGAATTCAGTTCAGCTGAACAGCGCTGTCCCCAATTTGAGTGAAATGAGGGATTTTCACCACTCAATTGCCCATAACTAGGTCAGTCATAACGGCACGAGGGTAAGTTTAAGAACCACCGTACTTGCAAATCAATCATAAGACCAATCAATTTTAAAACTGATTTTTTTTACTTCTAGCATTTTATATACCCTATATTTAAGAGGAAAATGATCGTGATGTGTGTAATAGAGGGTTTTTAAGACTAGAAACGAGCGTAAGAGAGAAAAATAGAATGTGCTATAAGTAAATAGTCCAATGCAAAAAGTAGGGGTGGCCACGAATCTGGTTCATTGCATGTGAATAGACTTTAGTTTGGCTGACTCTCTATTTGTATAGTATCTGTTGTTGTATGGAAGGACACAGACGTAAATATAAATTTTTCTTTATTAAAATAAATTTCCTTAACCTTTTTCTCAAGTACCGAATTATGGGATAAAGATATTTTAAAAGAATTATTGACAATGATTAGTACAGTTCATAATGTTCCTATGCACGGCAATAGAAAACATTTCACTCGAAAGGAATTCAATTTTTAGTTTTCTTTCGTTATGATTACTTGTCGAAAAAGGACCAGCATATGACTATTGTTATTAAATAGTATATGATTCTTGATAATCTCTTTAGTTATTTGATCAAAGTTGTTAAGAATACAAACAAAGTTAGCAAGTTAAGTAAACCAAGTAAAAATATAAATGAACATCTGATTAGCAATTATAAAAAAGAGAGGTAGTGATATTAGTAAATATGAAGATACATGCAGCCAGCAGAGACATGAATCATCTTTAACTAAAAAGAAGTCAAGATCTATTTCCAGTTCGGGTGTAGCGACTCCGATGATAATTTGGGGCCTCGTAATTAAGCATCGGCAGAGAGAGAATCACAGAGAGTACATATACAGAAACATCTCTCAATCTTGTCTATCTCATATTTAAGTAAACTCGAACATTTTTCTTATTTATAACCAAATATGTACACCAACAACAGAAACGGAGTCCTCAGCCACAATCGCCCCCATTTGGAAGTTTCCTTCTACCCTTTCAGATCCAAAGGAGAATCATTACTCATATTTACCGAGGGCACGATACAGAAACCGAAATGAGCTAGCCGGCAAACCGCCAACGACACCCCCGAGAAACCAAGTCATTACGTCATCCAAGTTGTAACAAATCAATCCATAAAACGCAGCCTTTTCTACATGTAACCCAAACCGACACAATCGACGTGAGCAGATCGCGTGATCGAAAATATAGCTTCTGGGATACCCCAAAGCATTATATTCTCCCAAAATTTCCATTGGAAAAAATAACAGATCCGACGACAAAAAAGTAGCCACATCTAGGGAATAAGAGACACGCGGCCTGAAGTGCGAGCGTCGGCTGATGTTCCGTTGTTCGGGGGAGAGCGCGGTCATTTATATACCCGAGCAATGAAGCGTCAACGGAGGCTGGACGCAGCAAGAAAGGATGTTAGAGTTCTCGGAAAGCTGGGTTAGCGCTGACGGCAAAGGACGTATTTACTTTTGGGAAATGTTTCAGAATGAAATTGGCCTTCCCTTTGTAGGAGGCGAGACTCAAAGGTCCCGCAGGAATGGGGGATGCGTGGGTGAGGCAGCGAGAGTTTGCAAGCGCACAAAAAGCGGGGGCACCGGAGGGCGTTTGGGGAAGTGTCCAGAGCGGGACGGGGCCCCGCCCACTACGAGTCTGTCACCCACAGGCATAGTCTGACCACATCGAGTTTTTACTGTTAGACATACATTAATATTTTTTCGGGGGAGCCGCGTACTCCCTTTATCCATTCTCTCACCACACCTTATCCAGGGCTCCGTAAGCGTCAAACGTCGACAAAAATGTTCCCATGTAAGCGGTTGCCGTTTTACCCCATCTTCACTGAGACGTCCCCTACCACGCCCCATTCCCCCTTTCAGTCTCCCTTTTCCCTTTCTCTACGATACGAACTCAGTTCACTTTTTCCTCCGCACACCAATTTCACGCACAGAATATCATCCCGTTCCCTTCTCTACGCAAAGATGACGAGTATAAAGTCTCCGGAGGGAGCCTGCCGTTTCTAAGTACGCAATATGCTGAGGAAAGGTGTTGGATGCGGAGAGAGCAGTAGGTTATTTAAGCCACCAATGAGTGACGTTTCAGCAAGTGAATGCTTTCGTTTATTCGTGGTTGGAGTAAGGATGAGAGTAAAAAGAATGCTGAAATATCTTCAAAGGTGGTGATATTTTTATATTTTCCAAGGACAATTACATCGTAACGAGTTGGAATTATTTTTCATAACTCAAATATTTCAAATGTCATTCAAATGTGCTAATTTGTAAAAACTTCATGAACAAATAATTAGACATCAACGTTATGACGAAACAAGCTTTTAGTTTTACAAAATTAATACTATTGTAGTAGTATACGAAAGCTGTATTGAATGAAATGTGAGTGCCTGCTGATTCTATAGTATATATGAATAATTTGAAAGACAAAAGTCTAACCTATGTAAAAGGTAACTATGAATAAAATACGTAAACCACCACTCAATTACTACGAAGGTAACATCGTTTAGTTGGTTTTTACTCTGCCTCACAAAAGGATTATTTCAGTGAAGGGGGGAATATTTTCTCACCTTCTTCCTACCATATTTCGGTACCGTTGTCCAAAAATGATTTAATGACATATTAAAAGGTGATTTACAATTTTTAAATCAATATATTTATAAATTACAATTGAAATGTGTTAGCTCTTCATAAAAACATCAGGAATAAAAATATTTCCCACCAACTTAAATTTTTAGGTAATTCTGCTGATAATTATAAAATTATATGAAACGTACACGGTTTTAAGGATAAACATTTGTGTATTGATATGAAATAGGAGAGAAAGAGAAACAGGAGCCTTAATTTAGGGTTGTGATGACATTTTTGGGATTCTTTGAGGAAATTTTGCCTTTCATTCCAACACGTTTACTTTCGAAATTGAACCAAGAAAAGTTAGAGGTTTATGAACTCGTGTTCCTTTCTATTCTATAAAATAAAATTTTCAATTACATCTATTTTTCACGCCATGATCGTCTAAGTATTTACGTAAATACAACTGAATTACGAAAAAGTCCATTACGTTTCATTTTTTTCTGAAGGTTCGCCCTAAATTTGAAGGAAAATGCGAATGAGACACTTAATGAATCTTTAGGATAAAGTATCCTTTCGGAGGTTATCTTAATCCTCCAATTCATTGATATTGTTATAATCTGCTCATAGATTTTATAATGTATTATCGTCTTCACTAATCAAACTTAATTTTTGTTAAAAGATGCTTCCAATGTTAAAACGGAACTCTCGGCATTCCGTGCTAATGTTCGCAACTCACATATTTTCTGCTTAAGTCCTTTCGAATCCATCCCATACGAAACTCCCACGAATATTCTACCGATCAACTTTTTTTCAAAGTAGCCTATAAAGACGACACGCACCGCGTAACCGCGCACCGATTTACTCTCTTTATTTTAATAATTTTTGCTTTCGAGAAAGAATTCAACTCAGTAAAATGGGATGAAACAATTCTCTGGAATTTCTAGTCTTTCAAAGGAGTTTTCCTTTATTCTGACGGAACTGAATCACAAAGATGTACGCGGGACGGGAGAAGGGTGTGGGTGAATGATGGAGACAAAGAAAAGGTGAAGTGGAATTGGTTGAAGAAGATTGAAGCTGGAATTGACTTTGTGCCGGGTTGTCAGATGTAGAGGAAGGAGTTAGAGGGGGTAGTGGCAGGATGAAACGGTAGGCGACAAAAGCCACAGGAGCTCTCTCAGAAATACAGAAAGAGCAGAAAGAGGTTCCTTTGTAGAGCGAGGAGTGGAATAAAAATGACAGCCTAAATGGAATTGGTTTAGAGGAGAAAAGGGAAAATGCAGACTCGTCACCTTTTCTTCTGTCTTCCTTTTTCCACAAATAAAATGGTTCTCAAAATTCAGAACCGTTTCGGCTCTGGAGATGAGTTCCAGCGATGTTTTTTTGGGAATTTAGTTTGAGTTGCTGCACTCCTGTATCGTTAATGAGTCCGGAGGGAGTAACATGGGGTCGAAGTTAAACTTTCCGTGCGCTTTTTGCCAGTAATCTTTCGAGGACGCGAACTTTCTTGAGCGGGTGGTGGAGCGAGTGTCGTGGCATTGAAACATCCGTGTAACATCATGTTGATTACGAATGGAGTTACTCAAAGACAAACTACTGATCTGTGGTCACGCTTACACTTTGTTGTGATCCTATTGTCTATAAGATTGTATAATAGGGTATATACTCGAAGGATATACTTTACATAATTTATTTTATAAAGCACGCTCATCATTGTTAGAAGTATGCGTTTACCATATTAAATTTTATGAATACATTAGTTCAATTGAAATAATAAGGAAAGCGCAGTAATAAATGTGCAGGACTCCTTCACTTTACCACCAAGGGCTAGCTGAAATCTAAATTTCTATTTAACCCAAATTAAAAAGTAACCGGTCTACGTCCCATTTTTTCCTTGTTGCTAGATACCACAAAATTTGCATACTTGTCTTCTCTAAACACAACAAATATAACCTAATTTCCTGGAAGGGTATTTAAATCGTTTTCCCTTTTATTCTATTAATCAATTAAAATTTGTTGTGCTTAGCTATGCTCTTAAAATTACTGTTGTTTTCAGTGCCAGACGGGACCTTATCCTTTCATCTTTTACATATGGGCCACTCGGAAATGGAATGGAATTGGCCAATGGAAATTGGAATTTTAAATTGATTTAAGACAATCCTCTAGGTTGACTCTTTTTACGACGGCTACCTGTAAAAACTATGAATGGAATTCATAGACTATAGCCAATGCAGTTAACTAACATATCCAGGTACACGTCAATGACCCGTTTGAAGAGAGATTATCATACGTTTTAGGATACATACCTCTAATCCACGTGGGAATATAAAAAATCTTTTCCTCCCTTCAGAAGACTACAAAATTTTGTAAAGGAAGGTTCTACGTGTATTTAAATGGGTATTTAATGTGGACATTAATCTCCCGTATTAAATTTTAATTATTGTTCCATCAACTCTCTAAAACTAATGGCGTTAAAAAAATAGGAATTATATAAAGAAGCTGAGACTTTATCTTACTCTAAATCACTAAGAGGACTGTTTTTAACTCTCAACAAGTCTCTTTTACGGGAAAATATTTCCTCACCAATATTTCTCTTTCTTTTTAGAATTATTCATAAATATTGGTTTATCCTCCATTTCCCTGACATTTGTTTAATCCAGGAAAGTAAAATAGGATTCAACGAAGCGAAAGAAATAAGTAAATCATTCTAAAAGGCTAGCGCCTACCGCAGTGTAACTTGGACTCATTTCATTCGTTGTTACTGGTTCCGTTTTCTTTCCCGAGTTCAAATCTCTATTTTGATAGAGAGGAGGAGAGGAGAGAGATATGGGGGATAGAGAGGGATGTTCAAACCACTCCCGCTCATGTCACTAGAAGAAGAGTTACGTGCCAAAGGAAAGAAATCTTGGGATGGATATATCCTTGTGACTTCCCACGGATCCTTCGGAAGTCTTTCTTTATATGCCTATAGCAAGTGACCGCACTTCTAAGACCTCCCACCCAATGTCTTCTCCCAATCGGTGAATGGAACGTTCCATCTCTCGCCCCTCAAAACCAGAGTTCTCTCCCGGTAACCGCTTGGATTTCCTTTGTAAGAAAGAGAGATATAAGGTCCATATATATTCCCAGTCGAAAGGAGGTATTATGTGCCCTTTCCGATCGACCCCATCCACCGCCATAACACACAGCTTCGCACCATTCCCCATTCCTCTCACCTTTCCAATATCTGGTCCACCCTTATCGCATTTTCTTTCTCGAAAACTTTTATGTCGCTTCCTATGTACCGCCTTTCCTCACAGCCACTCAAGGGATATTTCGATTGTTTCCTCAATTTTTACAGACAATGTTCGTACAGTGGTTTCTCAGAGCTGTCGTTTTCGAAAATGCGAAGGATCGCATGCTTTTGAAGGAAAGTAGTGACCTCAAAGAGATACGGTTTTCCTCCTCTTCAGAAGAATTTTTGTAAAAACGGATTCCATGATAGGAAGTCAACTAAATGGAGGATATTTGATGACATAGGAGTTCTTTACACCGATCCCGAACCTTTTTTTCTCAGCATCAGATACACACTACTTACGCAAACTACAGTCAAACCTTGCCCTGCGGGTAACTTGGTTTGCGAGTGTTTTGCAAGACGAGCGACATGTTTTAATAAATTTTAACTCGACGTGATCACTGCTTGCCAAATAATCATTGTTATAGATATGAATATTTTTAGGTTTTGGGACAAAAGATGATCATCTGAGTTTCCATTATTTATTGTAGGGAAATCGCTTTGACATATGAGTGCTTCGGATTATGAGCACTTACATTTTTAATAATAATTTGAATGGTTTGCCAAGATCATGCGTTGTGAATGTAGCTCATGCTAACTATCTTATAAGCAAAACATTTTTTGCGTTAATCTTATTTACTTAGGGTAATATTATTTTTAATCAATGGTTTTTAATTAATGGTTGTGTAAGGTATATGATATCGTAGTTTATACTAATTTGATATGACAATAAAGAAGAAGAAAAACTTTGCTAATAAATAAGTTGACGAAGTTATACGAAGTTTTCGGCGATTATTAGTTTATTTTATTTTAACATACATAAAACAAGGGCTATCATAAAATACATGAAAATGAAATCTTTGCCTTTTACACACGAAGATTTTGGTACAAAAAGATACTATGAGATACTAAAAGATATGTAGATATTACATAAGAGAATGAACGATCATATATTAAACTGCAATGCAATAAATAAGTTGAAAAACGTGCAAACCCGCGTTGCAAAATTACCCTGTTAAGTTGGGTGGAAATAAACCTTCAGTTCTATAGGACACATTTTCCTATGTCATTGGCAGGTTCTCCATCAATGCGGGAGATAAAACTAGAATAGACTTGGTGTTGAAATACTAATGAGTTTTTACTTCCTTCTCTGATAAAATCGCTTAACCATTAATACAATACATCATGAAAAACTGTTCCTAGTAAATATTTGCCCAAAGATTGAAGATCTAGCGATATTATACCGATTTTTGTATTTTTGAGCTTCATTGTAAAATCCCCTAATAACGTACATTCATTCGTTTAGTTAGAAATACGGTATTACAATTGACGAGAAGTAGCGCAAAATTGGTGTTTATGACTAAGTTTTCATCCTAGTGAGAGAATACCCAGGGATCAACATACGTTTAACCATAGGGGTGAAGGGATCCTTCCGCCCATAATCATATCGATCAACAGTTGATACAAAGAATGAATTGAGCGTATTTAACGGTCGATTGATCTCAAGCGTATACGTGCGCCTGCAGTCAAAGGACAGATCCGAAGCTAAACGCGTGTACCCCTTCAAGTAGACACTTTTGCATCCGCCGCAACCAAACACTTCAGCTTGGCTCGGAGGAACTCTTCCGCTTCGACAAACATACATCGCTACATAGGCGCATACACTTTTCGCACCATGTTTCTACACTCCCATCGTAGAAACAGGATCATTACCTTACACCGCCCAACTATACCAAACGCCCGAAAGAGTCAACGACTCCTCGGAGGCGCGTGCTCCTAGAAAAAGGCTGATGGCGGGGTGAGATATGGTTTAAGGGGGACCAGGAAGGATTGCAGAGGAGATGCAGAGATCTGCTATGAGATGGATTTGGATGCTGGATAAAGACAAAGAGTAATGCGTCTCATTCACTTCCATCGTATATGAATTCGATTCGCATATTTCCTCTCGCACTTTCGATCGAACTCAGGGTAATTTGATCTTAGGACGGAGGAAAGTTCACTCCTTTGCCAAGGAAGGGCTATTAGGATCCCAGATTTTTATTTTACAGCAAAGAAATTATTTTTTTTTTCATTTCATGTAACATCTACTTTGTACTTGACTATATGGTTAATCTACCATGTATGTTGTACCACCTCATAGTTTTTAAATATTTGCTTAAATAATAATAATATTAAAAGGTAATGAACAGGAATGTAGTACACTAAACCCGTGATTTGAATGTATATATACACGCAAAAACGGACGCACAAGAACGCTGGGGTGAGCTGTCGTGCAGAACATACGAAGTATCCACCGGATGGTACGTATGTTCTGCACGAAAACTATGTTCTAAAGATAAATTAGCGTTACTCTGTTCAGATCATCCAAGTTTATGCACCAACAGCAGCAAGCAGTGATGAAGAAATTGAAAATTTCGACCAGACTCTCGGCACTGAACTTGATAAGGAAGACCACCATTATAAAATCATCATGGGCGATTTTAACGCTCATGTTGGTAAGCAAGTAGCAGATGATGCTGTCACAGGAAAACAAGGACTAGGCCAGAGAAATGAACGAGGTCACCGCCTGGTAGTGTTTGCAGAGTGCACCAATATGTACATAACAAACACATATTTCAAGAAGAATTATACAAGGAAGTGGACGTGGAGAGGTTCCAATGGAGTAAAATACGAAATAGACGACATATTGGTTAACAAACCCTACACAGTCGCTAATTGTGAACTTTTAGATAACTTCAGCACAGGAAGTGACGACAGGATTTGCAAAACGAAGATTAGCATTCAAATGAAACGCAAGACGTTGCTCTGATGCAAGGAACATCAGGTATGTATTACAAAATTAGAAGAAAATTGGAAAGAGTTCCAGCTGGAACTAAGAAATAGATTTTCAGCACTTCAAGAAGTAGAACTGGAAGTCTAACAAGTGGAAGTCGTGAAGGCAGCGGCAGAAGACGTGGCAAGCGTACTTAAAAGACCAAAGGATAGAAACTTCAACGAAAGGAACTGAAGCACTCATACTAGCTAAAGGAAAATATTGAATATGTCGAGCTATGCAAGTTTATCAGAGTGGCCTAAGGATAAATGGAGAGTGCATCAGTCTTATGTATTTCTGTTGCGGAAATGTATGCATTTAAACAAAAGTAGGATTGGTATTTGGCATGGAATATGTTAGATAATGCAAAAGAAATATTACCATACATCGCAATCTTCATCGACTCAACTTTATAGTAAATTTATATTAATACCCTCGAGAAGCATTCACGAAGAAATAGAAACATGGGATTACCGGAAAATACCGCCGGATATCATCTTAGGACTGACAATCATCTGGGTTTCATTGCTCTTCATTTGAATGTAATTATCACCAGTCGATCGAAAAAATGCCTTTGAGGAAAAAATTGCTATATAATATCTGCTGTTTAATGTTGTCAAAAAAACGTATTCTAGCCTCTGGAATAAATGCACGAAGAAATAATAAATGAAATGACCTTGTTTTCCATTGCGGACTGTATATAAGAACCTATTTTTCCTAATTAAATTTCTCTATGATCTTGATACGATTATAAATAATTCCACTTTATTACTCCAAGAAGTTAGCAAATTACAAAGGGTAGGGGATTAGAAAAAGGGGTTAAGCGGAATGCGGAATTTCGGATGGTACGAAGTAGGGGAGGAGGCGTCATACAATTACCCCTTAAAGCCCAGCAGTAGGTCTCGGCGCCGTCATCTGCAAGCAGCCAAAGATGTCGCGACGGAAATTACACACGAAACACCCCTTCTGCCGCTCTCGCACCCACATCCTTCCCACTCCCTCAAACCCCTCATCTTCCCCATTCCCTCAATCCCATCATTCTATGCGAGGCCGCCGGATATCCCGGGTCTTCTCCAAGGTAGGATAACGTCTACAGTTTTCTCTCCTAAAAAACGTATACTGAGGAGGACATGTTTCTTTATCATCGCAAACGGTTAAGTTAAGAGGAGAGGTGCAAAATGTATAGGCACCCTGCTAAAATTTGGAAGAGTAGACTTCACATGTAATCCTACGCCTTAAAACTAACCAAGTGCTAAACACTTACTTTAATTGTGCTCTAATTATATGCAAGATTCCTTGCTTTAACTGGAGGGAAGGAAGAATGTAGAAAATTTGGAATACTGTCAAAAGATCGTGAATGTCACACCTCTCACTTTTTGCTATCTATTTTCCACCGAACAATTGAATTTTTATAAAATCGATATAAATAAAAAACTTTAAATCGAGGTGAAAATTCAATTGTTC
>KZ308948.1:110175-136000 GCA_000376725.2 Ladona fulva
GCGTTTATAATTTTCCCAAATTTCTAGAAATTGTATTTTCTTATTGCTTTTTTCTGAAGCAATAATCTATTTTGTAGTACTCTATTTAGGCGAGAAAATTACTTTTGTCGGCTCTCTTATTTTTGGAATAGTTAATCATTACTACCCATAAACCAGAATGCACAGCACTGAAAAGAAGCATGGCTCTCTGGAATTGGGAATGAAGCTTAAATTGTTACAGGAGAAGGCAGTTAACGATCTACCTGAAGCTACAGAAAGCATCAAAATTATCTGTAGGAAGAATTCTGTGGTCTCCAACCAGGTAACTAACTTTGGAGAACCAAAGTTATTCTGAACCTTTCTCGGACAAATTAGAGAATCTTTTAACCATTTACAGCTAGCATCACTGAACCACCACTGAAAAAATCTGGCTGCTAATGTATTGCATCGCGATCGACGATTTATCCTGTTTATTTAGGAATCTGCCGCACGCGTGTTCTTTTAGGCGGATTATTCTGCCGGTGGTCTCACACTCATCTCCGCACTAAACATCGGGTGTTTTTGAGTTCCAGTTTACCCTTAACTTCGGCCGTAATACACCTGCATTCTTTGAGGGTGTATGTTTGGACTTAGTTTTTCTTTCCGAATATCCTTTCCTAAAGTAAAGAAGAAGCCACTAAAATGGATTCCTTTTTCTCTTAGGTGTTCTTAAGGAGGATTCTTTAGGTGTTTGATTTCAAAATGTTATTAACAAGGGTTTATTAGTTTCCGATCGAAAGAGAAGTTGTTTAAGCTCGTATTATTTTTCGCTTTACTTTCCGTAGTTAACAAACCTTATTTGCCTTTTAGAGATTTATGAAATCGGTAAAAATTAGATTATAGGAATTATTTGGTCCAAAATTCAGGAAGCCACGTTGAACAGTAAAATCGCCATTTATGAAGGAAAGATTTTTCTCATTCTTCAAACCTACAATTTGGCAACGTATCACAGCGGAGAAATAACGGGGTGTACTATATACGTATGTTAAGGTGCAGCAGATGTACAAGAAGCAGGCTAAAGAGGGGGGAGTCTTCCAGTTTTGATTTGGGCGGGGGCGGGTATATGATGTTTTGGGAGTAGGGCGGGAAATATGGTGTGAGAGTGGCGGGGAATTGAAGCGAGTGAAATTGATTTAAAATCTGCTATGGATGGGTGTTCTGCTTCGTTGGGGTGGAGGTGATAACTTTTGAAAGGAAGGGATGGATAAAATGAAGAACTTGTCTGTTATATAAAGGATGAACTGTCAGGCATAGAAATATTTCAAAATTGAAAATGAATTACTGCGGATGCTGGAAAGGCGCTCGGAATCTGTGGGACGCACACGCGATTAATTGTTTTGTTTAATGGACTTTTGCCATTTTGTCGGGATGTTTTTTTCCTTTACGCTAGGCCAATGAATTATCAAGAATCAGAGAAGTACAGGCGAGAGTGGTTTTCAATTTATATAATTAATAACTACATCCGCAATCACACGATATAAATTTTTTATGAAGTTCCCAGTTGAATAACTCATAATAGATATCGGTCAGTTCATAGACTAAGGTAAGCTTCATTACATTCATTCATACGCTATTACGTATCATGTTTATGGTCTTTCGGTATGTTTAAAATTTAATCCATTTTCGAGACGAATTCAGAAAATGAATGCATTTTCCGTCAATGTCACTCTGATTATTCATTAGTACTTGACTGATTAAGCTTTACATATTTTTTTCCTGTCAGGTATTTTCTGTTTAAATTTCCTTTAGAATAATGAAACGTAACATATTAGAAAACTGTTCTTAGCGTAACTGTATAGAAATGGATAATACTAGTTTCCGATCGGGAGAGAAATTGTTTAAGCTCGTATTATTTTTCGCTTTACTTTGACGAGTTCCGATTAATATAACAAAATATATCAATTTTCGGGACGTTAGATTATCAATTTCGAGAGGTTAAACTTAGGTTGAATTGAGGTTAAATTCATGTAACACGTGCGGGATACAAGTCGCGAAAAGTTTGCTGTCACATAAGTGGGTCAACAATTTCGTTTCCGAAGGACAAAGCTGCGACGAAAGGAAAACTTGTCAATCAAACGGCGGGATTTCTTTAAGTAGATCTGGGAATTGTCTACTAAGTGCCGACTGGTCTAAGAAGAGACTGTTTGCAAGAACTGTGGGATGTTTGTGGTTATGAAGTATCGGACAATGGCGCGATAGGTAATAGCGACGCCGAAACTGACAACACAATGTCGTTGCTCAAAGTCTGTTGGTTGCCAGTTTTTGAGCCGAAAATTCTTTCATTACTCGAATTTACTGGAAATTCTTTTATTTTTGAGAATTTTTAACTCATAAATAGAATTTATCTGAAGATAAATAATGATCCAGAGTGGCCGAAATTATCTCCCTCCCTCCTCCCTTTCTTTTCTAGTTTCAAACTATGTAGCTCCTATCTTATATTTGGTATTTTAGTGAATCGTTATCTAAAATCCATTAGAGAGGAATATTTACGTTATTCAATGTATGAAGTATAACTTCTTTATAACTAACCATGCAAAAATTACTGGAATTATTATAAAACTGCCTCTTAGGCTCTACACCTGGTGGAACTGTTACATTTGAACAAAATAGAACATTTATTCACGAATTCATATATTTTATTATGATATCATCTCACTTCCGATTATATGGGGGTTCATGTAGCGGTCAAAGGGATCTTGTGGAACATTTCTCATCAGCTGCATTCTACGTAATGGCTTTCGCATTTATATTATTTCTCACCTCTAATAATCCCACTTTAACCTTCGGAAACTTACGGCTCTTATCTAAATAGTTGCAGCAGAAATTATTTTCAGTCGCTTCCATCGGAGGTGTCTTTGTTCCTTAGCAACGGAGATGCCCCTCGTAGTAAACTTCTGATTCTTTTCACTCAGGCTGTTAATGTGGTTGAACTGGATACAGCAATCATTCATCCCATGTTCCTACCTATCGCAACATATCTTTCTGCTTACTTGACCCTTCTCTCCCTTACTAGCCCATGCAGTGCCACTCCGTGCCCCTCCTCTCTTAACAACAAAGGGATGAGCGTGACGATGGGATAATTTCGGATTGTAAAGGGGCATATGCGTCTCCCCGGATATATATGTACGATTGTGGCAGAGAGGGAGATATGTAAAGACTGCATTTAACCTCGGGGGGTCGAGGGGCTTGCGATCAGTTCCGCCCCAACCGCGCCTATCTCTTCACCCTTTCCCCGGACACTTTAATGACTCAATCGATCAATGTGATTGCACCACTGTGGCGGCTGGCGTGCACTGCGTCGCGAACCCTAATTCAGGGACTTCCCTCAAAGATCTCAGAGCAATGTCACGGAAATGGAAACGGCAAATCGCCGGTGATTCCATTTGGAAATGCATCTACCGAATTAAACCTTGCGTGATATCGAAGTTGTACAAGATTCGGTGAAGGTTACAGAATGGATCCTAAATTTTGACAGCAAAACATGTAACTTGACCATTCCTATGCATTTCTAAATTCCTTCAAATTTTTGGAAACGATTTAAAATCGTAGGTGGCAACAGATTAACCACAGCCTCTCAGTCCGTGGACGACAAAATGGTGATCATGCTGTGGATTAAGATTGGATTGTGAAAAGAATATTCTAATTCCTCCGATAATTTCTTAGACCAAAGTGATAGGGCTCTCATAATATCATCTAGCGAGAGATAAGATGTAGCCTTACAGTAATCTCTCTCAATATTTACTGTTCCAAAGTATTCTAAATGCTTCCCATTGGATTTCGAACTCATACAATTTTTACGTTACTATACTTCAGGACGTAAATATTCTGAGAATACGAAGTATAAATAAATATGCCATTAACTTACAGGTTTAAGAAAAATTAAGGTTATGAAATTATCGAAAAACTGCTAAAATATAACTCTCTCTTGCTCCACTTTGCTTATAAACTACCGTTAACCCCGCTTTTGGTAATCATACGACAAATCTAGAATGAAACGATTTTGTTACATTACTCGTATTAAAGAAATTCACTTATCATTTTAAACAACCTAAAGCATATCTAATATATAATAATCATAAAGCCTACATAATAATCATGACTCAAGAAATAATTCCTCTAAGGAATTCACTGATTTGACTAAAGAAGTCCTTCATTCGTTTCAATTTGTATAATATTAGCTTAAACTCATCAAAATTCTCCAATTTTATTTAGAAGGATACGAAAATCAATATACATAAAAATATCAACGAAGCTACACGTCGATAAAAGATGTACACATTATATTACTCACACTTAAAAATTTGGCAAGTACCACTCAAGAAGAAAGAAATTATGGAGTAAAACATCCTATGTAACTCATTCGTAGCCAATCTTTTGCTGACAAAGAGATATTTCTCGGGATTAGTTTCATAAATATAATCTACCTTTTCAAGAATTCCATAAAACTGTCTCATCATCCAACTTAGCAACTCGGTGTTCCACGGCCTCAAAAGCTATAAACATCCACTCCCAGATGACCAAGTGCTTCCAGCTTTCATATTCCTCCCTTTTCATCATCCGCAGAGATCTGAGATTCACATACCCGGTCCCCTCTTTCCGGCCAATCTTCCCTCTTTCCTCAATTAACCCCTAATCTTTACGCTCTTCCCTCATCCCCAAACTACTCTGGAACTACAAGTTATGAGAGACACAAATCCAGCCCATTCCCCGCCTCCTTCGATACCCCACGCTTTCCACCCCCAGCCCCCCTTTCCCTCGCCCCTTGTGTTGATCACACTTTCCAATTACTCATCTGTCTCTCACACGCGAACCGAGCTTATTAATGGGGGATGAGGTGCAGAGAGGGAGCGAACAAGGGATAATGATGTTACGGAGGCTGAGTATGGCCTCTGAAAACTTGGTAGCGTCGCAAGATGAAGATTTCGGGTGGGAGATTCCAAATTTTTCCTCCGGGGAGTAGAGATGGTTGCGTGATATTCCTTATGTTAACACCTTACTGTTCCAGGGAAGGAGTTAAGAGGGTGGAGAGGTGCGAGAAAGGGTCCGAAACAATTGAGGCGTTGGGGTTTCCCCGCTGGGAAGCTGTAATGAGGTGTTTTGTCGTCTTCCTCTCTCCTTTCTGCTTCCTGATTTTCCCTTTTTGAACAGCCTCGCGCTCTCGCCGGCAATCTTCGGAACAATCCTTTTCGCGGCCAAAGCCTTCCTCCTTCGAAGTCAACATGCTTTCATCTTTTCCTGATTTAGTGCTGATGATGCGTCTTCACTAGCTCTAGTACCCACTTCCTTCCAAATATATCTTGGTGCTGGAAGTAAAATGGGACATCGGTGATTCCCTGAGATTTTCGGATGGTGCCTTGAAATCGGAAGTTTCTCTATCCCATAATTTTTGCACTGAAAATTCAAGATATGCATCTACATATTCATTGCTACCCTTCAAATCGACTTTTGGCCTATGGCGGAAATCCTAAACTCTGAGCAATCAACCATTTTCTTTCCCTAGTTACAATAGCGGATCGTCAGTGGAGAGAATTACTTCTTATACAATTCATTCTTGAGACTATTTCTCTTATTTTACGCTGAATTTGGGATCGGCTGCAGAAGCAGGGGGTCGCCTAGTACAGATTACATTTCCGCCAATGTACTTTCTATGAACTAATAAAGCAATTGCAGCCTAGCTTCTAACAACCCACCTTTCAAGGATTTCAATCTACGTCAGGAAGCAAACAAAGATTTAATTTGAGAATACTTTGCTAATATAATTTTTTTTATTTGCGCGAATAATATTCAGATGTATCGGTAGCAGTAACTCTCCAAATATTGTGTTCCCGTTTCCTATTTGGTAATGTAACCCACAGTTTTGGTAATGTAACCTTCTGCTTCAATATACTCTTCTCCGTCATTATTTTCAGGTATAAGATCTCGCCCATAGTAGAAGACTCTATGCACACTCTATGCAACGCCAACGAAAATGTCGACATTCAAAATCAAATTTATGTTATACCTGATTTATTATTTCATTTCTGTGTTTTAACAGATTATTTTTTCGTTCCTCTTCTTCTGTGAGAATTTTCCCGCACCGCGGGTTTTCTCCGAAAGCCTTCAACCGATGTGTTTTTCCCACACTCCCATCCTTTACTTTCTCTTTTTAATAATTTTTAATATCTGTGATTCTGTAACTGTACCATGTATAAGTTCGGAGGTTAAGTGTAAGAGAAGCCCACATGAGCCGGATCACGCCGAATAAGAGTTTTATAACAATAATAATGTTTTGCTATCAACAAATGAATTTTCTCTTCGTTGGACGAAAATAATCAGTGATAGAATCTCCTCTTTCTGATTTACTGCGTGTCCATTCATTTAATTCATTCAATTTGAGACTTATCTTGAATTGCATAAGGCGAGTTTTGTGCGAAAGAAGCGATTGTGAGTGAGGATAGCTATTTAGGGGAGGGAGATTGATGTTGCCTGTCCACGTGACTCCAACGGAAAAAACATCGGATGTGTGAATCCGAGGGTTCGACAAAGGGAGACCGATATCCGGCAGGCAATACCCATCGTTCCTTTTTACTCCTGCCCCTCCCAATATCCTCTTACCCTACTCACCCTCTCCAAAGTTCACTTTCGTTCAATTGGCTGCTGCATGTTTTTTTCTCGATGTCCAAGTGTTTTTAACAGATAAGATACGCATTACATAACGAGACGTACATTGTTATACGAGTTACTGTGGGAATTGATCATCCGTTCGATGAATAGGCGAAATGATGTTTTGTTTCGTATATTGCGACGTTCCCTTACATGTAAAATGCAAATTCTGATGATAAAAACTAGAATGTTTATTTCACTTCCATAACGGGCTGCTAAAAAAATTTCATGCACGATTTCATAAAGTTGGGAGATGTATAATACATTTTTGATATTACTCATTACAACATTATAAGAACTATTTCTTTATTGATTTTGGCTTTCAATTCTGTCAGCCTCCCTTTTCCAAATCCCCTCCAAATTACCGTATCTCCTATTAGTTTGCTGACAAATTACATCAAAGGTTTTATTTTATTCGGATATCATCCCAACTACCATACTGTTTAAGGGAAACAGTAAAAACGCCATAATCGACCACTACTTTAAATATATCTCAGTGCTTTCAAGAAAGTATCCTTCTCACAAACCGGAGCCACACGCCAGCATAACAGGATAGCAGGATGAAGACGAATATTGAAAGGAAAAGACTGAAAAATAACTCTCCATATACATGAGAAAGTTTCTTATCTCCAACGTTGAATACCAGAGAATCAGTGGGGTTTTGTTACGCGAATATTTTGACTAGTTTTTCTCTGTAACTGAGAACCCATTTTGACTAATGCTCTGAAACAATAGGAACATTCATAGGTAAAGTTTGTGCAAAAGTGTCTCCTTCATGTTCTTTGAAATTAAATTTATGAATTATTTCATGTTATGAATTTGGTCTGAAACAAGTAAATTCACTTTGTTACGTAAAGGGATAGACTATAAATAAACCATCTGTAAGAAAATATGTAAGAAACAATTGATAATTTCTGCTCAGTAATCAAGAACATTTTCTTAATGTTCTTCTATGAAGTATCGAATACCATAGACGATAAAATTATCCTCAAAATTTGCAAGCAAAGACCGTAGGAAAAGATCAAACGTAATTCATTCTTTGCCGCTATCGTTTTATTACTGTGTGTGGACTGTGGTTGAAGAAAAGCTCAAATGATATTCTCCTTTTAATTTTGATTCTCCCGCGGAATAAATATCAGTAAAACGACTCTCCTAACTCTGAAAGATCAAGCCTACTGGAGAAAAAAAATGAATAACAACACGTCCGTTACGATTCCAAAGGACGGTATTCAAAGTTCGATCTCCGAGATTCCCCCCGGAATACGGAAATTTGTATTATTTCCCTTCGTCACCCTTTTCCTCCTGCACCGTTTTCCTCTTTTGGGTCGAAAAAAACATATCAAGGAATATCCCCTTCGCTACAGTTGGCGGAAAAATGGTGAACATTTCATTCGTCGAAATCTCCAACCGATTTCAATCGCTCTTCCGTTTTTTGCTGCCCGTAATCTTCTTCCTCGTCTCAATTTTTCCATTTTCCGCGGAAATCACCTCGCAACCACCTCCGGGAACCCCTTACGTTCTTAATGGGAAAATCGCAAAAACCAGCGACCCCAGCTGGAAGGGGTAGTCATTTTATCGAAAGGAAGAAAGAGCGGAAAATCATGGCGGAAAAAAATAGAGAAAAGGAGGAAATCGTTCCCGTAGAGAGGTGGGAAAATCTACTCTTCCACCTAAAAATTGTGTTCGATCCCCTCGACGTGATTCTCCCTAAACCCCCTTTGTACCCTTAACCGCCCCGCAAAACCCCCTCCTCCCGGTGTCATTCAGAAAAAAAACTCGCGATGAAAAAAAGCTGGGGAGAGAAGGAGGTGCGGTGATTTACCACTCCCCGCCTTCCAAGCCACCGAGCCTCTTATGTAATGGTGCGGGTTTGGAGGTTTATGTATACGAAAGATATCAGACGGACTGCGATTCTTTTTCCCCTACTCAAGCCTTCATTCCATATTGTGGATCTTTTAAAGACTTTTCCCGTTGCAGAACGGGAGGGTTTGGCACGATTGGTGGTATGAGAATCGGATGTGGTGTGAGGAGCAGGTAGAGACTAGATGGGTACGTGGGTATGTGTCGCCGAAGGAGAACCTTGAAAGATAGAGCAGAAGGGAAAAGAGATGTCGAAGGAGTCCTACAATAGGGCATATTCCGTGGGGAAACCCATGCTGATTGATCCACAAAGAGCCAGGAGAAGGAGGCTCGAGTCGTCTCTAGGATGTACGTGCATTGGCTGTTGTGTCATCGCAAGCGGTAAAAGTCAGAGGGGAGAGGATCTGCCCCTCTTCCTCTGCCCCCCGCCGCCCCCGTGTCAAGACGAACAACTCACTCTTTCGGGGCCCCCCTTTCCACCTCTCTTTCCTCTATTCCGTTCCCTAGGGGGCATCTTTCTGTTCTCTTTTCAACATTTAAAAAGAGTGAACACAGACCTTCTGATCATCTCCCACGCCAAGTCCTTTATGACAATGTCTAGGACCATTACCAATCCGATAAATGGAGTCGCAAAAACTCTTCGCTACCGGAATGTTTTTCGGATGAAACGAAGAAAGACAATCTTCCAATATCTGAAATCAATAGCTCAGGCATGAATGCCTGAGAATTTTCTTTCGTTTGTGATGGCCAAAATTACAAACAGTTTGATCATTAAGGGATAACGAGGGCAATATTACTAGTGATCCGAAGAAGAAAGCGAACATCCTTAACGACTTTTACCAAAGCGTATTCGCAGCCGATAATAGCTCAGACAGCCTTCCGGTAACAAAAACAAACTCGTTGATGACAAGTATTTGTTTTACTGAAGATGGAATCACTAAAATCTTGCGTACAATTAAGGCAAATAAATCCCCTGGCCCTGAAGGTATTCCGGATAGAGTATTGAAAGAACTAGCGGATAGCGTCACTCCATACCTCCAAATCGTGTTCTCCAAATCAATTAATGAAGCCCCAATGGATTGGAAATTAGCAAATGTTACGCCCGTTTACAAAAATGGATTAAAGGATGACCCAGGTAATTATAGGCCCATCTCCTTAACTTCACTGACAGGGAAAGTAATGGAGCACATTGTTGTTAGCTCACTGATGAAGTTTTTAGATAGCGTTAGTTATTTCAATAAGAACTAACGCGGCTTTAGAAAGTCCCGGTCATGCGAAACTCAACTTGCGCTATTCGTCCACGATATTTTAAAATCTGCCGAGAGTAGTAAGCAAGTGGATGCTGTTTTCCTCGATTTTAAGAATGCTTTCAGTAGAGTTCCTCACAACAGATAATTTACAAATTAAAATTGGCTGAAATTAATAATGAAGTAATTAACTGGGTCAAAGATTTTCTCTGCGATAGAGAACAACAAGTGGTACTCGATGGCGTTACTTCAAACAGAATCAAAGTTACCTCAGGCGTACCCCAGGGCAGCGTGATTGGGCCCCTTCTTTCCTTGATATACATAAACGACTTGAGCCACGAAATCGATAGTAAAGTGAGGATATTCGCGGATGACACAGTTATATATAGAAAAATATCAAGCAAGGAAGACCAGGAATCCCTAGTAAATGACATAGTTCGTACTCAACGGTGGTGTGAAAAATGGCAACTCGACCTAAACACAAGCAAATGCTCCGTAGTAAATTTTTTCGAAAGAAAACAGTTGCATATATATAAATCGTACAGTATTAGCGGAACAGTAATTAAAGTAGTGGACTCGGTAAAATATCTCGGAATCACTCTTACGAATAACATGAACTGGAGCACGCATATCCGTAACATTTGTGCTAAAGCAACTAGAAAACTCGGTTTCATTAGGCGTATTGTCGGTAAATGTGACGAAAAAGTTAGAGAACTATGTTGTTTTGCGTTGGTTATGCCTCGTCTTGAATATGCATCAAGTATATGGGATCCGGCAGACGAAACATGCATTCGTGAACTCGAGAAAGTGCAACGGAAAGCGATACGTTTTGTTAAGAAGTGCTACGATAAAAAAGCAAGCGTTACCAAAATGCTGTCAGATGCAGGTTGGGAATCCTTAAAAGATAGGAGACTAGAAGCTAGATTGCGATTGCTCGATAAATTTAGGGAAAGTACATTTGCGGAAGATATAGTAGATATTATGAGACCCCCCTGCTACCTTGGACGCTCCGACAATGAGCGCAAAATAAGAGAAATAGATGCTAGGACGAGTCGTTTTAATAATTCATTCTTTCCGCGAACTATACATGTTAATAATAGGCTAAAAAAATAGTCCGAACGCCCGGTGTTTTCACCCCCTGCCACACGCCGTAAGGTGGCTTGCAGGGTATTTATGTAGATGTAGATGTAGAAATAAATAAACTAAAGGAGATTTGGCAGGTAAATACGGCTATAATACTCTCAAAATCCATTTAAACTTCCGCTATGATTTCAATGTTTCATTCAAATAGTGCCGATAAACCTAATCATATTGACTTAAATACCAGAATGACATCTTAAATTAGGGAGTCCATTGCCAAGAGAACAAAAGTGTCGTATTTTATGTCACAACCCGGAGAACATGCTCTTACGGAAGTACGCTTTCTTATTCCAAAAATGCAATATGAAGTGAGAATTGGCTGAGACGCGTTAGAAACTTCTTGACTTTCTGCCATTTACTGCTCGTAAAGTTGTGTGGCGAAGAAGAGAAAACGAGTAGCACATCAGTTTTGCGTCTATTTGGCTTATTTCCAAGCAAACATTATTCACTCTCAATTCGTTTCAGTGGTGAGGATGAGTTATAAGTGCTTCAGAAATCCTCCAATAACGATATATTCATAAAGCATGCCAACGCAAATCTAACTCGAAGAATTAGTGATAGCCAAATACGTGTTTTTAAATTAGCTAGTCAATAAGTTCAGGGCATTATTTGGGATAGTATTTTTATAATGTATTAAACAATCAGTTCATACGGAGATCATATAAGATCTTTATTGGGACCAAATAGGATCTTCCTCGGGTAAATATAGTATATCTTTACTATAGAAAATAATTTCTTGAATGAGATGATGACCGAAAAATATTAACTGTCAGCCATAAAATGGCGATTGGCGATAATGGTTATTCTAAAGCATGAAGAAATGCTTATCTATCCAAATTTTAAAAAGCTGGGAGGAAGTAAGTGGTTTTTAGGTTTCGAGGTTCTAAGCGTGCTTTTTATAATAGAAAAAGATGATTGGTGATTAATTCCCTAAGTAATAGCCTATCATAGTCATAGGTTCCATAGGCATGGGAACCAAAAAACCTTGAATGCAAACGTAGAATGAAGAAAAATCCGTAGCTTGGATTACTTGTTATGTGAAATTGATAAGCAAAACGGTCATTTTGTTTTTCAGATTTATTTCAGGAGAGAATAGGATACGTAGGATCTTTGAAACATTCGTGGATTAGCGGAATTCTGCTTCGTGAGATAAGGCTTTTTTTCTGCCTCTATGGAAAAATTTGTTCGTGTAAGAAGAAGACATTTCTTAAGACTGAATTTTATTTCATAGGAACTATAATATCGTTGATTATAATGATGTTGTGGTAGCAATGTTAACATGTGAAACCATATAAATACGCTAAGAACGAATATTTTTTACCTCCAATGCAACAATCTCCCGAAGTGCTTGAAGCTCGAAAGTAAATTTTGTTTTCATTATCATTAACTAATGCCTGAATCTGGAAATGAATTTTTCCCATTAAATATCAACGAATATTTAAACTCCCTTGCGATCAGCTTTTTTAGTTATATATGAGTCAACGTGAATTTTGTTAAATATCCGCTGCTTGGAAGCCTATATTCGTCGCTTGACATTAGACCCATCACATTTATGTTTCTTCCATAATTCGTTGAATTATGGTAATGTGGGTTTTGTGCCATTTTCATGAAATGAATCATTTGAGACATCCGTTGTAATATTTTTAATAGGTCTATATTCTAGATTCGAATGAAATATTGAAAAAAAAACTTTCCGAGAAGATCGTTATTTTTCAATGGAGTGGATACAAAATAGAACGATTATGCGTGATTGAAGGAAAGAAAATGATATAACTAATATCGCTAAAATCTACAGCTCATTTTACTGAAAAGTAACCTATTTTGAAATAGTCAATTCATCTCCAATATAAGTCGATTTGAATTAAGCTGAAATACCCCAACTATACGAAGGCACGCACTAATGAACTCCTCTCCAATTCCTCCAAAATTTTTCTCCACATCTTTCCTTACACGACTATCAGAGAAATCTAAACCTTCCCACCCAACGAGATATTTACACATACGAGGGCAGGCAGCGCGGCATCATACAGGATGATCGATACCGCAGTGTGCTTTGACCGCGTAGCATCTGCTTCGCGTCTCTATTTCGATCTGGAAGCAGATGTGTCAGCCCACCTCAGAAAGAGCCCCTGCTCAATTGGTGCATATCCCCCGCTCAACTTGTCCGATCTTCGAAGATACGACGGAGATCCTTTTGAAGCGACGATCGGAACATATCTCTCGGGATGCTGCGGTGTTCTACACGCATTGGCAGCCTTCGAGTTTCAATGGAAGAGGGAGCGGAAGTCACGTTGGGAATATAATGCGCATCCCGAGAACAAACGGCAGACCGAGACTCCTCTTCTACGTAAGAGAGCATTATATGATCCCCAGCGCCGGAAGTATATATCGGTGTGAGTAGTAAGAGATCAGGGAGTCAGCTTCAGTGGGAGGTTCTCTTCTCGATGGGTGGTAAAACAGAGGGCGAGGGATGAACGTAAGCGAAGGGTGGGGCTGATGTAGTTGGATCGGTTCACTGACGGGACTTTACTAAGCTTTTATAAGACGTCGACATATGACGTTCTCAACAGTTCCTACCTTTTCAGCACGGGGGATGTTTGCCTGATTCTACTATACATACCGTCGTCTGATTTTCACCCCTTTCCACCGCTTCGTTTTTCTAGCCCCATCTCTCTTTCTGAGGAACTCAACCCTTTCTCTGCCACGCCCCACCCACCCCTTTCAGATTCGCGCCCTGATGTGATCCAAACGTGGACCCCCTCATGGGGTGGTTTTTTGAGTTAATGCTCTTGTCTTTCTTGTATTGGGGTTTCGCCGCTGTATGCCATGGCTCCTCGCTCGAGTTGCTTTTGTATGCACCATGTTTTGATGCTAGTGTAGGTTTTTAAAAGGTTACAATTCTATGATTCTGAAGTTGGATTTTTTTCCGTTTTATATGCTCTGTGAAAAATCCCCGTTCCCAAAGTCGGATCACCAAAAAAATGCATTTGAAGACTAACGCTCAATTACCTTGCAAAGCTAATAAAAAACATTAACGAGGCTCCAGGACAGTCGTTATACTTATTTCAGTACGTTCACACCATCCAATAACTTTCTCGTGATGTTTCTATGGTTTTTTGGTTGATTTCCAAACGTAAATATATTTCACATCCACAGCGGAGAGCTTTAATTTGAATTATATGTAACTTAAATATTAAGTCATTATGTGACTCTGGAGGAAATTCACACATGTTTGCTCATTTGTTTAATTAAACTAAAATGGCACGCGAAGACTAATTTTTGGTTATTGTCTAGTTCGAATATATTCGAGTGGATTCGGTCCTGCGATTTATACATTATAGAATTTCTGATGAATATTGACATGGTTCCACCGAATCCCGTCTTAATGGGCACAGTTGTATTGCTCACACTCATGCCACATCGTGTTCTCATGATTTTCGATCAAGACATTCGATTTTCGAATGCGCTACATCGATTTTTAAAAATGGGATGAGGGTCAGTCTTTAATCTACTCCAGGGAAAATTAGTTTGCATCCGAGGGATTCCCGAATGAAATTACCGTGAGTACAAAATATCAAGATGAGATGACAGAAACATTAACAGAACGGAAAGGGTGTACGTCTGGACTTATTTTTAGAGAGATTTTTTTATTTTTAGGAGACTGCAGCTTGCATGGGGAAGGGGAAGCATAAGAGCTATAGCTATTCTTAAAAATAGAGTACTCTTCTGCTTCCATCTCATCTTAGAGGATCCCCTTCTAGTCCACGTCGAATGCCGTTAGGAATGCATTCATCCGCGAGGTGGATTGTTGGCTCGAAAATCTCCTCAACAACGTTGCAGGAAAAGAATGGACTCTCCAAGGAAAGGCGTTTCGGAAAACGGAATTGGCATCCATCTCTGAGGAATCATTCTCACTGTTTCGAATCCCGCTGAAGTCACATCTACCCGCCACTTATTTTTCACCGCCACCTCCCATCTATTTCTCATTCCTCTCTTGTCTATTTTATGAGGCATTTAATAAACTTTAAAGTTCATGAATACACGCTTTTGAGCAACTACTTTAACTTAACTTTAAAATGTTAAAGTCGTTTTAAAATAGTTTAAAAAAGTCTTTACTACGGTAAGCTGTCGCATAAGTCACGAGTAAAATCATAACGAATTTCACTCAGAATATGTGTGGTACTTTAGGAATTAATTCGTCTCAACTGTAATAACTTGTTGATTTCTCATCTTTGCGTCGACGAGGAACTAAATGCAATTTGAGAGTATATATGTATTTCAATAAGAGAAGAGGCTAAGGTATCTCCTTAACCAAAACGTTTGAACCTTAAGGTTAAGGATACCCCTAAATTGGAAATATTATTAGTGACAACCTTAGGGTAGAAGTAAATTAAAGGCTATGCAAGAAACGCTCAATATTATACCAGTGGTAAAGTACGAGAGAGACCTCCTGTTAGAGCGCAAGCTGTAGTTAAACCTACATTCGACTCTATCCGTGATGGAATGTGAGTCATTTAGAAGAAAACCTAACAAACGACAATTATCTTACCAGTGTGTGTATGTATGTGTGTGTGTGTGTAGTAGTAGTAGTATAGAATTATCTGATATAGTAGACAGATATCCTGATGGATGAGGCAACTCTCCCCTTTGAAGCTCTCTTTTACGACCTCAAGAAAAGGTTTCTTGAGCAGTTTCCAGAACTTCATGTAAAACTCTCAGGGGAGTCCATCTGATCCTGGAGCTTTCTTCCTATTGAGGCTTTCAAGGGCTCACATAAGCTCGTCAATTGTGAACGGAAAGTCGCACTTGTTATTATTTTCTATGCTTAGAGAATTTATGTTTCGATATATAGAGGAGACTGAATCTTCTGGATTACTATCCGATGGTGAAAATGTACCTATTATGGTCGGAGATGGTAATAATGATTATGTATACTTGCAGCATATCATACATACTCGCTATATATCTGCAAAGTTCATCAGGTTCCTCTACTACGTGGTCTCTGATTCTGAGACTTCTAACTTGAACGTATCCCACCAACGCGATATGTCATCACTCTCATTGAGCTGACCTACTAAATGTGTTATTAAAGCCTTTATTGCATCACAAAATTCCGGGATGTCGAGATACTCGGTGCTAAGTCTCCAATGAACTGAACTGTACCTGTCAAGATAGATCTCTTTGAAGAACATCATGACACCTAAATGATCCGAGAAGGATGGTATGGTTCTCATGCTTTGTAATTTGTCTATATGGTGTTTTGATACATAAAAACGAGTCTGACCATTGAAAGGAGGAGGATTCGATAGGATTTCCAATTAATGTGTACCCAGGGTCTTCATTGTTTATTTCTATCCAAGCCTCACTTAAATTGTAATCTTTCGCCAAAGATTTCAGTCTGTTGACTAGTACTGGACATCTTTCACGTCCAGAGGAGCGATCTATACTTGGATCTAGTGTGGTGTTGAAATCACCGCCCAAAATTATGACATTTTCCTGCGCATTTCTTCAGTTCATAGCAGAGACGTAACTCCTTGTCGCTTGTAAGACTTTTCCAGCTATATTTGAATCATGTGGGAGATACATATTTAGTAAGTGGAACTTGATATATTTGCTATTTGGCATTGAAAAGTAACCGCTTGAGCGTATGCCGGGTACAAAGTATTTTGCCTGTTGAAGGATATACTTCCATTTCTCCATTCAATTGCATTCCCTGATTGTCGACATCTCATCGAATCAAAAATAAATTCATAATTGTCCAATCCATGGAAGGAAGGAAGGATTTTTTTCCGAATTAGTTTATTGGAGAACACAGATCATGGGTTTCCACCTTTTTAGAAATATTTCGTGTTGTAGATTTTTATGCTCGCTCCTAATAGAACAGACATTTAAAGTTAAAAATGATAAAGCATTCATTTTAAAATATTTTAAATATGTAATAAATAAATAAATAAACAATTGATATAAAAGTAGACTGGAAATCGTTAAAATATGAAGCAGCAGCATAAGAGGTTCTTTGTGTTCTTATATAACTCTGCTCTTAGAAATACACATCCGTTGTTATTCTTTCTTGACATTCTTTCCTAAGGATAGCGAGAGCCTCCGAAGTCTGGTGTTCAGCGCCCTCTTACCACCTCGTGCAGAGAGAACAACGTCTCTACTAATTGATCGATATCCACTATGAACTTTTTTGCGATCTTCAATAGCTCGTTATTACCTCTGACCTTCGCTAAAAATTCAAGAAGCCTTCCACTGTCAAGTGGAAAGTTGCTTGACGTGCATTTTCCAACGATCCTTTGGCGATCGTCTTCGGTTGGGGCCCATTTCTCCGAATTATCTTTAGCGGTCATAGTTGCTCTTTTCTTTACCAGATGCGCAAGACAGGCTTCTTTCTTTTACTTTTCTTATTTTCATTGATAAGTAATTCACAGTGCACCATCTATTATTATATCCTCGCCTCCTGAAATCTCGTCCTGCGTTTCCATCACATCACATGCGTGTCCATCACATTTTGGACGATTTTTTTATTGTCTTTAGAGAACGATCGTTTCTTAGAGAATAGGGTGATACTAGAAGCAGTTAATAGCGACTCAGGAGTGGATGTTGGAGAATCGACTTTAGGTGAAAATGGGGGTGATAAAGGCAAAGGCGAAGAAGCGTTAGAAAGGGAAAGAGTGTCGGGCTCTTGGCTTTCAGTTGGTTTGCTTTCAGCCGAATTTTCCACAACTTCCTCGGGGCTAATTCTGATCTCATTTTGATTTGGGGCGGCGACATTATCGGTTCTCGTCTAGTCGTGATTTTTTACATTGATCTTCTACGGCATATGGGCAGTTTATCACGTGATGACCAACCTGTTTACATTTAAAGCACTTTAATTAATCTAATTCAAGGAATATGTGATGCTGTATCTTGTTAAGTTCAATTATTTTGGAGTCGTAAAGGACAATTCGTTCTCATCTAATAACGTAGACTTGCCTTCGGAAACAATTTATATGCTCGTAACCTTGATTTTTGGTTCTAAGTGATAATTCCGATATTGAGCTTACAATCGTCACCGCTTGCTGCAGGAGGTCGATCAAGTCTTCATTTCTTATTTCTGGAGGTACATTTGACATGGACAACCTTTCAAATTTATATCACATCCTTCGGGCGCGTATAAATTTGATAGTGATTCCTCCGTGTTGTTGCATGAAATTTTCCATTACTTGAACTGATTTCAAGTAAATGCAGACCTTTTCATTTGCCGAGCGAGACGCGTTTGTTATATTTTCGCCTCCACCCATTTTTTCACTAAATGCGTAAACGTAATCTTTTAATAGCGTATCTTTCTTACTCTGAAAAATAACGGCAGATTTCTTTGAAGGCCCGTTGAATTTGCGCAGAACTTTTTGGGCATTACATCTCACCATTGCCTTTACGGGTCGCATTTTTTTCTTTGGAGTTACACAGTTCTTGCGTTCGTCTTTCCAGAAATATATGAGATTCCATTGCTTCTACGGCCTGAGCCCGCTGCCACTCTAGCCTAGGATGGTGCGTTAGGTTTAATGAGTTCCGATGTCGTATTAGTTGCATTCATGACTGTAACTGAGCCATTTTGATCATCTAGTCCCTTCAGCAAGTCGGTGTCGATTTCACAATCCGCGTCGAAAAATCGCAGGATCCGTCGCTGTAAACGCGCTGAAAAATCGGGGAATGCACCACTCCAATTCGAGCCTCCGGTCAGGACGAGACACCGTGAGTGGGCGTTAGAACCAGACTCGGCGTGGATAAGGATCTCCACACCATATCCGGATTTCGCTCCGGAACATTTAGATTTGTAAGGGGATAGAGGGCGAATAACCCTACATCCCATTTTTTAAACTTTAGAGCCTTCAGCCAGAAGATGGCTCAAAGCCACGCTGAAGACGAGGACGGAACGCCTCGCTCGCAGCCCAATCCAACGACTCAACAGAAAAGAACAAAAAAACAATCAAAAACCAACTTAACTTAAAATTATATGATAAATTAACGAACAAACGCCCACCAGACAAGGATGAAACGATGGATGAAACATCGATGAAAAGAATAGCACAGAATGAACAAAGAAATGAAACGATGTAAACGAAAAAGAAAGTACACAGTATCGAGAGCTCAGGAGCGGAAGAAGGAAAAACACGTCCGCCCACCTCGGTGTCTCAAGTGTGTGTGTGCGTGTGTATGTGTCTTGTACTTCGTTACTATGACATGTCATTCCCCTTCACCACTTTTTCCCTTCCATTTACATCTCCTCCTTTCTCCTCCATCAAACACACCCACAGTCACGTTCATTTTTTCCTTTCATGGATCCACTAAAGGGGTTAGGACTTGTGTAAAATGTCCTTGCGTAGTTATCACCCCTTCTTCCCCTTTTGTTCCCTCGTCACCGTCCCTCCTCATTGTTTCCCGAGCTCCTCCTCTCTTCACGAGAGTCGCTCCATAAAAGACCCTGAGTCGTACAATAGTCATGTCAAGAGGTGGCGAGGCTGATACTGCGAGGATCAACCTCTTATATCTTTCACTTACCCCTGTACTCTCCTTCCTACCACTCTCCATCTTTGCACTCAACCTTCCCTCATCTCATCCGCCTCTCCCCCCCCCCCCCCCCCCCCCCCCCCCCCCCCCCCCAATCCCCCACTTCCGACCACTTCCTTGCTCCTCCCGCACCAACCATCTTTCTCAGTATCTTCGTCATCACTCTTCCTAATTGCCCAATCTACGTCTCTGGCATTACTTTCTCGTACCCATCATAGCCGTAGTCATTCACACCACCATGCGCTTACCTATACGAGTAGGCGTCAGACCTCGGGGATGTTGAACGGGATCAATATCGCTCCATCAGGGAAAAGATGATTTTTTTTAGGATGCGATATCGGAGATTTCTCCTGGTGAGAGAAAAGATTTAAACCCTCCCGTATATCCATGTTGTCGCCTCTTACTTTATACTTGTCTCATTCACTAACTTTAATCTTAGTCTAATGCTCCCTGATTACGACACCGACCTTAGAAGCTGCTGGTCTGAGAGACTTGAATACTTGACCTTAGATGACTGAAGGCAAAATTACGCTCTTAAGAAAGATTCGTACTGCTCTGAGATAGGGTTCTTGAGTTTCAAAGTCATAAAGGAATGTATTTCCAACGTAAAGCGAGAAAGGGTGATGTGTTATTGAGTTTTGAATTTCAATCACAAAATTAACAATCACAATAAATAATACATGATGAAATTCAAGTTCATGAACCTCTAAAGAAATATTTTCGATTTGATTTAAACCTCTCTATTGAATGGATAAATAATTCATGAATGTTTGAAATATTTATTATTATTTGTTTCAAAATTCTATGACATAGCTAAAATTATTCTGCATATAATTGGTATCGCATGTGCGTATAATAAATATGTTTTCTTCAAATAGTCGGAACGCAATATATTTGCTATTCTATCATTACTGAACGCAATGCATTTGCTATCTTGAAACATTGGTGGGAAATTTGCAATTCTGAGCGCTGTCAATAGACGCGTGAAAATTCGCACAGATAATTCCTAAAGCAATGGAGGGATAATCGAACACACAAAATAAACAGATGGAATTGAATATCGGACGCAGAAGTTAAACGGAGTTGAAGAAGCTATCACAAGATTAGAACGTTTAAAGGCAAATTCGAGGTACATACTCTAATGACTTTTGACGTTAAGTATTTTGATACCGGCGGAACCGCCTTACCTTAAATTTATCATTAACAGGCAACAATATTAGTTCGTATTAATTTATTTCTCAATTTACAAGGAGAATAATTGCGTGAAAATTCTTCAGAGAAGCAAAAAAGGTACTTTTGGTGTAATAATTCACGAAATGTCCCTCAAATAAGAACACTAGGAGAGTGTTTTAACTAATAATAATAATAATAAAGGACTTTATTCAGGGCGAGATTGAGACTAACAAGTCTCTTCTTACATCTAACCCTTTGTCATATGAGACAAGAAAAGAGAGAGATAGCTTGCAAAAGTACAATGAAGAAAACTACTTTGTGGATTAAAAAACCTAAGCCAAGAGCTCAGGGAAAAATCTCCACAGCAGGAAAACACCCTCAAGAAGGAGGGTGTGAAAAACCTGCGAAACCTACAGACAGAAAACTAAACTTGATGATTAAAGTAGATTAATAAATTTATAAAAGACATGAAGACAAATCAATAGAAATAACCAGAAACGAACGAATAGCAACACATTAACATAAAAAACCTGTATCTTACAAAATTATCAAATTAGGAAATGATTAGAAAAAACATAATTTCGCTTAATAAAAAGCACGTCAAATATTTAGACCTCTAATAAGAGGAGAGTACCGAAACCCGGGCCCCTAATTACTTTTTGAAATCCAATTTTGCGCTAATTAAATCAAAATAATTGTAAATCATACATTTATTTGTTATACAATCTATATATTTCACTTAAATTTTTTAATCATATTTTTAAGGGTAAAACATCTTTCTCGTAAACATCACATTTTTTTAAATTTTTAAAATAGGTTCCGTAATGTGGGCCCCCTCAAAATGATTTAGAAATGGGTTCAAATAAATCAATCAAATGGCTAATTCGTGTAATTTTACAAATATAGCAAGTTTAAGAGTATATACATAGCATAGTCAATGTATTCAAGTGCGACACATGTAAGGATCATTTTCCGCCACTGTACTCCTTCGCAGCTCTACTCGAGTAAAACAAAATGTTTCCATGGCTAAACAATAATTAACCAGTTTCTCCTCAAGTTATTCGCAAAAAAACTGGTGGCATATCAAATTTTGTTTGAGATGCCTGGGTTTCCATATTTTCTTCAGCTAGCCTTTGAAGTTTTGACCTAGAAGCGTAGGATTTTCTGGCTTTTCTCAAGCCCATCTTATTTTAGCGGAGAGCATCAATTACTCTTGCCTTGTCTGCAGAGAACCACGATCTTAACGGTTTGGTTTTCGCCATAGAATCTGTAACAAAATGCCCAATACGTTATTTGTTTCATCAAATTCAAAGTTTTACAACTCTACCGATAGGGAGTCCAAATTAAGAACCTTTGGAGGCCTCTCGTTAGGCACCGGCGCGCTTATATTTCAAATGCCGACAACATTTTAACAAGTAAAGTAAAATAAATTATATCACCCTACATCCATATCTTACAATGTTGGCCTCAAAATAATATTCAATGCAAAAAAATTACCAATGACTTCGTGAAGTCATTGGTGATTTGAAAATGAGAACGTGAACGTGAACTGAAAATGAGAACGTGAAAAAACTTTTCCGGTCAATGTTTTCATTTATGGTAGACTACACAGAAACAAGTGAAGGTGATGTCAATAGCACCTGAGTGAGCTGTGTTCATCTAAAGACCTACTAATTAAGTACGTTGGTATCAGTACCGTACATACCTGTAAGCCAGGGGGCTTGCATTAGGAACCGGAACCGGGACCCGTTGTCTATTGTAGACTTCGAGAAATAATCTTCGGCTTTGCGGAATCCGCACGATAAGGATTTGATCTTGGAACTAGAGCGGCTCGTTTCGTTAAGGGAGAACTATAGGTTCGATAGTAGTGAATCATAGTTGATCGAAACCCACGACTGGGTATCTATTACAGATAGAAGAATTTATTATAGGCACAATATGTTCCATGCATTTTTAGTACTGGTTTATATGATGAAATACGCGACATCTTTATTCTCATACTCAGCGAACGAGATTTTCGAGACCAGACGTCATAGAGATTTCGCGATATTTTAGCGAAAATGGATAACTATTGCCGGTCTCTGTTTCCAAATAGAATTGGGAATATTTTTCACCGCCACCTCCCATCTATCTCTCACTCCCTTCTTATCTATTTTATGAGGTATTTAATAAACTTTAAAGTTCATGAATACACGCTTTTGAGCAACTACTTTAACTTAACTTTAAAATGTTAATGTTGTTTTAAAATAGTTTAAAAAAGTCTTTACTACGGTAAGCTGTCGCATAAGTCACGAGTAAAATCATCATAACGCATCACAAATTCAGTTTCATTCATTCATACTAAATGGATCCATAGACCCTATGGCAATCTCTAATTTATGTTTCCGAAAGAAGCGGGGAATTTGGTGGTGGATGTAATAGAAAAGATATATAAGGTCAATCAATAGTCGTGGACATTCGTAAATTTAAGCTTTGTGACATTACCATTTTTATCTACTGATAGTGCTTAATTAAGTGAAATGTTTTTCAAATTGTCATTGATATTGTGGGTGAGTCTGAAACTGGTATTTTGCGTTTCTGCATCATTTCCAATCTATTCTCCGCTTACTCCTCACCTTCTCCTTATGCCTCACTCACCAGCGCCTTCATTAGAGCTCAATATAGATAAATGTTCAGTAATCAACTTCTTCCAAAGGAAATATAATGCCAATGATTATTCATACAGGCTACGAGGGAAAACTTTATCAATACCGGAAACGGTGAAATACCTTGGAATAACCCTCACCAATAACTTAACCTGGAGTACTCACATCCGTAATATATGTGGACGAGCACTTAAGAAACTCGGATTCGTGAAGAGAATTGTCGGTTGGAGCGAATAAAAAGTCCGTGAGCAATGTTACGTTGCGTTGGTCAGGCCTCACCTGGAATATGCATGTAGTGTATGGGGCCCGAAAGAAAAGAGTTGTATTCGGGAATTAGAAAAAGTACAGCGAATGGAGATACGTTTTGTAAAGAATAGTTACAAGTCAGTGAGTGTTACGCAAATGCTTCAGGACGCGGGATGGGAATCTTTAGAAGATAGAAGGCTTAAACAAAGGATAAATCTACTTAATAAATTTAGAGAAAGCACGTACAAAGTTGATGTAGCTGACAATATGCGTCCCCCGTGTTACATAGGCCGTTCTGATACTGCGAGGAAAATCAAAGAAATAGATGCTAGAACAAGTCGTTTCAAAAATTCCTTTTTTTCGCGAAAGATACGCGAAAGCAATCGATTAGAGAAGTAGAGTCAAGGTGCTTGCACCCCTTGCCATACGCCGAAACGCGGCCTGATGATGTAAGGACACTTATGAAACCGGTTGCCAATTAAAATCTGTGTGGAACTTACAAAGTTTTTCTTTCAACTATGGCTTTCCACGAAGTCACGCCTTCCAATATTGATTTCATACTTATGCAAATGTAGATGGATGTACGCTTGACGCAGATTGCACCGTCTGGCATATCTTTTCAAAGAAACTATGTTTGCTTAAAAGAATCGTTCCATCAATTACTGAGGCCTCAACACGTAAGATAAGGTCAGGTTCATCTTTCATTTCCATTCTTATCTACTAAGTCCTTGTCATAATGATAGAAAATTTATAATAGACTATGGAGGAGAGGTGTATTTCAGTAGAATGGACGTCAAGGTAATCAGAGAACAAATCAAATGTGACAGAAAAACTTGTCGCGTCGACAACTCTTCTTAGTTCCCTGATTGTGCAATTATTTGGGACTTCGTGCCGTTCCAAACAATAATTCGGGAAAGATTTTCTCAGATGTCTCTACCCTAGCCGCAATAGAAAACCTTCGCACGATGAAAATGTTAATAAAACTCCACTCCTCACAAAGCCTTCTCTCAGACCGCAGTTTTCCTCAAGTTCATTTTTTTTGTTGGTAAAACGCTCGTACGTTATATGCCCAATGCCCTTGTCCCGTCCTCGCCTCTCATTCCCAAAAAAGTCCCTTCACATCCCAACTCCCCTTTACAACACCCGCAAACTCCTTCAGGTTGGAAACGTGTTTATCTCATCGGAAGACCTAACACCATTGTCACTGGGAGTCGCTTCCTCTATACGTGGTATGTGCTTGGTTCGGTCGCTGGCATCCGGTCCTATTTTGCCTTTACTTCGAAGAAGAGACACTGGTAGTCGAAGGGATGCCATCTCTATCGAGATGTCCTCCCTTCTTACTAGGATTCTCATTGTTGTAGGGAAAGGACAGGAAGGATGTTTGATCCTCGGTTTGTCTCCATATGAGTGGAGGAAAGGTGTGAAGAGAGGTTTAGAAGAACGTGGAATGTTATTCATACGACAACTAGTCATCAGCTCTGTGGATCTACTATTTATTGTCCTCGGCCATCTTTTCTCTCTGATATAAAAGAAGGATTTTCATTGTTTTTCTCCTCTTATTGTTCAAATCATGAAATTAATGTGCTGGTGCTTTTGTTTTGAAACTTGCGACTGTGACGGGAGAATGAATGTTTATCAATGATTGGGAAAGGGAATTTTTGATGAATCTTTACTCCATACCAATTGATTTCGATTCTCTACTATGATATGAGTGTAAAAATACCGTGACCCGATGAAATTTAGAGTAAATCAGTTACACGGAGTATAAATGAAAGAGTTCTAACTATGAACATGGTCCTACTTCTAGTATTACCTAGAAAATATTGTAGAGTAAATTATTTGTTTTCCTTATTTCAAGACTTTTCAAAGGCGTAAGATGAAAGATCACACTTTGGTGCTTCAAATTCTTGCTAACCATCGCATAGTCAGATTATTAGAATATTTTCCTGGAATTTCCGCAAAGAATCCCAAAGTTTAAAGTACTACATATTAGATTTATCACTAAAAACTTTAGTTATAATTTCTCGAGCTCTTCTTTGCAAGGCGTGATGTTGAAATCGTGGCCGGACAACTGAGCGCCTGCGACAACTGAGCGCGTCTCACAACTAAACTTAACCTAAAAACTATGTTATACTAATTTTGACAATCTGACAGATAGCATAATATGTGGAATACTGTAATAGTGAGTTATCTCTTTGTTTAACCACGGATGACGGCAGTATTTCGTTTAAATGTCGTCGGCAGTATTTATGTCAACTCTTCGATGTATGTGACATAAATTCTTTTTACATCAACTTAAAGACC